>JARQOD010000008.1:166596699-166617160 GCA_033576555.1 Oophaga sylvatica | reverse complement strand
ATATTCAGTATGATCTTGATACAGTATGAGTGCCAAGATCTATGCATGTTATATACGGGTGGGCCCTACTTGTGCACAGAAGATTATACGAGTGCCTTATTCCAGTTTATTATTAAACTAAACATCCATAGTCAGGTGGAAAGTTACTGAAAAAAATTCCAGATGTGTGCTATGTTAGAGTTACTTGAATGCTCAACATGGACTAAAATGTGTAAGCTGTATCAGCAAAATGATTATTAAAATCCATCACTTGTTCAACTTCTATCTAAAGTGCATGCCACCTTAAGCTTTGCAAGCTGGAATCCCACCAAAAAGGCCACTATTCGCTAAGTGATTAATGATAAAGAACATGCAGCCCTCTAAGTGATCGTATACGTATTGGAGCCTTTAGACTAGCATTACAGTTTAGTCAACACTAAGGCAAGTATGGTCAAGAGTATCATAGTCAACACTAAAGCAAGTATGGTCAAGAGTGTCATAATCAACACTAAAGCAAGTATGGTCAAGAGTGTCGTCAACACTAAAGCAAGTATGGTCAAGAGTGTCCCTAGTCAACACTTAAGCAAGTATGGTCAAGAGTATCATAGTCAACACTAAAGCAAGTATGGTCAAGAGTGTCATAATCAACACTAAAGCAAGTATGGTCAAGAGTGTCAGTCAACACTAAAGCAAGTATGGTCAAGAGTGTCCTAGTCAACACTAAAGCAAGTATGGTCAAGAGTGTCATAATCAACACTAAAGCAAGTATGGTCAAGAGTGTCGTCAACACTAAAGCAAGTATGGTCAAGAGTGTCCTAGTCAACACTAAGCAAGTATGGTCAAGAGTTCATAGTCAACACTAAAGCAAGTATGGTCAAGAGTGTCATAATCAACACTAAAGCAAGTATGGTCAAGAGTGTCCTAGTCAACACTAAAGCAAGTATGGTCAAGAGTATCATAGTCAACACTAAAGCAAGTATGGTCAAGAGTGTCCATAATCAACACTAAAGCAAGTATGGTCAAGAGTGTCGGTCAACACTAAAGCAAGTATGGTCAAGAGTGTCTAGTCAACACTAAAGCAAGTATGGTCAAGAGTGTCATAATCAACACTAAAGCAAGTATGGTCAAGAGTGTCATATCAACACTAAAGCAAGTATGGTCAAGAGTGTCATAATCAACACTAAAGCAAGTATGGTCAAGAGTGTCTAGTCAACACTAAAGCAAGTATGGTCAAGAGTGTCATAGTCAACACTAAAGCAAGTATGGTCAAGAGTATCATAGTCAACACTAAAGCAAGTATGGTCAAGAGTGTCATAATCAACACTAAAGCAAGTATGGTCAAGAGTGTCATAGTCAACACTAAAGCAAGTATGGTCAAGAGTATCATAGTCAACACTAAAGCAAGTATGGTCAAGAGTAGTCATAGTCAACACTAAGCAAGTATGGTCAAGAGTGTCATAATCAACACTAAAGCAAGTATGGTCAAGAGTGTCATAATCAACACTAAAGCAAGTTGGTCAAGAGTTGTCAACACTAAAGCAAGTATGTCAGAGTGTCTAGTCAACACTAAAGCAAGTATGGTCAAGAGTGTCATAATCAACACTAAAGCAAGTATGGTCAAGAGTGTCATAATCAACACTAAAGCAAGTATGGTCAAGAGTGTCATAGTCAACACTAAAGCAAGTATGGTCAAGAGTGTCATAGTCAACACTAAAGCAAGTATGGTCAAGAGTGTCATAGTCAACACTAAAGCAAGTATGGTCAAGAGTGTCATAGTCAACACTAAAGCAAGTATGGTCAAGAGTGTCATAATCAACACTAAAGCAAGTATGGTCAAGAGTGTCCTAGTCAACACTAAAGCAAGTATGGTCAAGAGTATCATAGTCAACAACTAAAGCAAGTATGGTCAAGAGTGTCATAATCAACACTAAAGCAAGTATGGTCAAGAGTGTCTAGTCAACACTAAAGCAAGTATGGTCAAGAGTGTCCTAGTCAACACTAAAGCAAGTATGGTCAGAGTGTCTATCAACACTAAAGCAAGTATGTCAAGAGTGTCTAGTCAACACTAAAGCAAGTATGGTCAAGAGTGTCAGTCAACACTAAAGCAAGTATGGTCAAGAGTGTCCTATCAACACTAAAGCAAGTATGGCAAGAGTAGTCATAGATCAACACTAAAGCAAGTATGGTCAAGAGTGTCTAGTCAACACTAAAGCAAGTATGGTCAAGAGTGTCTAGTCAACACTAAAGCAAGTATGGTCAAGAGTATCATAGTCAACACTAAAGCAAGTATGGTCAAGAGTGTCATATCAACACTAAAGCAAGTATGGTCAAGAGTGTCTATCAACACTAAAGCAAGTATGGTCAAGAGTATCATAGTCAACACTAAAGCAAGTATGGTCAAGAGTGTCATAATCAACACTAAAGCAAGTATGGTCAAGAGTGTCATAATCAACACTAAAGCAAGTATGGTCAAGAGTGTCTAGTCAACACTAAAGCAAGTATGGTCAAGAGTATCATAGTCAACACTAAAGCAAGTATGGTCAAGAGGTTCATAGTCAACACTAAAGCAAGTATGGTCAAGAGTGTCCTAGTCAACACTAAAGCAAGTATGGTCAAGAGTATCATAGTCAACACTAAAGCAAGTATGGTCAAGAGTGTCATAGTCAACACTAAAGCAAGTATGGTCAAGAGTGTCTAGTCAACACTAAAGCAAGTATGGTCAAGTGTTCATAGTCAACACTAAAGCAAGTATGGTCAAGAGTATCATAGTCAACACTAAAGCAAGTATGGTCAAGAGTGTCATAATCAACACTAAAGCAAGTATGGTCAAGAGTATCTAGTCAACACTAAAGCAAGTATGGTCAAGAGTATCATAGTCAACACTAAAGCAAGTATGGTCAAGAGTGTCATAGTCAACACTAAGCAAGTATGGTCAAGAGTGTCATAGTCAACACTAAAGCAAGTATGGTCAAGAGTGTCATAATCAACACTAAAGCAAGTATGGTCAAGAGTATCATAGTCAACACTAAAGCAAGTATGGTCAAGAGTTCTAGTCAACATAAAGCAAGTATGGTCAAGTGTCATCAACACTAAGCAAGTATGGTCAAGAGTGTCATAGTCAACACTAAAGCAGTATGGTCAAGTGTCTAGTCAACATAAAGCAAGTATGGTCAAGGTTCTAGTCAACACTAAAGCAAGTATGTCAAAGTGTCTCAACACTAAGCAAGTATGGTCAAGGTGTCAATCAACACTAAAGAGTATGGTCAAGTGTCCTAGTCAACACTAAAGCAAGTATGGTCAAGAGTGTCCATAGTCAACACTAAAGCAAGTATGGTCAAGAGTGTCATAGTCAACACTAAGCAAGTATGGTCAAGAGTGTCATAATCAACACTAAAGCAAGTATGGTCAAGAGTGTCAGTCAACACTAAGCAAGTATGGTCAAGAGTGTCACTAGTCAACACTAAAGCAAGTATGGTCAGAGTGTCAAGTCAACACTAAAGCAAGTATGGTCAAGTGTCATAGTCAACACTAAAGCAAGTATGGTCAAGAGTGTCTAGTCAACACTAAAGCAAGTATGGTCAAGAGTGTCATCAAACTAAGCAAGTATGGTCAGAGTGTCATAGTCAACACTAAAGCAAGTATGGTCAAGTGTCCTATGTCAACACTAAAGCAAGTATGGTCAAGAGTGTCCTAGTCAACACTAAAGCAAGTATGGTCAAGAGATTCATCAACACTAAAGCAAGTATGGTCAAGAGTGTCATAGTCAACACTAAAGCAAGTATGGTCAAGTGTCTAAGTCAACACTAAAGCAAGTATGGTCAAGAGTGTCCTAGTCAACATAAAGCAAGTATGGTCAAGAGTGTCATAGTCAACACTAAGCAAGTATGGTCAAGATGTCATAATCAACACTAAAGCAAGTATGGATCAAGAGTGTCATCAACACTAAGCAAGTATGGTCAAGAGTGTCTAGTCAACCTAAGGCAAGTATGGTCAAGAGTGTCATAGTCAACACTAAAGCAAGTATGGTCAAGTGTCCTAGTCAACACTAAAGCAAGTATGGTCAAGAGTGTCATAATCAACACTAAAGCAAGTATGGTCAAGAGTTCATAGTCAACATTAAAGCAAGTATGGTCAAGAGTGTCATAGTCAACACTAAAGCAAGTATGGTCAAGAGTTCATAGTCAACACTAAAGCAAGTATGGTCAAGAGTATCATAGTCAACACTAAAGAAGTATGGTCAAGAGTGTCATAGTCAACACTAAAGCAAGTATGGTCAAGAGTGTCATAATCAACACTAAAGCAAGTATGGTCAAGAGTGTCCAGTCAACACTAAAGCAAGTATGGTCAAGAGTATCATAATCAACACTAAAGTAAGTATGGTCAAGAGTGTCATAATCAACACTAAAGCAAGTATGGTCAAGATTATCATAGTCATCATTAAAGCAAGTATGGTCAAGAGTATCATAGTCAACACTAAAGCAAGTATGGTCAAGAGTATCATAGTCATCATTAAAGCAAGTATGGTCAAGAGTGTCATAGTCAACACTAAAGCAAGTATGGTCAAGAGTATCATAGTCAACACTAAAGCAAGTATGGTCAAGAGTGTCATAGTCATCATTAAAGCAAGTATGGTCAAGAGTATCATAGTCAACACTAAAGCAAGTATGGTCAAGAGTGTCCTAGTCAACACTAAAGCAAGTATGGTCAAAGTGTCACTCAACACTAAAGTAAGTATGGTCAAGAGTGTCATAGTCAACACTAAAGCAAGTATGGTCAAGAGTATCATAGTCAACACTAAGGCAAGTATAGTCAAGAGTGTCTAGTCAACACTACAGCAAGTATGGTCAAGAGTGTCATAATCAACACTAAGGCAAGTATGGTCAAGAGTGTCAGTCAACACTAAGACAAGTATGGTCAGGAGTGTCATAGTCAACACTAAAGCAAGTATGGTCAAGTGTCATAGTCAACACTAAAGCAAGTATGGTCAAGTGTCATAGTCAACACTAAAGCAAGTATGGTCAAGAGTGTCAGTCAACACTAAAGCAAGTATGGTCAAGAGTGTCAGTCAACACTAAGACAAGTATGGTCAGGAGTGTCATAGTCAACACTAAAGCAAGTATGGTCAAGTGTCCTAGTCAACACTAAGACAAGTATGGTCAAGAGTGTCATAATCAACACTAAAGCAAGTATGGTCAAGAGTATCAATCAACACTAAAGCAAGTATGGTCAAGAGTGTAATAGTCAACACTAAAGGGTATGCCACACTAAACAATATCGCTAACGGGATCGCTAAAAAACGTCACTATTTAGTGATCCCGTTAGCGATATTGTTCAGTGCGGCAGCTCCAGCGACGAGCTTCCTGCTGTGATCTCGCTCGTCGCTGGAATCGTTCCGGACCCTATTTCATCGCTGGCGCTCCCGCTGGGTAAGTATCTTATCGCTGTGTGGCACCTTTTCTTAGCGATTTAGCGGTACTTTTGTACCGCTAAAGTCGTTAAGAAGATCGCTAACGGCGATAGCGTCGTTAACTATATCGCTAAATGCGGCAGCATTTAGCGATATAGAAACAATCCCGCTAGCGATCTCATTAGTATGCAACGCTAACGAGATCGCTAGCGGGATTGCTTAGTGTGGCAGTACCTTAAGGCAAGTATGGTCAAGAGTATCAATCAACACTAAAGCAAGTATGGTCAAGAGTGTAATAGTCAACACTAAGGCAAGTAGTGATTAGACATTAAATAAATATAGAAGACTGAATAAATTCTGTAAAAATCAAATCAAGACAGCAAAGATTGAGGCAGAGAGACTCATTGCCAGAGAAAGTAAAAATAATCCCAAAATATTCTTTAACTACATAAATAGCAAGAAACTAAAAAATGATAGTGTTGGTCCCCTTAAAAATAGTCTGGGTGAAATGGTGGATGAGGATGAGGAAAAAGCCAATATGCTAAATTACTTTTATTCAACTGTATTTACACAAGAAAATCCCATGACAGATAACATGATCAGAGATAAAAAAAATTTCTCCATTAAATGTCACCTGCTTAACCCAGCAGGAAGTACGGCGGCGTCTAAAAATCACTAAAGTTGACAAATCCCCGGGCCCGGATGGGATACACCCCCGAGTACTGCAGGAATTAAGGACAGTCATAGATAGACCATTATTTTTAATCTTTAAAGATTCCATAATAACTGGGTCTGTAGCACAGGACTGGCGTATAGCAAATGTGGTGCCAATATTCAAAAAGGGGGCAAAAACTGAACCTGGAAATTATAGGCCAGTGAGCTTAACATCTACTGTGGGTAAAATCCTGGAGGGTTTTTTAAGGGATACTATATTGGAGTATCTGAGGCTGAATAACCTCATGACACAGTATCAGCATGGGTTTACGAGGGACCGTTCTTGTCAGACTTATCTGATAAGCTTTTATGAAGGGGTAAGTTCAGGACTGGACCAAGGGAACGCAGTGGACGTGGGGTTCATGGACTTCTCAAAAGCTTTTGATACAGTGCCACACAAAATGTGTAAGTGGGTTAAGAACTGGCTCATGGAAAACAAACAAAGGGTGGAAATTAATGGAGCACACTCGGGCTGGGTCACGGTTAGCAGTGGGGTACCACAGGGGTCAGTATTGGGGCCGCTTCTCTTTAACATATTTATTAATGACCTTGTAGGGGGCATACAGAGTAGTATTTCAATATTTGCAGATGACACTAAACTCTGCAGGGTAATGAATACAGAGGAGGATAATTTTATATTACAGGAGGATTTATGTAAACTAGAAGCTTGGGCTGATAGATGGCAAATGAGCTTTAATGGGGATAAATGTAAGGTCATGCACTTGGGTAGAACAAACAAGATGTATAATTATGTGCTTAATTGTAAAACACTGGGCAAAACTGTCACTGAAAAAGACCTGGGTGCATGGGTGGACGACAAACTCACATTTAGTGGCCAATGTCAGGCAGCTGCTGCCAAGGCAAATAAAATAATGGGATGCATTAGACGAGGCATAGATGCTTATGAGAACATAATTTTACCTCTATACAAGTCACTGGTGCGACCACACTTAGAATACTGTGTACAGTTCTGGTCTCCGGTGTATAAGAAAGACATAGCTGAACTGGAGCGGGTGCAGAGAAGAGCGACCAAGGTTATTAGAGAACTGGGGGGTCTGCAATACCAGGACAGGTTATTACACTTGGGGTTATTTAGTTTGGAAAAACGAAGGCTTAGGGGTGATCTTATTACAATGTATAAATATATGAGGGGACAGTACAAAGACCTTTCTAATGATCTTTTTACTCTTAGACCTGTGACGGGGACAAGGGGGCCTCCTCTACGTCTGGAGGAAAGAAGGTTTAGTCATAATCACAGACGCAGATTCTTTACTGTAAGAGCAGTGAGACTATGGAAATCTCTGCCGTCTAATGTTGTAATGAGCGATTCCTTACTAACATGTAAGAAGGGACTGGATGAAAAGTATAATATTACAGGCTATATTCACTAGTTTCCTAGATACAGCGTTGATCCAGGGAGCTAGTCTGATTGCCGTATGTGGAGTCGGGAAGGAATTTTTTTCCCCAATGTGAAGCTTACTGTTTGCCACTTGGGTTTTTTTTTGCCTTCCTCTGGATCAACATGTTAGGGCAGGTTAGGATAGGATATGGGTGAACTAGATGGACTTAAAGTCTTCCTTCAACCTTAATAACTATGTAACTATGTAAAGTATGGTCAAGAGTGTCATAATCAACACTAGAGTTGAGCGAATTTGCTCGGATTCGGTTCTGAATACGATCGGCAGTGAATATAGTTTTTGGAATATTCGTCGAACACAGCCGAAGGTCATTAGAGTCAACAGGAGTAGAAATTACTGAATATGTTCAGAACCGATCATCAAACATACATTTGGCACGAATAGGGTACCAATATGGCATGAATATGGCAAAATTAAATTCGGGGACAAAATCCTAACAAATTTTCTCAACTTTAGTCAACACAAAAGCAAGTATTGTCATGAGTGGAATAGTCAACAGCAAGTCAAGTGTCGTCAAGAGTGTCCATATCTTGGAAAAAAAAACACAAAAAAGGATATGAAGAAAAGCCAAGAGATCTTGAGTAGCCAGGCAACAAGACTACAGCTACTTGTAATGCCATTGGAAAGAATAGTTGAATCTGCCAGATGAAGAGTCAGAAGAGCCCAAGTTGTGCCGATAAGGTGCGAAGGTAATAAATAACCACGACATTACATGACACTACGGCACAGCCAGTAAATGCACTGTACGTATTCCAGCTTCTGGCAAAGAACAGACGGTTTACAGACAGAAAACATGATGCCTTATTATTTTAATGCACTAGTATTTTGCTTAATGAAAATTCTTAATTGTAATTCAATTAATTACATACACAGTCCCCAGTTACAGCTTCCAATAAGACATTGGCTTTTCAAACAGGTCTAAAGGCACTTAACCAATTTTAATATATTAAGACCAATTTCCCTTGAATACTAATTAGTTCTTAATGATAAGATGAGGAGGGGAGCATCATAGAAAGCAAGCGGAGGGATATAAAATTCAATTAGCCGTGGAAAGGACGCTCGTCTGCACGACTTGTATTTTAGAGGGTGGAAAGGGCTGGATTCTGAGCTTGTAAATCTCTCGCATATTCGGGGAAGAGGACAGGGCTTTATATGAAGCTGTGGAGGAAGACAATGCTTTCTGCATAACATGAAGTCTGGTTTAATGATACAGATATTCTCCTATCACACAGATACAGCACTGCAGTCAGTGCTACCGCCGCTCCGACTATGGAGACCCAAACACTGCGGTTAACATAGAAAGCAATGGTGTTCAAACAAAACGCAAACAAGATTAAAGGGGTACTCCGAAAAATAGTGTTATGGCTCACACCTTTTTGGTGTAAGGGCCAACGCATGCAGGGATTGCCCATTTATTAGGCATTCCGCATGCGCTGCAGCTGTTGAACACTTGCGAGACATGCAGGTGCGGGGACTCGAACATATTATTCGAGCACGCCGAAGACACTCGGTTAGCATCCGAGCATGCTCAGATAACGCCTTATCCTGGCACGTTCGCTCATCACTAGTAACAATCAGTTGATATAAACATTGCAAATGCTATTAATAGGGGTCTCTCACGTATAATACTGTGGGGAACCTATGCACTCCGTTATCACTAACCATAATGGGCAGCCAAAAGTGAAGAGGGTTGTGCTGCAATTCCCATGCCGGAATCATTGATGAGCAGGAAAAACTGTGAAGCAGCCATTTTATGGACTGTCCCACCAATTGTTGTGGTGTTGGAAACTTACACTATATGGTCAAAATCCCACCTACAGGAGGTTTTGTGACCTCCCATTCTACATCCACAGACATTAATATGTAGTCGGTCCCTCTGCAGATTCCACAGCTGCCACTCTTCTCTCTACAAGATCCTGGAGAAGTCTGTGGGAATATTAATCCATTCATACGGGAGAGCATTTGTGAGGTCAGAGACTGATGTTGGAGAAGGCCAGGGTTACAATTTCTGTTCTAGTACATCCCAGTGGTATTGGAGGAGGTTGAGGTTTGTGCAGCCAAGGTCCCCCCAACCATGTCTTTATGGACCGCATGCATTGGGGCACAGACAAGGCGGATAGAAAAGAGCCTTCCCCAAGTTGGTTCCATAAAGCTAGAATTCGCCAAAATGCTACGATAATGTATTAAGATTTCCCTTCACTAGAACTAGGAGACTTAGACCGACCCCTGATAACAGCCCATAGCATTATCCTCCTCCACCAAACTACAGCTGGCACAACGCAGTCAGGGGGTAACGTCCTCCTGGAATCGCCAAACCCAGACTCCGCTATCAGACGCCAGATAGAGAAGTGCGATTCATCAGTGCACAGAACACGTTTCCTCCAGAGTCCAGCGGTGGCTTTACCCCACTCCATCCGAGGCTCGGCATTGTGCTTGGTGATGTACGGCTGCATGCATTTGCTCGGCATTGTGCTAGGTGATGTTAGGCTGCGTGCAGATGCTCGGCCGTGAAGCTCCCGATGTGGGTGTAGTTTGTGCTGCTGTTAGTACCAGAGGAGGCTCTGCAGTTATGGAGTCAGCAGAGCGGTGGTGACTGTTCTGTCCTCTGCTCATCAGCACTCAACCACCACTCTGTAATATTAAGTCAACTCCACTTTGTGGCTGAGTTGCTGCAATTCCTTCTCAATAATATCACTCACAGGTGATGGGGGAAGATATGTTATAGACGGACTTGTTACACCGGTGGCTCCTATTAGGACCGTACTGGTATCGGTGAGCTCGTCATTAGTAACGGCAGACGGCAAGGTGGGGGGCTTAATGTTATATTCCGGAAGCGAGGGCCTGTAGTACACTTATGGCCATTGCACTGAATTTAAAAAATTAAACGATTAAGACGTGTGGAACACTATTTTTTCCCCATGTCGTGTATCTCAAAACTCATACACCTCAATTTCATCACAGCGTCAAAGCTGTAAAGTGTTAAACAGGCTGAAAAAGGGATCGGATCAGTCCAAAAAAACTTGCAGTAAAATGTAATGGATTCTGCTTCCATCTGCTCATGACCCCCTCATCAGTTATCTGGAGATTCTCATTTCAGCAGTGCTGGAGTCAGACCCTCTACACAGATCCGTCATGAGCACGATAACGCAGACCCTGATGCTTCCATGCAGAGGGAGTCAATCAATCACAGGTTATGGGCATATTCGCCTAGCACCATCTAATAAATGAAGCGAGCGTGCGCGGTCTCTGCAGAGGGGGCACATACTTACTGTTCTCTCTGACCAGACAGAACTCCAAGGAGCTCTGACTCTCCAGCGTACTGTCCAGATCCACGGGGACGTTAGGCTGGTTCTGCTTCTCTAGACGATACTGAGGACCTAGAACATAAAAACATCAGGGAAGTTACACACATCGGCCGGAGGAGCCACCTACTGTTTATGGCCCTAACCCCCCTCAAAGGAAGATGTCAGGGGAAAGTAGATTTGGGTATAAGATGCTTTGGTTCCTTATGGTGATAAGCCATAACTAGAGATGTCTGACGGGAGCTTCCTCCCCTCTCCCTAGTTAGCACATGCATGCTTGGCTGAGCCGAGCATGCATGTCTATGATGGGACATCGGGAGGATTAGCCGTCTGTCGAACATGGGCTCTCTGAAGAGTATGGTCATCCTTACATGGCTCCTCAAATGACACACCATGTATATATCTGCTGAAGACACAGAATTCAGGAGAACAGACGACAATCTAATGTGTGCACACAAGAAGCCACTTCAGAGAGGACGAGGACAGGGACACTAGAGCCCACCTGCTGGAAGTAGCATTCCTAAAAGTCATCATCGACCCTTTAACAGGGTCTTGCCAAGTGAAAGGTTTGGCTTGGTGCGTGGCCTCTGACAACGGTTCTAAGGGGCAACGTTTCTCCCTGTGAAGAGCTCCAAGTTGAGGTCAGCAGCCATTCAATGTTCCCCTGGAAACACTTGTCCACAAATGGAGAATCTGGTTTGGCTTCTTATCCCCAAGGCATGTGGCGAGGCCCTTTAAAGTACTGATATTAACTTTTAGGACTGCTACTTTCTAATAGGTGGCACTAAAGTTCCTGTCCTCATCCTCTCTGAAGAGTATACTTCAAATTCACAGGGGAGCATCGCATGGCCAATAAGTCTCCTCACGCCAACTCGTTGCTTTCCACAAGGAGAATCCTTACTTCTTAGACCACCTAATGTGTATTGAGGCCTCCTGATGGCAACTGGCGGGGGATGAACATGGGGCAGATGGATTTCAACTGCCTGATCTTTTTGTTCTAAAGGAGGTAGGCTGCTAACTTTGTCAAGTCTGCAATGGACTCTGTGGCAAACTCAGCAATGTTAGATCGCAGAGTAAATTCTGCCATAGCATTGTGTAACTTTGCTCCGTTTCATTGGTTCCTCATCGGTGAATCTACTTTCCGTCACCAGATCCTATGTGGGATGGTGATTGCTAAATTTGGATTGACAAATCCAACAGTCTCTTTGCCGAGTTACTATCTCTCATGCGCGTCTTTGTATTTTGTAGTAGTAGTCTAAGGGTGTGTATATTTATGCAACCATAAAGATTTCAGTTTTATTTTCAACTGAACTGTGCGGATTATGGGCACCATTACAGGAGGTATTTTTTTTTAAATTTTTTTATTAACTTGACAAAAACCTTGCATTTTAACAAGGGTGTGTAGACTTTATGCATCCACTGTATATTAATATATATATATATATATATATATATATATATATATATATACAGACATACAGGGTGGTCCAAAAGTAGGTGGACAGTATAAAATCAATGCTTTATCATCATACCGCCGAACAAAAAGTGGAATAACACGCAATCAAAAAGATGGATATAAATAATCATGGTACCGTTGAAAACGTCGTCATCTTGTCCCGCAAAAAACGAGCCGCCATACAGCATCATCAGCGAAAAAATAAAAAAGTTATAGCTCGCAGAATAAAGCGATGCAAAAACAATTATTTTTTATGTAAATTAGTTTTTATTGTCTAAAAGCGCCAATACATAAAAAATGATATAAATGAGGTATCGCTGTAATCGTACTGACCCGAAGAATAAAACTGCTTTATCACTTTTATTACACGCTGAATGGTATAAAGGCCTCCCCCAAAAGAAATTCATGAATTGCTGTTTTTTGTTCATTCTGCCTCCCAAAAATCGTAATAAAAAGCGATCAAAAAATGTCACGTGCTCAAAAATGGTACCAATAAAAAAAGTCAAATCATCCCGCAAAAAACAAGACCTCACATGACTCTGTGGGCCAAAATATGGAAAAATTATAGCTCTCAAAATGTGATGATGCAAAAACTATTTTGCAATAAAAAGCGTCTACCATGCGCCCAAACGGTGGTTTACCCCCATATATGGGGTATCAGCGTACTCAGGACAAATTGCACAACAAGCTTTGCGGTCCAATTTCTCCTGTTACCCTTGGTAAATTAAAAAAAAATTGGATCTGAAGTAAATATTTTGTGAAAAAAAGTGAAATGTTTCATTTTTTTTAAACATTCCAAAAATTGCTGTGAAGCACTGGAGGGGTTAATAAACTTTTTGAATGTGGTTTTGAGCACCTTGAGGGGTGCAGTTTTTAGAATGGTGTCGCTTTTGGGTATTTTCTATCATATAGACCCCTCAAAGTGACTTCAAATGTAATGTTGTCCCTAAAAAAAATATTTTCTGTCCGCCTACTTTTGGACCACCCAGTATATAAATATATATATATATATATATATATATATATATATATATATATCTCAACACAGGTGCTGAGTGCTGCCCACTTTTTTTTTAATATATATATATATATATATACTCATACACACATCTACACATAAGCAGCAAAGTGGGCAGCACTCAATAGTAATTTTCATGCATGGAAGCAGTTCAGATCTCTCCATGACCCTTTTTTCATATTTTCGCTGATATATATAGCCATCAAATATTAAAGAAGGGTGATGGTGGAGAGAGCTGAACTGCTTCCATGTAAGACGTCGGGTGCCATTTATAGTAGCCGGATTCTGTGAAGGGAGCGGGCAGAGAGGCTGCGTAGTTCCTATAGGAGGGCTTTAAAAAGCACATTACGGAGATACAAAATGAACATTAGAAAGTACACACAAATGGAAGGGGTTAAACAGCGCGCAGCCTCCAGGTAGTTCCTACTTTACAAACTCTATTGCTAGAACTGTACTGGGGTCTCCCTGTGACACCATGCAGAGGACCGCAGGCCTCCTCTACCCTTTACCCAGACCTTAAAAATGTCAGCGGCCTGAGAAGAAAGAAGTTTGTTTATGTGGCAGCGGGAGGCGTTTATGTGAGGCAGTAATAGGGCCGTCAGGAGAGAGCCAGGCGCAATGATGGATGGACTGCACAAGCATGCCTTGTTCTGGGCCGCAGGCAGGTTTAGCTACTGGGCTCACACAGCCAAGGTCCAACCTACTGGCCGACCACCGAAAACTGGAATACTGAAAGCCAACATTGGTATGAAAGGATTGCTCTGACGGAGGTCTCTATATCCTGCGCCTAAAAGAATCATCCTACAGTCGGATATACACTGGCAAGGCAAAATATAAGAAGTCCCAAGCAAGCAAAATAAGGAATGTGCAGAAGGTTTCACCCTTCACATTACAGGATCAAAAAAAGAAGTGATGAAACTGCATAAAATCTCATCCACATGAGCGAAAAATGTGCCGCCTAAATTAACCTGTGGGTTAAACTTTTTTAATATACCTTAATCAATTCATCGCCATTTCACGGTATCTCTCTCTGTTTGCTGTTGGTAAAAAGGATGAATACTTATACAGACCTAGTACGTTTTTGCTACAATATATCCCACCCTCCTCTTGGCGCTTGACTGCCTAAACTACGGAGATCTTTTGTTCACCTTACAGAAAGTTGCAGAAACTGCCACATCGTAACAAATGGACCGTTTCTTATTAGTGGGCTGGGTCTGGGAAACGCAAAAGTGGCAAAACAACAGCCAAAAAAGGAGAACAGAGAAATGGTCTGTGGTCACCCCCTGCAGAACCACTCCTTTACAGGGGTGGTCTTGCTAATTGCCTATTTTCATTCATTTTTTGTCCATGTGAGATGTTACTATCAGAGTTTCATTATTTATTGATCATAACATTTATGACAGTGCAGATTCGGGTCAGGATATTTTTTTTTACTCTCTGCTTCCTTCACTGACAGCAAGTAGAGATCTCAGAGGGTTTTCCACTACTTGATGAAAATCTGCCACAAGGTAAATAACCTGTAGTGTTTTGTGCCCCTGCTCTGATGGATCTCATTAGTCACTCAATGAAATCTGAGAGCAGCATGATGTAGGGCTGACACCCTGATTCCAGTGAGGTGTCACTTACTGGGCTGCGTGTTGCTGTTTCAATAAAATCAGGAGATGATCAGTACAGGACTAAAAGAAAAAAAAACTAAAGATGGTGGGGTATAGTCAAACCAAAGTCTAACATGAATGCTATAACCTAAAACTGAATTATATTAAACCATTAAAATAATCTCACAGACAAATTCATGAAAAGACTGCAACGAGCCGGTCCAGCAAAAGAACTGAGTGCTGGAGATAAGCAATAGACCCTAAAAGGCCCTATTAAACCCTAGTACACCCTTCCTTCCAGCGGAGGCTGTCATCCTAACTTGTACGCAATATGGCGCCCCCGCTCACCATCGGCTCACCCTAGCTACATATCAGGACACAAAGAACATGAAATCAATGTCCAAAAAACGGTGTGCCGCAATGATTAGAAAGAAAGACGTGTGTGAAGGGTTTATCAAACAGTGAACCAAGGGAGGTATGTCCATATAAAAGGTGGTCTGTTCAATGTTGTCAGCCGGACAACAATAGTTACCCGCATAGAAGCCCATGTGAACAAATCCAACCACGAAAAACACACAAAACTGAAATAACAACCAGATCCCCAGATCAAAAGCCTTGGTATGAATTAACGAGGCAGGGGGGAGAAACAATTCAGTTTTAGGTTATAGTATTCAGTACAGGCCTAGGCTCTCCTAGTCCAACCACAGCCCCACCACTGATTAGCAGCTTTCTATCGGTATAAAGAGAAGGCTGAAAATCAGCGGTGTGGGCGGGGTTATGTAGCAGAACTCTGAATGCTGAGCTGTGCATGACGCCGCCCACACCACTGATTAGCAGCTTTCTATCGGTATAAAGAGAAGGCTGACAATCAGCTGTGTGGGCGGGGTTATATAGCAGAGCTCTGAATGCTGAGCTGTGCATGACGCCGCCCACACCACTGATTAGCAGCTTTCTATTGGTATAAAGAGAAGGCTGACAATCAGCGGTGTGGGCGGGGTTATGTAGCAGAGCTCTGAACGCGGAGCTGTGCATGACGCCGCCCACACCGATTAGCAGCTTTCTATCGGTATAAAGAGAAGGCTGACAATCAGCGTGTGGGCGGGGTTATGTAGCAGAGCTCTGAATGCTGAGCTGTGCATGACGCCGCCCACACCACTGATTAGCAGCTTTCTATTGGTATAAAGAGAAGGCTGACAATCAGCGGTGTGGGCGGGGTTATGTAGCAGAGCTCTGAATGCTGAGCTGTGCATGACGCCGCCCACACCACTGATTAGCAGCTTTCTATCGGTATAAAGAGAAGGCTGACAATCAGCGGTGTGGGCGGGGTCATGTAGCAGAGCTCTGAACGCGGAGCTGTGCATGACGCCGCCCACACCACTGATTAGCAGCTTTCTATCGTATAAAGAGAAGGCTGACAATCAGCGGTGTGGGCGGGGTATGTAACAGAGCTCTGAATGCTGAGCTGTGCATGACGCCGCCCACACCACTGATTAGCAGCTTTCTATGGTATAAAGAGAAGGCTGACAATCAGCGGTGTGGGCGGGGTATGTAGCAGAGCTCTGAATGCGAGCTGTGCATGACGCCGCCCACACCACTGATTTAGCAGCTTTCTATCGGTATAAAGAGAAGGCTGACAATCAGCGGTGTGGGCGGGGTTATGTAGCAGAGCTCTGAAGCGAGCTGTGCATGACGCTGCCCACACCACTGATTAGCAGCTTTCTATCGGTATAAAGAGAAGGTTGACAATCAGCGGTGTGGGCGGGTGTATATGAGAGCTCTAATGCTGAGCTGTGCATGACGCCGCCCACACCACTGATTAGCAGCTTTCTATCGGTATAAAGAGAAGGCTGACAATCAGCGGTGTGGGCGGGGTCATGTAGCAGAGCTCTGAATGCTGAGCTGTGCATGACGCCGCCCACACCACTGATTAGCAGCTTTCTATTTGTATAAAGAGAAGGCTGACAATCAGCGGTGTGGGCGGGGTTATGTAGCAGAGCTCTGAATGCGAGCTGTGCATGACGCCCCCACACCACTGATTAGCAGCTTTCTATCGGTATAAAGAGAAGGCTGACAATCAGCGGTATGGGCGGGGTTATTAGCAGACTCTGAATGCTGAGCTGTGCATGACGCCGCCCACACCACTGATTAGCAGCTTTCTATCGGTATAAAGAGAAGGCTGACAATCAGCGGTGTGGGCGGGGTATGTAGCAGAGCTCTGAATGCTGAGCTGTGCATGACGCCGCCCACACCACTGATTAGCAGCTTTCTATCGGTATAAAGAGAAGGCTGACAATCAGCGGTGTGGGCGGGGTTATGTAGCAGAGCTCTGAATGCGGAGCTGTGCATGACGCCGCCCACACCACTGATTTGCAGCTTTCTATCGGTATAAAGAGAAGGCTGACAATCAGCGTGTGGGCGGGGTTATGTAGCAGAGCTCTGAATGCTGAGCTGTGCATGACGCGCCCACACCACTGATTAGCAGCTTTCTATCGGTATAAAGAGAAGGCTGACAATCAGCGGTGTGGGCGGGGTCATGAAGCAGAGCTCTGAATGCTGAGCTGTGCATGACGCCGCCCACACCACTGATTAGCAGCTTTCTATCGGTATAAAGAGAAGGCTGACAATCAGCGTGTGGGCGGGGTTATGTAGCAGAGCTCTGAATGCTGAGCTGTGCATGACGCCGCCCACACCACTGATTAGCAGCTTTCTATCGGTATAAAGAGAAGGCTGACAATCAGCGGTGTGGGCGGGGTTATGTAGCAGAGCTCTGAATGCTGAGCTGTGCATGACGCTGCCCACACCACTGATTAGCAGCTTTCTATCGGTATAAAGAGAAGGTTGACAATCAGCGGTGTGGGCGGGTGTCATAAAGCAGAGCTCTAATGCTGAGCTGTGCATGACGCCACCCACACCACTGATAGCAGCTTTCTATCGGTATAAAGAGAAGGCTGACAATCAGCTGTGTGGGCGGGGTTATGTAGCAGAGCTCTGAATGCTGAGCTGTGCATGACGCCGCCCACACCACTGATTAGCAGCTTTCTATCGGTATAAAGAGAAGGCTGACAATCAGCGGTGTGGGCGGGTTATGTAGCAGAGCTCTGAATGCTGAGCTGTGCATGACGCCGCCCACACCACTGATTTGCAGCTTTCTATCGGTATAAAGAGAAGGCTGACAATCAGCTGTGTGGGCAGGGTTATGTAGCAGAGCTCTGAATGCTGAGCTGTGCATGACGCTGCCCACACCACTGATTAGCAGCTTTCTATCGGTATAAAGAGAAGGTTGACAATCAGCGGTGTGGGCGGGTGTCATAAAGCAGAGCTCTAATGCTGAGCTGTGCATGACGCCGCCCACACCACTGATTAGCAGCTTTCTATCGGTATAAAGAGAAGGCTGACAATCAGCGGTGTGGCGGGGTCATGTAGCAGAGCTCTGAACGCGGAGCTGTGCATGACGCCGCCCACACCACTGATTAGCAGCTTTCTATTAGTATAAAGAGAAGGCTGACAATCAGCGGTGTGGGCGGGGTTATGTAGCAGAGCTCTGAACGCGGAGCTGTGCATGACGCCACCCACACCACTGATTAGCAGCTTTCTATCGGTATAAAGAGAAGGCTGACAATCAGCGGTGTGGGCGGGGTTATGTAGCAGAACTCTGAATGCTGAGCTGTGCATGACGCCGCCCACACCACTGATTAGCAGCTTTCTATCGGTATAAAGAGAAGGCTGACAATCAGCGGTGTGGGCGGGGTCATGTAGCAGAGCTCTGAATGCTGAGCTGTGCATGACGCCGCCACACCACTGATTAGCAGCTTTCTATCGGTATAAAGAGAAGGCTGACAATCAGCGGTGTGGGCGGGTTATGTAGCAGAGCTCTGAAGCTGAGCTGTGCATGACGCCGCCCACACCACTGATTGCAGCTTTCTATCGGTATAAAGAGAAGGCTGACAATACGCTGTGTGGGCGGGGTTATGTAGCAGAGCTCTGAATGCTGAGCTGTGCATGACGCGCCCACACCACTGATTAGCAGCTTTCTATCGGTATAAAGAGAAGGTTGACAATCAGCGGTGTGGGCGGGTGTCATTAAGCAGAGCTCTAATGCTGAGCTGTGCATGACGCCACCCACACCACTGATTAGCAGCTTCATCGTAAGAGAAGCTGACAATCAGCGGTGTGGGGGGGTCATGTAGCAGAGCTCTGAACGCGAGCTGTGCATGACGCCGCCCACACCACTGATTAGCAGCTTTCTATTAGTATAAAGAGAAGGCTGACAATCAGCGGTGTGGGCGGGTTATGTAGCAGAGCTCTGAACGCGGAGCTGTGCATGACGCCACCCACACCACTGATTAGCAGCTTTCTATCGGGTTTTAAAAAAAAGGGGGACAAAAAACGGGGTGGGCGGGGTTTATGTAGCAGAGCCTGAAGCGGAGCTTCCCTACCCGCCCCCCCCCTGATTTGGCAGCTGGTCAGTGTGGGGTGTGGGTTTGGGGCAGGGGCCAAGGGCCCCATCCGCATGAACTCCTCAGAAAAAAACACTGATTTTTTTTGAAAACCCCAACACACACCAAAAAGGGGGTACGTCATAAAAAAAAGGTCTTTAGCCCCACTTTTTGTTGCTTTTTTAATTTAAAATTAAAAAACTTTGCCTGGTTTAAAAGACCCACTGATCAACCACATTTTCTTTCGATCCGCTTTTTTTAATTTGGGGTTTTTTAAACCTCGACCAAATTCAGTTTGTAACCCGAAAAATCAAAATGTTTTTGAACATTGAATCGGGGCACACAGGGGGAAAAACGCCGGGGGAAAAACGATTTTTTTATGCGGGATGTAACCCAATGAAAAACTAGTAAAACGTTTTTTTCCCTTTGGGAGTGATTGTCGGATGCTTTTTCCCAACCCAAGATCGGGAAACAAAAAGGGCGCCAAAATTTTGGGTTTTCGAAATTACCCGGGGTTTTACAACGTTTCCAGCCACCAAAAAATTCATTTTGGTTTTGGATTTAAGCTTCCCTAAGGGCCCCATTTTGGTCCCCCCCAACGTGTCAATCCCCAATCAAAAGATTGTCATCACAAACACCAAGCTGGGTCGCAACCCGGAACAACCGGGGCAGAAAACATGAGCCCCGGGGGTGAAAACTGGGAGGGAAAAAGAGAATTTGCTATTTTTTATAGGGGGAAAATAACCCGGGGAAACGTAAAAAGAAAAATGTAAAAAATGGGGAAAAAACGCTAATAAAAAAAAAAATCTTTAAAATGGTTTAAAAATGGGGTGTTTGGAGCTCTAAACACCGGGGGCCCGGGGTCAGGAAACACCCGGGAAAAACCCCATGGAAAACCCCACCCACTTTTTTTTTGGAGGGAAAAAAAAAAAAAAAAATTTTCCTTTCAGTCAAAGGGTTAAGAAAAGGGGAAAAAAAGGCCCAAAGGAATTTTTTCAAGGGTAGTGATGTTTTGTAAAATCTAACCTTTTCTGCTGACAAAACGGAGGCCGAGATAAGATTGGGGGAAAAAAGGGGCCCCCGTTTTGGGTAAAAAAAATAATAGTCATTTAAAAAAAAATTTAGGGGCCCCCCCC
>JARQOD010000008.1:166233362-166596599 GCA_033576555.1 Oophaga sylvatica | reverse complement strand
CTTTATGTTGACTATGATACTCTTGACCATACTTGCTTTAGTGTTGACTATGATACTCTTGACCATACTTGCTTTAATGTTGACTATGATACTCTTGACCATACTTGCTTTAGTGTTGATTTATGACACTCTTGACCATACTTGACTTTAGTGTTGACTATGATACTCTTGACCATACTTGCTTTAGTGTTGATTATGACACTCTTGACCATACTTGCTTTAGTGTTGACTAGACACTCTTGACCATACTTGCTTTAGTGTTGACTATGACACTCTTGACCATACTTGCTTTAGTGTTGATAGGACACTCTTGACCATACTTGCTTTAGTGTTGACTATGATACTCTTGACCATACTTGCTTTAATGTTGACTAGGACACTCTTGACCATACTTGCTTTAGTGTTGACTATGATACTCTTGACCATACTTGCTTTAGTGTTGACTATGATACTCTTGACCATACTTACTTTAGTGTTGATAGGACACTCTTGACCATACTTGCTTTAGTGTTGACTATGACACTCTTGACCATACTTGCTTTAGTGTTGACTATGACACTCTTGACCATACTTGCTTTAGTGTTGACTGACACTTTGACCATACTTGCTTTAGTGTTGACTATGACACTCTTGACCATACTTGCTTTAGTGTTGACTATGATACTCTTGACCATACTTGCTTTAGTGTTGACTAGGACACTCTTGACCATACTTGCTTTAGTGTTGACTATGAACTCTTGACCATACTTGCTTTAGTGTTGACTATGATACTTTTGACCATACTTGCTTTAGTGTTGACTAGGACACTCTTGACCATACTTGCTTTATGTTGACTATGAACTCTTGACCATACTTGCTTTAGTGTTGATTATGACACTCTTGACCATACTTGCTTTAGTGTTGACTATGATACTCTTGACCATACTTGCTTTAGTGTTGACTATGACACTCTTGACCATACTTGCTTTAGTGTTGATTATGACACTCTTGACCATACTTGCTTTATGTTGACTATGATACTCTTGACCATACTTGCTTTAGTGTTGACTATGACACTCTTGACCATACTTGCTTTAGTGTTGACTATGATACTCTTGACCATACTTGCTTTAGTGTTGATTATGACACTCTTGACCATACTTGCTTTAGTGTTGACTAGGACTACCTTGACCATACTTGCTTTAGTGTTGACTATGACACTCTTGACCATACTTGCTTTAGTGTTGACTAGACACTCTTGACCATACTTGCTTTAGTGTTGACTATGAACTCTTGACCATACTTGCTTTAATGTTGACTATGACACTCTTGACCATACTTGCTTTAGTGTTGACTATGACACTCTTGACCATACTTGCTTTAGTGTTGACTATGATACTCTTGACCATACTTGCTTTAGTGTTGACTATGACACTCTTGACCATACTTGCTTTAGTGTTGACTAGACACTCTTGACCATACTTGCTTTAGTGTTGACTATGACACTCTTGACTCATACTTGCTTTAGTGTTGACTATGACACTCTTGACCATACTTGCTTTAGTGTTGACTAGGACACTCTTGACCATACTTGCTTTAGTGTTGACTAGACACTCTTGACCATACTTGCTTTAGTGTTGATTATGACACTCTTGACCATACTTGCTTTAGTGTTGACTATGACACTCTTGACCATACTTGCTTTAGTGTTGATTATGACACTCTTGACCATACTTGCTTTAGTGTTGACTATGACACTCTTGACCATACTTGCTTTAGTGTTGACTGACACTCTTGACCATACTTGCTTTAGTGTTGATTATGACACTCTTGACCATACTTGCTTTAGTGTTGACTGATACTCTTGACCATACTTGCTTTAAGTGTTGACTAGACACTCTTGACCATACTTGCTTTAGTGTTGATTATGACACTCTTGACCATACTTGCTTTAGTGTTGATTATGACACTCTTGACCATACTTGCTTTAGTGTTGATTATGACACTCTTGACCATACTTGCTTTAGTGTTGACTATGATACTCTTGACCATACTTGCTTTAGTGATTGACTGACACTCTTGACCATAACTTGCTTTAGTGTTGATTATGACACTCTTGACCATACTTGCTTTAGTGTTGATTATGACACTCTTGACCATACTTGCTTTAGTGTTGATTATGACACTCTTGACCATACTTGCTTTAGTGTTGATTATGACACTCTTGACCATACTTGCTTTAGTGTTGACTATGATACTCTTGACCATACTTGCTTTAGTGTTGACCGACACTCTTGACCATACTTACTTTAGTGTTGATTATGACACTCTTGACCATACTTGCTTTAGTGTTGACTATGATACTCTTGACCATACTTGCTTAGTGTTGATTATGACACTCTTGACCATACTTACTTTAGTGTTGATTATGACACTCTTGACCATACTTGCTTTAGTGTTGACTATGATACTCTTGACCATACTTGCTTTAGTGTTGATTATGACACTCTTGACCATACTTGCTTTAGTGTTGATTATGACACTCTTGACCATACTTGCTTTAGTGTTGACCGACACTCTTGACCATACTTGCTTTAGTGTTGATTATGACACTCTTGACCATACTTGCTTTAGTGTTGACTAGGACACTCTTGACCATACTTGCTTTAGTGTTGACTATGATACTCTTGACCATACTTGCTTTAGTGTTGATTATGACACTCTTGACCATACTTGCTTTAGTGTTGATTATGACACTCTTGACCATACTTGCTTAAGTGTTGACTATGACACTCTTGACCATACTTGCTTTAGTGTTGACCGACACTCTTGACCATACTTGCTTTAGTGTTGACTATGATACTCTTGACCATACTTGCCTTAGTGTTGACTAAACTGTAATGCTTAGTCTAAAGGCTCCAATACGTATACGATCACTAGAGGGCTGCATGTTCTTTATCATTAATCACTTAGCGAATAGTGGCCTTTTTGGTGGGATTCCCAGCTTGCAAAGCTTAAGGTGGCCATGCACTTTAGATAGAAGTTGAACAAGTGGATGGATTTTAATAATCATTTTGCTGATACAGCTATACACATTTTAGTCCATGTTGAGCATTCAAGTAACTCTAACAAAGCAACATCTGGGAATTTTTTTCAGTAACTTTCCACCTGACTATTGGATGAGTATTTAATACATAAACTGGAATAAGGCACTCGTATAATCTTCTGTGCACAAGTAGGGTCCCACCCCGTATATAACATGCATAGATCTTGGCACTCATACTGTATCAAGTATCATACTGAATTACTTCTGGGTGAGCGGTAGTGGGCGTACCAATGACGCAGAAGGAAAGGGGATGTGTCAGCCTGTAATGTTACATTGCTATGGGATAGGGCGGAGTAGGTAAGGAATGAGACGTGCCGCATCATAGGAGGGGCGCTTCCATGTGAATGATCGCTTCTCGGGAAGAGAACCGGAACGCTGTGCAGA
Source organism: Oophaga sylvatica (assembly GCA_033576555.1). Classification (NCBI taxonomy): domain Eukaryota; kingdom Metazoa; phylum Chordata; class Amphibia; order Anura; family Dendrobatidae; genus Oophaga; species Oophaga sylvatica. The sequence goes on along the minus strand of JARQOD010000008.1, from coordinate 166,593,130 downwards.
AGGTGGTGCAGTCCTCAGGAGAAGTACTAGAGATGGTGAGCATCATATGCTGTGTGAGTTTGTCTACCGTCATACATGAGAGCCTAAGTATGGTTCTGAAATGGAAAAGGGGCATGATTAGAAGATAATAAAAATAAGATGCATGTTAATGTAGCTAAGTATAAGAACTAGAAAAAGGGAAAATATACTTTTTTGCTTCTCATCATGCATTATTTAGAATGAAAAGATACAGTGGCTTGTAAAATTTCAAGCACCCAGGTCAAAATTACTTTTATTATAAACCATTCAGCAAGATGACCTATTTCCTTTGTATTTTAGCCAAAATAAATATTTTTATATTTTAAATATTATAAAAAGGAAAATAGGCCGATGCAAACGTTTGGGCACCCTGCATGGTTAGTATCTAGTGTCACCCTCTTTTGCAAGTATCACGGCTTGTAAATGCTTTATGTAGTCAGCCAATAGTCTTTCAATTCTTGTTTGAGGGATTTTCCTCCATTCTTCCTTGGATAATTCCTCCAGTTCTGTGAGATTCCTGGGTCGTCTTGCTTCCTCTGCTATTTTGAGGTCTAGCCACAGATTTTCAATGATTCTCAGATCAGGGGACTGTGAGGGACATCGTAAAACCTTCATCTTGCGACTATTGAGGTCGTCTATTGTGGATTGTGACGTGTGTTTAGGATCAGTATCCATTTGTAGAAGCCATCCTCTTCTTCTTTTCAACTTCAGCTTTTTTACACATAGTGTTATGTTTGCATTAAGCATTTGCTGAAATTTAATTGAATCCATTCTTCCCTGTATGCGTGAAATGTTCACCGTGCCATTGGCTGCAAACAACCCCAAAGCATGATTGATCCACCCCCATTCCTAATGGTTGGCGAAATGTTCTTTTCTTGAAATTCTGTGCCCTTTTTTCTCCACACATACCTTTGATCATTGGGGGCAATTAGAGTTCTATTTTAACCTCATCGGTCCACAGGACTTGTTTCCAAAATGCATTAGGTTTGTTTAGATGTTCTTTTGAATACTTCTGACTCTGAATTTTATTTTGAGGACTCAGGAGAGGTTTTCTTCTGATGACTCTTCCATGAAGGCCATATTTGTGCAGGTGTCTCTGAACAGTAGAACAATGTACCACAACTTGAGAGTCTGCTAAATCTTGCTGAAGGTCTTTGGCAGTCAAACAGGGGTTCTGATTTGCCACTCTATCGATCCTACATGCAGCTCTCACTGAGATTTTGCTTGGTCTTCCAGACTTTATCTTGACCTCCACTGTTCCTCTTAACTGACATTTTGAACTAAGGAAAGAGCAACTTGAAAACTCTTTGCCATCTTCTTATAGCCTTCTCCTGCTTTGTGGGCCTCCACCATTTTAGTTTTCAGAGTGCTAGGCAGTTGCTTAGAAGAACCCATGGCTGCTGTTTTTTAGCACAAGGTAAGAGGAGATTGTATTTTTATGAAACAGGGAGATATGCATCACACATCACCTGGCCTTTGCTAACAATGGTAGTGAACAAGCCATAACCCCAACAGGCTAATTAAGTTTTGAAACCTTGGTCTGAGTTATCTGAACACACAAATTTCGAAGAGTGCCCAAACTTTTTCATCAGCCCATTTTACTTTTTGCAATTTTTAAAATAGAAAAAATGGCAATATATATGTATTTTTTTTTTGCCTAAAATAGGGTTTTAACTGTAAAACAGGCACAGAAAACAGAAATGGATCTGCTCACCTGGTAGTGTTACACCTAAGCAACATGTAAAAATTGCATGTATTAGCTGCTGCAAGACACAAGTCCATAGGACTTAGAAAACAAACATCCGGCTGAAGTGTCAGTTGATGCACTGCTAATGAATCTGACAAACGAATGATATCCTTGAAAGCTTTATTTTTAAGGTTTAAAAGTCAACGCGTTTCGAGGTTAACGCAGGACCTCTTCATCAGGATAAAAACCTAGTACACTGACTAATGACACCTCCATATACAGTAGATACACAGGATCCACCATTCACAATACGTGATGTCACAGCTCACCTCCTAGAGTTTGCTTAGTTTATATTTAAATACAAATAGGTTGTCTATTGCCGCTAGCGTCAGTGTGAAAACAAAGATTTTCTTTTTGCTTTCATTTTTTAAAAGATACATTTGATGTAACACCTGATTTAAAAAATAGGGCTGACGACCCCTTCGCTCTCGGCAGCTCTTCCACTTTTGTTTGCAGCCGCCGGAGCAGAGTGAACTCGTCATGTTATTACGCTGCAGCACGTTATTGCCGTTTGCATTATTTGTTGTCTTTTTACCTTTTATACTTAATCATTTCAGCTGGGAATTATGAAGCCTTTCCCGGCCGGCACTGTTGCAACATAGTAGCATTTTCTGAGTAAATTATATTAATTCCATACATAAAGACAAGTTTATTTGCTCTCATCGCACACGGCGCTTCCATTTAAAGTAAACAATGACGTCTTCATTAATCTGCCGCTGAAATCCAAAGATTGTGGCTTTTAGGTCCTGCATTAGCCTGTGCTGCAAGCGGCTTGTCACGCTGTCTCGCAAGAGGCTAAATCAATGATTCTGCCATATTTTATGCAGCACTTTATTTAAAAGCATCTGACTGATTATTTCCCGGCTCCCGACGCTGGCATCACGGGGGCTATATTTAAACAAAATCCGTCAGAAACCTTCATTTCCAAATTGGTTTTGATCCAAAATATCATAAAAAGGCAGCGAATGGCTGGCATCTCCTAGTGTTATTCTCAAAGTAATTGACGTTTTGGCTTATTGAACGGTTACCTTCATTATAACTAATAGCTTCCAGAAAAAAAAAAAACAGGGTGTTGGTAAAGAAGGATATACGAGGTCGATAATGGGGCCAGTGGCAGCTTTATGGGAAAAAGTTGTTAAAACCCCACAGTGCCTAAATCATTTGGGAGCAGAGGAAAAGGAGATTAACCCCTTCTGAACTGGAAAGATCTTCAGAGGTTTTTTAAATTTTGGGTATAGGTGTGCTGGGGAGGGAGGATGGGTATTTGCCTATATGGCAATGGTTTATATCACTCTGTTTGCCATATGAGAGGTATTTCCAATGCGGCTTATCAGTAGTTATTTGCAATGTTGCACTAGTACCCCACCAGAGGAGAAGGTCTGACGATTCAATGTCCGACAATACAGAACATTTACACTTTTAATTATGTTGCAACTTTTTGGAACTCGATCAAAAGTGCAAATTTTTGGAACTTGCTTAAAAGTGAAATAAAGGGAGATGCGCGTGCCCGGTCACTGCCGTCATAGCTAAAAAAAGGGGTCCGTTCTCGAGGAAGGTGGAATGGGCATCAGTTATTAAATTATGGCATATTCTTAGGATAAGACAGATTTTTGGGGGGATTCATTAAAATTACTGTGACGTGCCTTCCAAATCTCCCAATTTCACTACCACTGCCCAAATTGTGCCCATTGGTCCTTCAGCAATTACAGCGCACTTTGGGGGGACAAATATTTCCAGTGGGGATTGATTAAACAAATTTTCCCATTTTACTATTAGTTTCCCTGCACGTTTGTGGCTACAGAACGAGTTACTTGAGAATCCATCAAATTACTCATTAGTTAAAGGGTTGTCCGGCCGCAGGCTACAGGTCTGCAGCCAGTCTGTGTCACTCTGTGTGACTACAGATTTGTGAATCCTCACACCGAATGTACTGCACGCTGTGAGAATTCTCCACAGATGGGCACGTGACTCCCAAGTGGGTGATTTGCATACATGGTCACATGCCAACTAGATGGGCTAGACCTCGCTCAATGCAAGTGTATTCCAAAAAGTCTAGTCACAATGTGGCCGGAAGTATGCAAATGCCATGCTTGTGGTTACAAGTCTGCATCGGAGAAAGCTCGCAGTGAGCACAATGTGAGGATTCACAAGTCTGCAGTTACATAGTGGCTGCAGCCTTGTAGCCTAGGGCCAGATAACTCGTTTAACATATTCTCAACTCAACTCATGACTGAGCTCCTCTCAGCTAATTTCTGACCACAAACCACATCAAAATTGAGCTGAACTTTGATGTGGTCAGAAATTAGCTGAGAGGAGCTCAGGAGCAGATTATACACTTACAAACTCTCTGATGAATTCTCAGCTAATTGAACAGCAAGCAGCGTGAAGGGAAACAAAGAGCATCCGGACTACCATGGTATTCCATGGTCACAAAACTGTTTCCTATTATCGTTGCTCCTGTCTGTTTAGTGCTACAAGAAGGAGATCCAGTAGTAGGAACCTGTGCTAGTATTGATGTGTCTGTATGTGGATATGGAGGCTTGAGGGTTTCAAAGTCAGTTTAGCTTGTAATGTTTGATCCAACACGTTAAATATTTAAGAATCCAAAAAGTGATATGATTTCACATATTGTAGTCTCTAAGAAAAACACGATGTCTTATTCTCTGATAGGTTCTAGAGGAGAGGAGCCTCAGGAGGAAGAAACACAGATTGACATCGCCACAGTGCAGGATATGCTGAGCAGTCATCACTACAAGTCATTCAAGGTCAGCATGATTCACAGGCTGCGATTCACCACAGATGTCCAGCTAGGTAAGACCACATTTATTTTCCTGTATAGCTCTCCATTGAAAATGAAACTTTAATGACAAATCCACCTGTAAACAATTTTTCAACATACTCATTGCCCGAAACTTCCTTCCCTTACCGCCCTAGTCTGCTGCTGTGACTGGTACTCTGTGGTGTACCTAGAGTCCGATGGGCCCTGGTGTTACATTTGGACTTTGTTACCACACACACACACACACACACACACACACCTGCCCCTGCATGTTGGTCAGATGTATGTGCCCTTTTAGCGTTCTAAATTCTATAAGTACATATAAGTTTAAAAGTTTTCCCCCATTATGTAGTAATGTCCCCCATCCTGGGCTCGTTCCCGGTATATATGTCTCTCATCCTGACCCCATCCTGGTATATCTGGTATCTATATGTGTATGTGTGTGTACATGACCTCCATCCTGGTATATATTTTGCCCATCCGGTCATATATGTTCTCCATCCTGGTGTATGTCTTTCCCATCCTGGTGTATGTCTTTCCCATCCTGGTGTATGTCTTTCCCATCCTGGTGTATGTCTTTCCCATCCTGCTGTATGTCTTTCCCATCCTGGTGTATGTCTTCCCCATCCGGTGTAGTCTTCCCCATCCAGGTGTATGTCTTCCCCATCCTGGTGAGTCTTCCCCATCCTGGTGGACGTCTTCCCCATCCTGTGTACGTTTCCCCATCCTGTGTACGTCTTCCCCATCCTGGTGGACGTCTTCCCCATCCTGGTGGACGTCTTCCCCATCCTGGTGGACGTTTCCCCATCCTGGTGGACGTCTTCCCCATCCTGGTGGACGTCTTCCCCATCCTGGTGGACGTCTTCCCCATCCTGGTGGACGTCTTCCCCATCCTGGTGGACGTCTTCCCCATCCTGGTGGACGTCTTCCCCATCCTGGTGGACGTCTTCCCCATCCTGGTGGACGTCTTCCCCATCCTGGTGGATGTGTTCCCCATCCTGGTGGAGTTTCCCCATCCTGGTGGATGTTTCCCCATCCTGGTGGATGCTTCCCCATCCTGGTGGATGTCATTCCCCATCCTGGTGGAGTCTCCCCATCCTGGTGGATGTCTCCCATCCTGGTGGATGTCTCCCCATCCTGGTGGAGTGTTCCCCATCCTGGTGGATGTGTTCCCCATCCTGGTGGATGTGTTCCCCATCCTGGTGGATGTGTTCCCCATCCTGGTGGATTCATCCCCATCCTGGTGGATGTCATCCCCATCTGGTGATGTCATCCCCATCCTGGTGGATGTCATCCCATCCTGGTGGATGTCATCCCCATCCTGGTGGATGTGTTCCCCTCCTGTGAATGTATATTCCCCATCTTGTGATGTTCCCTATCCTGGTGATGTATCCATTGTGGATATCATTTGTGGATGTCATACCCATCCTGGTGATGTGTTCATCCGGATCATCTGGTGGATGTTCATCGGTGATGCTCATGCGAATGGTTCGGGTTATCCCCATCCTGGTGGATGTCATCCCCATCCTGGTGGATGTCATCCCTCCTGGTGGATGTCATCCCATCCTGGTGGATGTCATCCCCATCCTGGTGGATGTCATCCCCATCCTGGTGGATGTCATCCCCATCCTGGTGTATATGTATCTTATCCTGAGCCCCATCCTTGTATTTGTGTCCCTTATCCTTGGCTCCATCCTGATATATATATATATATATATATATATATATATATATATATATATATATATATATATAATTTAGTGTATGTTACCATAATTTCTGCACTGTTGACTTTTGCTCTAATCTCAAAATACATTTTTTAAGGCGTGAAAAGTCTGATGTACGGTTATCTGGCCTTATGGGAGAAATGGTTCAGGGGTTATCGCCGATCCAATCTGGTTGGTCCTTCTTCGATCCAACAAACAGTGCTATAAAGTGCATGATCTTAAGGTAGAGCGCTCTGGTATCTCTGCAAGGTTTTTTCACAGCATTAAAACTTATCTTCACTCAGTCAATGTTTTTGGACCTTCTTGGATTTCAAAGAAGAGCGCTCTAACGTTCCCCATCATAAAGCCGAGTACTCTGGCGATCTCATAGACAATGGAGCTCCATTTCAACGGAGCCTCGTTTTTTTAACGTGTGTGTCTCAGCTGTCGGACCACTCACAATCCACAAGTTATCGTCTATTCTTAACACCTCTTTTTTAACCCCTTTTAAGCTTTTTCAGTGAACAGGTGACAAAAAGTTGCTCCACAAGAGGTGCAGCTGTTGTACACCACTGGTAGCGACTTATCCTCCTGGTGAGCAAAGTGTTTGACATTAGTCTAATGCAGAGGTGGGCAATTTTCTTTTTACACATGAGAGACCGTGACTATTGTGGAGGCCGAACATATAGGCTGAAATAATTCTGCTCAATATTAGCATTGACATATTAGTGATAATTATTTTATATTAATTGTTCACTTAACATTGAGCCAAATTGAATATGCTAACATCCCTTGTATACCGTATGAGCCCTTGTATACCGTATGAGCCCACACACTGCCACCTATATACAGTATGAGCCCCCACATGGCCACCTATATACAGTATGAGCCTGCACATGGCCACCTATATACAGTATGAGCCCGCACATGGCCACCTATATACAGTATGAGCCCGCACATGGCCACCTATATACAGTATGAGCCCGCACATGGCCACCTATATACAGTATGAGCCCGCACATGGCCACCTATATACAGTATGAGCCCGCACACAGCCACCTATATACAGTATGGGTCCGCACACAGCCACCTATATACAGTGTGAGCCCGCACACAGCCACTTACCGTATATACCCATGTATAAGCCGAGATTTTCAGCCCATTTTTTGGGCTGAAAGTCCCCCTCTCGGCTTATACGCGGGTCATATACGGGGTCGGCGGGGGTGTCGGATCATACTCATCCCTCCGCCGGCGCAGTCTCTGCAGCCCCCCTGCTTCTCCCACGATCTCCGGCTCCTTCCTGCAGCAGTCACATGGCACCGCACATTAAAGTCATGAATATGCACATATTCATGACTTTAATGAGCGGTAGCACGTGACCGCTGGAGGACTGAAGCGCTGCGGAGAGCGCCGGGAGAAGAGGAGAGGCTGCAGGGACGCGCGGCGGAGGGGTGAGTATAGCTATATTTACCTGTCCTCTCTCCACCGCTGTGCGCTGCTCCCTCGGTCTGACTCCTCTGGCTGTGAATGTTCAGGCAGAGGGCACGATGATGTTGTTAGTGCGCGCCCTGCCCCCTGCCAGATCATTCACAGCCAGAGGAGTCAGACGAGCGAGCAGCGCAGCGGTGCAGAGAGGACAGGTAAATATCTCAGGTGTCGGGGTCCTGAGCGAGCGGTGACACCGGCACCTGGCCCCCATAGCGTGCCGGTGTCCCCGCCTGCTCAGGACACCGGCACCTGGACCCCAGCGACGAGAGGTGAGTATGTCATTTTTTTTTTTTTGCAGCAGCATATGAGGCCTATACTATGGGGCATAATTGTGCAGCATATGGGGACATAATATGGAGCATATGGGGGCATAATCTGGAGCATATTGGGGCATAATATGGAGCATATGGGGGCATAAGCTGTGGAACATATGGGGCATAATCTGGAGCATATGGGGCATAATATGGAGCATATGGGGGCTTAAGCTGTTGAACATATGGGGCATAATCTGGAGCATATGGGGGCATAATCTCTGAAGCATATGGGGGGCATAATCTGGAGCATATGGGGGCATAATCTGGAGCATATGGAGACATAATCTGTGCAGCATATTGGGCATAATCTGTGCAGCATATGGGGGCATAATCTGTGGAGCATCATATGGGGGCATAATCATTTTTAACCCTAGGCTTATACGCGAGTCAATAAGTTTTCCCAGTTTTTTGTGCAAAATTAGGGGGGTCGGCTTATACACGGGTCGGCTTATACATGAGTATATACGGTATATACAGTATGAGCCCCCACACAGCAACCTTTATACAGTATGAGCCCGCACACAGCCACCTATATACAGTATGAGCCCACACACAGCCACCTTTATACAATATGAGCCCACATATAGCCTCCTAAATACAGAATGAGCCTCCACATAGACTCCTATATACAGTCTGAGCCCCCACATAGCCTGCTATATACAGTGTGATGCCCACATAGGCTCCTTATATACAGCGAGTCCTCACATACCCCCTATATACAGTCTGAGCCCCCACATAACCTCCAATATACTGTTTGAGCTTCCACATAGCCTCTTATATACAGTATGAGCCGCCACATAGCCTCCTATATACAGTATGAGCTCCCACATAGCCCTCTATATACAGTATGAGGTCCCACATGGGCCTCTATATACAGTATGAGCCCACATATAGCCTCCTAAATACAGTATGAGCCTCCACATAGACTCCTATATACCATGAGCCCCCACTTACCCTCCCATATACCGTATGAGCCCCCACATAAACCCCTATATACATGTAAACATCCTATACACATATGAAAAAAAAGAAGAATGGACGCACGTCATAGTTTTCAAACCGTAGAGCTATTAAAATATGAGACGAAATACTGACCACGTGCACAGAGCTGTCGCCTGACAAAGAAGTCGTGTGCACATAGCTATAGGGTGCGATTCCTCTGACTATTATCCCATCGCTTGTTTCTTGATGATCGCCCTATCTAAAGAGGCTGTCAGTCACTCAGCAAATTAGCAAAATGTTTGTTCATTGGGTGTAATTTGCTTATAATTCAGCATTTTCGGCAGCACAATCGTAGAAACAATTGCTCTGTGCGCATGAAAGCGCGATCAGCCCGCCTAAACAAGCTATTTAATGACCAGTCGGCGATAGTTTAACATCCGTAATTGGGCTGTGGCAGTGCAGCCTTACTCACTTCATTAAGGTCGCACCCTTTTTTGATGGCCCAGTTGATCAATCGACCATCGTATTGTCCTTACCAACTATCCAGTGGGCAAAAAGCCAAGACACCACATTTGTACAGAGACAAAATTAGCCATGCAATTCTAGATTCGTCTGACCAAGGCTGACATTTTCCTACCTGTTCACATTTTCAGCAAGTAAACATCTGCCGTCGGCCATCGAGAATTATTATTACCTTTCATAAAATGTGCAAATTTTGCACAATTTTTATCATACATGTTTTGGCAGCTTAACGCAGATCCTGCAAATTGATACAGAGCTCAGTAAACAAGAGGCCAAAACAAACCACTAGGTATTTAATGGCGATCCCATCAGTAAGTAATAAGTGTACATCACCTGGCCTGCAGCTCCCTGGTAATCACATCTGATGGGCAGGAATTCAGCAGGGTAAAGTAGCAATCGCTTGATCACCAAGGCATCAGGTCTCGGAAAAAAGATATTGCTCTCGGTATATGCTGGGAGTTGTAGTTGTACAGATGGAGGAGCTCATTTAGAAAAAAGAAAGGTTTATATTAAAATGTGTCATTACCATCTTCTAGTTGTGAACAATCCTGGTTCCGGATATTGATTACGTGATACAATATTACTATTTGAAACTATTTCCAGCGTGCAGCGTCTGTCGGCTGTGAATATCTGCAGGTATCGGCTGCTGTACGCTGTCTGTCACACTGCACAGACAATTATATCTGGGAAATCTACTTCCCAAGAGTTATCGATTCCCAGCCAGCAGCTTAATTGATCACACTCGTTCTGCACAAGATAAGTGAATGGAAGAATATATAGACTGAAGAGACTGCCAAAGACTGCACTGCAGAAGGCGGACTGCGTGTGCACCCGTGCTCCGGAAAGCGTGTGCACCCGTGCTCCGGAAAGCGTGTGCACCCGTGCTCCGGAAAGCGTGTGCACCCGTGCTCCGGAAAGCGTGTGCACGGTCATGTATTAGCCTTGCTGTGTCATGGGTGACCCCCGCGGCAACCGTTTTAGCTACTAGTGTGTTAGGGGCCCGTCACACTCTTCAATGTCCCAGCGATCTCACCAACGATACGACGTGGATGGGATCGCTGGGACATCATTAGCTGATCGCTGGTGAGCTGTCACATGGGCAGACTCACCAGCGATCAGGACCAGCGAGCACACTGGTATCCAATGTACACATCGGGTAACTAAACACCGCGCGGCACCTAGTTACTCGATATGTACCCTAGATACCGGCTCTCAGCTTCTGCTGTAGAGCACTGAGATCCGGTATCCAATGTACATATCGGGTAACTAAGCACCGCGCGGCACCTAGTTACCCGATATGTACCCTAGATACCAGCTCTCAGCGCTCTACAGCAGAAGCTGGGAGCCGGTAACCAGGGTACATATCGGGTAACTAGATGCAGCGCGGTGCTTAGTTACCCGATATCCGATATGTACATTGGATACCAGCTCGCTAGTCGTTGGTGTCCCGCTGTCACACGCAGCGATGCGTGCTGGCCAGCGGGAGACCAACGATGAAAAAATGGTCCAGGCCATTCAACGACGATCAGCGATACCCAGCAGGGGGGTTGGTCGTCGCTGCGTGTAACACTAAGCGAGATCACTGGCTAGGTCGCTGTTGCGTCACAAAATCGGTGACGCTTCAGCAATCTCGCTAGCGATCTCGCTTAGTGTGACGGGGGCTTTACCACTCAGCTGCCCTATAACTTCCTAGTGTGTGATGCATCTTGCCAAAAGAAGACTGATCTGGATTAGATAAGCCAAGTGACAAACCTTAAGATCGAGCCGACTCCCTTGGATGAAAAGCAACCCCATGGTCTCATGATGCTTTACTGTTGGCATCACACAGGACTCATTGTAGTGCTCACCTTTTCTTCTCCAGACGATCATTCTTGCAGATGCCCCAAACAGTCTGAAGGGGGCTTCATCAGAGAAAATAACTCCTCTGAAGTCCAATCCTCGTACTTCCTGCAGAATGTCAGCCTGTCGTTGATGTCTTTATTTTAGAGAAGTGGCTTATTTTCTGCCCTTCTTGACACCAATCCAGCCTCCAAAATCCTTCACCTCACTGTGTGTTCCGATGCTCTGACACCTGCCTGCTGCCATTCCTGAGCAAGCTCTGCACTGGTGTAGCAACGATCCCATAGCGAAATCCATTGTAGGTGATGTTCTGGACTTTTTGGGCACCCCTAGCCTTGTTCACTACAATAGACACGCTGTCTTTTTTCAATAAATTATTGATTTTGGGGAGTTTTACAAGCAGTAATGTCTGTATGCCTGTAAAGCCTTTTTTTATGCAGAGCATTGATGACTGTATCTGTTTCTTTGGTTAACAGAAATCAATGATTTAAAGCAACCAGTCTGTTCTTATCATTCAATCAGCATGATAGTGTGATACCAGCTGCCTTGTCCTGGTTAACACTTTCTCCTGGGCTAAATCCCTAAAATGATATGAAAAACTGATTTTGTGACACCGCTGTAATTTAGTAAGAGTGGGGAGTCTTGTGATTCAAGTTAATTTTCAAGGCAAGAAATGACTTTACAGTTTTATGGAATTTATCTGATCACACTTCATAACAATTGGAACTATAAAAACTGCAGCAGCAAACTTTGGGAAAACCAAAATTTGTGTCAGTCTCAAAACTTTTGTCCACGACTGTCGAGTGTCTACGCTTGGTTCCTGTCTATATTAGTATATTAGACAGTGTGTATTTTGTTGGATAGACAATGAAGTCTTTCCTGCTGTCGCGTTTCGCTGCATGTGCGCAGGAGTCTTTTCTCATGTAGATACGGGCAGTAATGGATGGACCATCCAGCAGATAAATATAATAGAGGTTTGCACGCTCTTTACATGATAAAAAGGCAGATGAGAATGACTGGAGCGGCTGCTTTCTCCCACTGCACAACTTCCGCGCCTGGCCCACTTGCCCCTTGCTGGAAAGATTGATGGCTTTGAGGGTGACCTTGGCTAGGAGCAGGAGCCGGTGATGTATGTACCAAGCTCTCTCTGCTAAATGGGCCCAGATTTGTAGTGCTAATATTCATGGGGACGCAGGCCCAAACTCACTGTGGCTATAAATCAGCGGCCACTTTAGGTGTCACTGCTGGTTTATATTCGGCTACTGTCGAAAAATCACTCTAGGTTCAAACCTCCGGCATCATGTGTACATCTGGAAGAATTTGGTGTCTTGCCTTATTTTCTTACCCGCGGAGGAACCTGACTGCGACCATCAAGTCCGCACATCTTTAACAGCTTCACTGCCAGAAAGGTCAACAGCGCATCACTAGCTTTTGGCAAAACTTCCGTTAGTGATGCCGAACCGTGGTGTAACGCTGTATAGAGGGAGTGATGGAGTCTGTGCCCTTAGAGGAGTTTATAATGAGGTGGAAAACTGTTAGCATGTCTTCCCTTTCCATTACATTGCCTTTGATCATTTGTGTATGCATGCTATTATTTTCTGCTATCAGTCTTTTTTTATAATTGCTAAACTTATCTGGAAGGAGAAATTACTAATAATGTAGTACTGTAAATTGCCACTAGGGGGCATATGAGTGAGATAAAATTTAGTAAAGGGAATCTGTCAGCAGGTCTGTACTATGAAATCTAAAAGCTGCATGACATAGATGCAGAGACCCTGACTCAAGGGATGTATCATTTACTTGGCTGCTTGCTTCAGTTTTCATCAAATCCCAGTCTTTATCTGCTGCAGATCTAGCAGTTCTCTGAATGCTGAGCTCTGTATAACCCCGCCCACACCACTGATTGGCTGCTTTCTTTTTACACTGTGCTTAGGCAGAAAGCTGCCACTCAGTGATGGGGCAGGGTTATAGACAGCTCATCAATATGGAGGACTACCTGGCAGTAGATTTACTAGTCCTCTAGTGACAAGCTCCCGCTTATAAAACTGTCATTTTTATCAAAACTGCAGCAAGCAGCCTAGTAAGTGACACATCGCTGGCATCAGGGTCTCTGTCTGTACATCATGCTGCTCTTAGATTAGGTGATGACATTTTCCCTTTTAATTGGGTGTCCTGAAAGTTGTCTAAATTGATGAGCTCCCCCAAGTGGTGGCTCCAGGGAGTAATGATTCATGATTTAATTCTCTACCTGTGTAAAGGGAAGTAAGTGATTTGTAGCAGTTAGAAAAAAAAAAGAGGTTGGAAAAAGGCCGTCGGCCCCAGAACTCTTGTGGATTGTTTTTTATTCTTGTAACTTTTTGAAGAATGTCACGTTGAGCATAAAGTGGTTTGACGTGATTGAAGGTATTAATAGAGAACAGTGTGAGGTTTATGTGTGGAGCCTGCGAGCCGGAACATTTCCGTTTTCTGTGTAACCTTCCGAGTGTGGTCAGCTCACAGCTTCCCATTACATCCCTCTGGCTGTGGTGTTAAATGACATGCATTTACTTTTTCTCCGCAGGGATCTCCGGTGAGAAGGTCGAGATTGACCCGGTGACTAATCAGAAAACCAGCACAAAATTTTGGATAAAGCAGAAGCCGATCTCCATCGATTCCGACTTGCTTTGTGCATGTGACCTTGCAGAAGAGAAAAGCCCAAGTAAGTGTCTGATATCAGAGGGTCATCGGGTATAACACAGAAATCTGTTACGCTGATCACTGGCCAGGAATTTAGGAACATCGGAACATTCAGCCGTGGATTATGGATGGCGGAAATCGCACATTCCGCATGTGACGTCAGAAACCTGTCCACCATGAATATCTCATGTGGATCCTGTAGTAAATCACTTGTTACTTTTTCCGAGTCATATGAACATGTCCTTTAACAAACAAAGGTCTTATTTTTGCTCCACTCCCAGGCACAGAGAGAAAGAGAAACTGCAGCTGCATCCCCCTCCTGTAAGACTGCATGAATGACATTTTCCATGAAAGTTACTTATTACCTGAGTGTCCCACTGCTAGGAAGCCCATGATTGCTGAAAGAGCGTTCCCAATCCTGTTATGCCTCACTTTGGTCAAGATTGAATGGAGTGACATGGTTGCATATGAATGTTGTACGCGGCTATCTGCGCGAGTCCATTGAATTAGCCCCTTTTCAATATGGGGTGTTTTGTTTTCTCTTTTATTGGGTGCCGGTGTATAAAGCAGGCCCACTCTGTACACAGTTGGTGCTGACTGTGTTATACAGCCAGAATCTGCCTCTGTCAGCAGCAACAGGAGCTAGCTCCGATTGCTGCTGGTGCATTTTAACGGGGCCATCAATTCAGGCACTTATTGCACCCTGCCAAAAACGTAATTGCGAAGTGCCAATGGGTTACTTTAGAAGCTTGGAGCCCACTAAAGGCCCCCATCGCCTCCATCCTTATACGTGGGTTATCGTCATAGCTTCTATATACTGTACTGTTCCACTGTATAGAATAAGAAATGAAACAATCATTGGTGCAAGTCTGTTATGAGGAATAAACAAAGTAAAAAATTAAGAAAAACCTAAAAAATTAAATTAAGAAATAAAGAACATTAAACATATTTGGTGTCGCTGCGTCTGTAAAATCCCTGATTCATGAAAATATAATCTGAGCTCATGAGGCCATAAAGAGAAAATATAAATTGAAATTCCAGAATTGCACTTTTCGGTAGCCGCACCTACTGCAAAAAAAATGCAATAAAAACATTGTACGTACCCCAAAATGGTAGAGATAAAAAAAATCATCTCATCACACAAAAGAAAGAACAAGCTGTCACACAACTAAAGTAACAGAAAGAGAAATCTCAGCAACCTTCAACACACACAATTTTATTTTTTCAAAGTCCCCCTATCCCCCCCCAAAAAAAAAACAAAACACAAAAATGTAGTTTATAGGATATGGCAAAATAAATGATGTTATTCAAAACGTCAAGTCATCCGGAACAAAAAAAAAGCAAGTCTTCATAGAGAAAAATAAGAAAGAAAAAGTAAGTCTCCTTCATCAAGATCCTATCCCAATATGTAGTCAGTGTAATAATAATAATATTAGCAAATTCCTCCAATTTGAAATGTAGTATAGTTCTTCTGATTTGCTGTCTCTTTCCTCATGTAGAGGCATTGCAGGGCCTTAGGTATCCATGGTTACAACCACTAGCTACGTAAATGTCACTACATCAGTGGTCATAACCATGGATACCTAAGGTCCTGCAATGCCGGCACATGACTAGAGACCTAGAGAATCAAAAGAACTATCCTACACTTGTAAATGGAGGTATTTTCTAATATTATTACACCTACTACATATTGGGATAGGATCTTGGAGACTGGAAGGAAAAATGACATGGGACTGAGCAGCAGCGATCAGTTGAGACCACTGTGG
This sequence comes from Oophaga sylvatica, assembly GCA_033576555.1. Lineage (NCBI taxonomy): Eukaryota > Metazoa > Chordata > Amphibia > Anura > Dendrobatidae > Oophaga > Oophaga sylvatica. Next base: position 166,577,333 of record JARQOD010000008.1, on the reverse strand, counting down.
TGTGAGAAGTGATGGGGGTTGGGGGATCCCCTGTTACTAGTGGTTGGTAAGTCCCTCGGTGGTCAGACATTCTTGAGGATAGCTGATAGATGTCCCCTATAGATATGGTCGTTTTTATGGGGACTTTTGAGCGATTACTTGTGGGCAGGAAATAAGGAAACGACCGTCTTCCTTCGGCACGAGACAGAAGAATCCCCGTTACTTTGCTCCTTTCCTCGGCCGCTCCCTCTTCCGAGGGGACACCGTCTCCACAAGTTTTGAGCGTGATCCTTATCGGTCTGTGATGTATGTCTGCCTGCATGGCTTACATCAAAAAAATGATTCCTGGGGTCCTCCATGAATGAATTATGAGGGAGAAGTGGAGGATTGGGAGTAGATAAGAGGCGAGACTCGTGCAATATATCCTCTTTTCTGTGTTTTATCTCTGGTAACACAAGCTCAGCCGATCTAGTGCGGGGAGATATTATAAATTGTCCTTATGCACGCAGGCAGAGCGGGGTCAAGTGTGTGGCTGTCAGGATGAAGATGGCAGCCCGCTAAGAGACGGCGGCTCGGTTCCGCCATCGGACTCTTATGGCGGGCACTTCGGTTTCACCTTCCCTCCCAAGGTTACCGCTGTTCCTCGCCATTTCCTCTGTGTTCTTTATTTTGCCTCAATCTTGAAATACGGGTTTTCAGCTGCAGATGGAAGGAAGAGAGCCACAGTATTCATTACTGATGGGTAGGCGGAGCCCCAGATCAGGATGTCACCTCAGATCAAAAGAGTGCTGACTGGCTGGCCCCTCCAGCTCGGGCTCCTCCTACTCAGCTCCAGTCTAAGATTTGAGGTCCAGAGGATGGTCGCTGCTGGAAGCAGCTCCTCAGAAGATTTTATTATTTTTATCGGACAAGAGACTTGGACATGAGTCTGAAAGGTCTCAGGGGTCTCAGCGCTGCTGGACCCCACCTCTCCCCTGGCGGATCTGTATTTTACATAAATAGTCCCTGCAGAATCCTTGCCGGCCCTGGGGATGAGGAGAGCTTCCCTGGCGGGACGCAAACCACACGTGCGGTCACTGCGTTCCTCGCCCTGGGGGGAAGCATGGGCATAGCGCCAGAAACCCCTGAGGGTCCCTGTGGCGTTTCGGCTGGTGAGTACTCCACATTTCGGTAAAATGTGTGTGAGTGTTTTAGCGACTGCTGCGGCAGCCGCTGTACATATATATGCCGGTGACTAGTTTTTTCTATGTCCGCAGGAGGATGCCTGCAGGACGAGGGAGAGGGGAGTACGCGCTCTTTTTATTTTTTGAATTTCGCGCCGCTTCTGAGCGCGCGCTTTACTGCAGCCTCCATTTTCGGCTCCTCTACATGGAGCACATGGAGGCAGAGCGCGGCGGCCATTGCTGATAAAGCGCTGCAAGCTGAAAGCTCCCCGGATCTTTCTCCTCCCCTCCCGGCAAGAATACGTGACCAGCTTGGTGAGTCGCTTCTAGCCCGCCGGGCAGAAGCTTAACTCCTTCACCTCCACAGCGCGGGCGCCGTCTGGGGCACTACTGAGTGACAGATTGAGCTGTCCTGCGGCTGTTCTCGCATAAGGGGCTCGCACACTCTTTTAATATTAATAAAGAGGCTGTGGGGATCTGCGACATTAATGCTGCCACTATACGTTTCCGCTGACGATCCTGATGGCGTCGCATAATATTGCGATCGTTTGTGTGTCATTTTTAGTGTCGCTGATGGCTGCCAATCTGGGCAATCGCATAGGCGATTAGCGATCTCCTTGACAACTTTGGCGGTCATTGCGTTATAAAAAACAGCGCAATTTTTTAGCGATCTTGTGGAACGTTTTTTGTTTAGTGTGGCATGGCTGTCCTGCAGCTGCGACCTTATAAGAGGCGCCTGAGATTCGCACACCCTTTTTTCATTATCAAGGTTGTGGAGAGTCAGCTACTTTAACCCCTTCTTAGGCGGTTAACTCTTAATGGGAGACAGCTGGGGTAGCTCTCGCTTTAGAGCTTTAACCCTTCAGCGTTTGTTTTTTATTTAAGTACTGCTCTGGTTACTGACAGGTTTATCCTGCCATATACTATGCAAGGGCATGTCAGAGACCCTCTCCCAGATCCGCTACGGATCAGCATCGCGTATCTGACACGCAGATCTCGACTCATACACGGTCAGAGGTTCCAATGGTGTCAAAATGGAGGCCTTCACTGGTTTCTATTGATGACCTTTTAGGTTATGGAGTGTCAACTAGATCCTCTCAAGGAAGCGACACAAATCGGTGCTTTCCTTCTCGCTTAGCGAAGAAGTCCGATTCGGTCAAGGAGGATCGGCAGGGACACCCTGCCTCTCTCTCAGGGGCCGTACTAAAATTTCTGTGGAAGCCATGTGGACGTTACAGTTACCGGAGGAGGTAACTAGTCGTCCTGGTAAGTCGGCCCGGATGTTGCAAGGGTCGCATGGGTCGCGACGACCTTACAAACTATCCGTTTTTCTACGGAGTTATTTGTTAATTGGACCCCTTCTCCTGAAGTGAATGTCTCTTTATTCCAGCTTAGCAAATCTTCCTGGTAAAAGGGAAGACGAATCTGCAGGACACGCTGGACAGAAGAACGGAGATGGCAACAATTTCCATCTGTGTAGCCGTGGATCATAGATTCGGTATTAAGGATCTAGGTGTACTTGTTAAGTTTCCCTGAGCCGGTTGGACCGTCTAAGGACGGCGTGGCAAGTTTCCCTCTATCAAGGTAGATGGGCTTTTCTAGTTGAAGGATAATGCGTCACTGCTATCCAGGGCGCAATCCTCGGCAGTTACAGTCAGAAGAGCACTGTGACTTGGATGGAACGCAGTTTTCCAACAGGGTTTGCTATCTTTAGCTTAGAAAGTGGTCAGCTATTTGACTGACCTCACGGAGCTGATGCCAAGGGTGCCGATAGTTATCGGCAGTCCTTTTCGGTTCAAGGGATGATCTGACCAACCCTCTGGGGGTTTGTGTCGTCTCTCTCTTTTTAAAAAAAAAAAAAAAAAAAGGGGGAATTCTCAGAAATTCCGCATACCCTGGAAACAGAACTTCTGTTAAGGCAGAAGCTGGCAAGAAAAAAAAAAAAAAAAAATTCGCTAAGGCGGACTGACTTCTGACATTCCGTCAGAGCCGAGCATGAAGTCGCTTCGCTCAGTTATGGCAGCCCTGTCGCAGAACGATCAATCGACATTCGCGACGCTTTTTGGCATGTTCCCATCGGAAGACCTCACCCAGGTTGTGGCTCGACCATTCGGTTTGGCTTTAACGCCCAGAATTTTTACATCGATTCTGACGCCAGAATCTCATGGCAATCCTTCAAAGACGGGGACTTACGATTCGTCCCTATTTGGACGGCCTTTTCGGTTGTGGCTTCAAAGGAGAAGTCGTCTCTGGAATCGTCGCAGGCAATCCTGTTTTTGAGGATGCATTTCGACATGGTACGGGCGGTGTTGTCCCTACCTCCAGACAAGCAGGCATGTCTGCTCCAGCATGGACAGACTATGAAGTCTGCGACAGCAGTGTCCCTTCGGAAGGTATGCGCCTTCTGGGTCTGACGGTGGCGTCCATGAGGTTTTTTCCGTTTGTCCAATTTCATTCCAGGGCTCTCCATAGGCTCATTCTGAGTCGTTGGGATCAATCGCAAGGTTCGCTGGATTGCAGCGTCATCATCTCTCACAGGGTGCGAGAATCCCTAGGATGGTGTTTATGTCCAGGAGCGTTATCCCTGGGAAAGCTTTTCCTCCCTCCGAAGTGGTCGGTCATAACCACCGATGCCAGCCTGACGGGCTGGGGGGGGTGTTTGGAACAATCTCTGGATTCAGGGAGTATGGTCATCGGAAGAGTCTGTTCTTCCGATCAACATCCTGGAATTGAGGGCGATTTTCCTTTGCCTCCAACATTGGACGGTCCCTTTGAGCGGTCTGCCAGTCCGAGTGCAGACAGACAACGCGACGGCTGTCGCGTATATCAATCACCAAGGTGGGACAAGGAGTTCCAGACTCATGGTAGAGGTGTCCCGAATTCTGATTTGGGCAGAGGCCAGTGTGCCAGCCATTTCGGCGATTCACATTCCAGGGGTTCAGAATATTACAGCGGACTTTCTCAGTCGCAGAAGGATGGATCCCGGGGAATGGAGCCTCCACCCGGAAGTTTTTGCACTACTGTGCTCTCGCTGGGGAACCCCCCAAGTGGATTTGATGGCATACAGGTCCAATGCCAAGTTACCAACGTTCATGTCCAGGTACAAGGACCCGAAGGCTGTGGCGGTGGATGCTCTAGTGGCTCAGTGGGATCAGTTCGAGCTGATCTATGTATTCCCGCCGATATCCTTACTTCCTCTAGTACTGCGTCGGATCAGACTAGAGAGAATTCCAGCTATTTTGATAGTTCCAGACTGGTCAAGAAGGGTGTGGTTCTCGACAATAATGTCGCTGTTGGCGGCACCTCCTTTTCCACTCCCTCTTCAACCGGACTTGTTGACTCAGGGGCCCGTTTGTCATCCGGACTTGATGTCCCTGCGTTTGACGGCGTGGCTCTTGAGACCGAAATCTTGACCCGTAGAGGTTTCTCAGCCGAGGTCATTGCTACCCTTCGTGCTGCAAGAAGTCCGGCTACTACTAGGATTTACCACAAAATTTGGGAAACCTTCTTTTCGTGGTGTTTGGGGTCCTCTCGGAACCCGAGAAAATTTTCCATTCCCAACCTGTTGGCTTTTCTGCAGCATGGGCTAGACAGGGGTTTGGCAGTCAGCACCCTGAAAGGTCAGATTTCTGCTCTGTCCTTATTGTTCCGGAGAACCATTGCTTCAAATAGAGACGTGCTCTCCTTTTTCCGAGGTATATCTCGTAAGTTCCCGCCGCGGAAGGCACCCGTGTCTCCTTGGCGGCTCAACATTGTTTTGGAGGCTCTTCAGCATAAACCTTTTGAGCCTATGGTTTCTGCTAGCCTTTCTTTACTTTCTTGGAAGGTGGCTTTCCTTGTTGCAGTCACTTCCTTGAGGAGAGTTTCTGAGTTGGCAGCTCTTTTCTTGTTCGCCTCCTTTTCTGGAGTTTTTTCCGGATCGTGTAGTGCTTCGCACTCGGGGTGATTTTTTGCCTAAAGTGGTGTCACAATTTCATGTCAACCAGGATATTGTGTTGCCTTCATTCTGCCCGGATCCGAAGAATGTGAAAGAGCGTGCTTTACACACATTGGATTTAGTGCGGGCCTTGAAGTTTTATCTATCTATTACTCAAGGTTTTCGTAAGACGGACTCCCTATTTGTGGTTCCAGTCGGTCGTCGGCGTGGTCAACGAGCTTCCAAGGATTCTATAGCTCGTTAGATTCGGTCAGCTATATTGGAAGCTTACCGTCTTCAGGGTGAATCTTGCCCGATTAAGATTCAAGCCCATTCCACGAGGGCTGTGGCTTCATCGTGGGCTTTTCACCAAGGTGCTTCAGCAGTGCAGCTCTGCCGGGCGGCGACTTGGCGCTCTGTCCACACGTTTACGAAGTTTTATAAAGTGGACGACAGTGCTTCCGCTGATGCAGCCCTCGGACGTAGGGTCCTGCAGGCAGCTGTAGTTTAAAGTTCTGGATGAACTTGTGTTTAGCGCTGGTTGCACTTTGTTGTTAAGGTTGTTGGGTTTCTGCCTCTTGTTGGTTTTTTCCCACCCTTATTTTTGAACTGCTTTGGGACGTCCCATCAGTAATGAATACTGTGGCTCTCTTCCTTCCATCTGCAGCTGAAACACGGATTTTGGTAAGAACTTACCTGTAAAATCCTTTTCAGCGAAGGAAGGAAGAGAGACACAGCACCCTCCCAAGGCAGAAGTGTGTTGATGTTTTCAGATGCAGCGCGACCCTTATCTGATAGCGATTATCTGGGCTGAGGTCAGCGCGCTAAGGCTCTGTTCCAGCATCGCCAGCTCATCGCAGTAGTCAGGTTCCGTGAGTAGTACCTGGAACTCTGTGGTTTTTGGCTTTCTTTGCATGCATAACCTGTATCCTTGTGTTTTTTCTCTGAAGTTCCTTCAGAAGGGGTTATGTTGCTCCGCTGGTGATCTTGGCTCTTTTCCTAAAAGCTTTGGTACGACTGGAGCTGAGTAGGAGGAGCCCGAGCTGGAGGGGCCAGCCAGTCAGCACTCTTTTGATCTGAGGTGACATCCTGATCTGGGGCTCCGCCTACCCATCAGTAATGAATACTGTGTCTCTCTTCCTTCCTTCGCTGAAAAGGATTTTACAGGTAAGTTCTTACCAAAATCCGTGTTTTATTACTTTGCAAAGCTAAATTCCACCTAATAGCATCCTGGCTCTTTGCTATCCTTCCAGGTAGGTGCATATATGATAGCGGGGCGTGCATATATATTTTTTCCCCTGGATTTACTCATCTTTAATATCAAGAGCACGTATCTCGTCATAGTCCGGAGAGACAGCGCGGGGATCGGCGATAATGTGATTGTATCAGTCTGCCGACCCCGGAATGACTGGTGTGGAGACATTAGCCTTCTAAACTCGCACTATTATGTGCCCTACGAGTTCTCTCTCCTGAGTAAATCAATCAGCATTTTCAGCGATTCCCTCTGTGAAGCTGACAGCCAGGACGATCTGCCTTGGAAATAGAGTGGAATTGAAAGTGCTACATAATGACTTTATTTCCACCCCCCCAAAAAAAGATGGCCTAGCGTTAAAGGTTTTTATCTAACAGCCCGACTTCCGAGACCTTTCAATTACGTCACCGCAGCGCCGGCCGTGCAGATATATCACGCGGCTGAGATGGAGCCGTATAGATATTCTCCAAGAGATCAGACAAAGCTTGTATCTTGGTGTAAACCTCCTTATACCGCCCCCTCCTGCAGACAGGTAAAGACGGAAGAGACCTAGCAGCCAGCAGCATTTTCAGATATTTTACAGAAATGAGTACACCCCATAGAGGTAAAGGCACACATAATGGGACTAGCTGTGTGCACGGAAACATAGTAAACTTTTACTGACATGTGACATGTATGCGGGATTCGGTGTATGGAGCGGGCAGCCTACTCCATACACGGCAGCACCCACCTCTCACTGATTTCCATAGCGCCATTAATTCCTCTGCGCTTTACAGACATCATCATCATCGCTGTCCCCATTGGGGCTCACATGCTACATTTCCTATCAGGATGTCTTTGGAGTGTGGGAGGAAATCGGAGAATCCGGAGGAAACCCACAAACACGGGGAGAACATACAAACTCCTTGCAGATGTTGTCGTTGGTGGGATTTGAACCCAGGACCCAAGCGCTGCAAAGTGACAGTGCTAACCTCTGAGCCACCGTACAGTGTTAACCACTGAGCCATTCATTTACATGCCTCTAACAGGAGCATATAAATTGTTTGAAACACATGAGCATCCGTTCAAGTTCCGATTTCCCCTCCTTCAGAACACAATTGTGGGAGGCCTCTAAATTCCTCCAAAAATTTGCAAGGAAATCCACAGGGGGATTATCCTGCTATGTGTGGAACACATCTGAGCTGCGGGACCCTATGGATTGGACTCATAGATGACAATCATCATGGTTTTTTTTTGCCTTTGCCTCTTCCACTTCTTGTGCACTGCACCCGTCGCCAGCCTGATGAAGGAGCAAGCGTTACTTTACAAAAATATGCAGCTTTATATGCCAACTACATTTTGGGAAATCAGGGTTGACCTTTAGGGCTTCTAATGGTCGCCTGTAGTTGCTGGTAACTGTTTGCGGCCTTTAGATCAAAAATATAAAATTGCCTATCCATTACCATTTTTCATTATTTCTGTTACTTTCCCCCCCTCCAGTATCGAGGTAGATGTTTGGATGAAATGTTTTTACTCTTAGTTGCTCCTTCTCGTAGCGTCTTTGTAGACGTCTTACCGGTAGCCATCAAGCTTTGTCTGGCGTACAGACGGTGAGTGAAGCCTGCGTGGCCTATCCCATCCAGTTACTACTCTGCATTTCCACACTGCTGATCAGGAGGAGGTAGCAGGAAGATTGATGAAGATGGTAGATTCTGGGGCTCCTGCCTCTGTCTGTGCTACCGAGGTGGGGGTTTGGTAGCTGTCTTCTGTAGGGACCGTTTCATTTCTTCTTCTATTCTTTAACCTCTAACCTGGGCCTTCTGTCGGTAGCTGTCACTGCCTCTGACAGCTTGATTGATGTCTCTTGCTACAGAAGTGTCTCTGTGCCAGTCATTGCACACGCACACCCTCATATATGTGCACAGTGAGGCCGAGGCGATGCATGGATACGCCGATGTGTATCATACATGGACAGAAAATAGCTTCTCTGACAAAACTACGGAAGCAATAAGAAAGCAGCAGATTGCAAGCGGGTGAGTGGGCTTCCGTACCATCGGCGTTATTAACCCCGTGTCTGCTAATCAGTTTTCAGGATGCGACTGTTCAAGCAGTTAATACATCGGAGGTGGCCAAGTCGGTGACGGGCGATGTTAGATTAACCGTGCCTGTTTGGAGAACGTCCAAATAAATAATGACAGAGAAGGAGGAAAATGTGTTATGGTATTATAGACAAGGAAGCCAGGATGCGAAATTCACACTAGCGGAGCTCCAAATGATCAGCAAAGCAAAAGGCTAAAATGTTCTTTTAGCTTCAAACAATATTTACAGACCCTGCCGGAATAAAATCTGAGGCAAACCTCCTAAGCTTGACGCTATCTCTCCTCTGTGGGTGCCCGCCAAAAGCGGGGTGCTGGTGGTTTGGGTAGTTGGCCCTGGATGCCTCGAAGTCAAGGACCTTCTAATCCCTGGTGGGCCAGCGGAAGGGTGAAACTCTGTTACTTGCACCATCTTGTGTACTTGCTGGGAATGTACTCTGTTACTGACTGTGGGTGATCCGATACAGTCTTACAGGAGTGTAGGACCCTCACCCTGTGTTGCCCGAGTAGCATTCTGTCCACGGGGAAGGAGTGCAGGTGTTCAGTGGGATGAGCCCTGGCCCGTGTGGTCTTTCTAAAGACAGCCAACGGACGAGAGCACCCAATAACCCTCGTGCCTCCGCACATGACATTACTTTATCAGAATTAACACTTCAGAGATATTCTTCTGTAAAGCAGCATTATTAACAAGCACAATGACAGCTATAGTGAAATCCTCCAACCAAGGGCACGCCCAAGTCTAATTTAATCTTCAGCTGTGGAAGAAGATGGTGAAAGCCTCTAAATATAGGGGTTGCAACATGAACAACATATATCACCAATCCGTAGATTGGAGATAAATATATAATCTGTGGGGCTCCAACAGCTACGACCCTCACTGATCACGAGAACTGGGATCCCAAAATACCCTGCATGAAAGGGGCGATAGTGAGCATGTGCACCACCGCTTCACTTCCTACAGGAGTGGTAGTTGCACATGCTCACTACAGCGCCAGGCACACACAGGACTTTAGTCACCCCTACCCCGTTCTTAACCTTGATGGTTTCTCACATAGATCATATCCTACGGAAAGGTGATAAATGTTGCCTGGCAAAGTCAAACCGTTGAATCTGACCAAACATAGCGAGGCATGTGGCCAGGTGACCTGAATGTCCCAACCTGGGTTCTCCAAACAGCTTTGTGGCTTCAGTGGTGATCTATATTCCACCATCTGGGACTGTAGTTCTCGGGCTGACGTCCTGTAGAATCACACTGGTCACAGGAGCAGGGCCCTTTTATATCCCACAGCTCTCATTTCAGGGCATTGTCCCTGTACGAATCACACAGGGGATGGGGGTGTCGACTTTGCTCACCTCGGGGGAAAGGAGAGAAGGACTCAGCAGGGATCGGCTCCCTGGCACCACCGTTTGCCCCAGGTCAGTCAGGGAACTGCACCGAGAACAAATAGTCGCAGTATAGTTGTAGGTACGAGTTAGTGAGGTACTCCCATGAGGGGGGATATATATCACCAGACCAGATAGGGGATATATATATATATATATATATATATATATATATATAAAACCTCCCGGCCGAGTTCCTCACTAAAACAGTACGTTTTGCTGCCACCAGTTCCTCGTTCGAAATAAGCCCTGTCCGACAACAGGCTTATATCAGGTCAGAAACCAACCCAGGTAACGTATAACATAAACAACCGAGCGTGTGGTAATCTTCAGATGGACTCAAACAAACTGAACTCTAAATATATATATATATATCTCCAATTGTGCTCAAAAGTTTACATACCCAAACAGAATTTTTGCTTTCTTGGCCTTTTTCCAGAGAGTGTGAATGATAATTATGATAATCATAATGACAACCCAAAACATCCAAGTGACCCTGATCGAAAGTTTACATACCCTAGTGATTTTGGCCTGATAACATGCACAGAAGTTGAATGGCTACTAAAAGTAACATCCTCACCTGTGACAAATGCCAGGAAAATTGTTTGGGATGCAGAGAAATACCCACAAATAACATCAGCAGAAATACTGGACTCTGAGAACTAGCGGTGTGGCTGTTCCAAGATGCACAATAAGGAGGCACATGAAGAAAAATGGGCTGCATGGTCCAGTCACAAGAAGAAAGCCATTACTGCGCAAAAGCCACAAAGTATCTTGCCTACAGTGCACAAAACATCGCAGAGACAAGCCTCAAAACTTCTGGAACAAGCTGATTTGGAGTGATGAGACCAAAATTGAACTTTTTGGCCACAACCATAAATGTTACATTTGGAGAAAGGTCAACAAGGCCTATGATGAAAGGAACACCATTCCTGCTGTAAAGTACGGAGGTGGATCGCTGATGTTTTGGGAATGTGTGATCTACGAAGGCACAGGAAACATGGTCAAAGTTGACGGAAAGATGAATGCAGCATGTTATCAGCAAATACTGGAGGCAAATTTGCAATCATCAGCCCGGAATCTGCGCATGGGACGTACTTGGATGTTCCAACATGACAACGATCCAAAACACAAGGCCAAGTCGAGCTGTCATTGGCTACAGCAGAACAAAGTGAAGGTTCTGGAGTGGCCATCTCAGTCTCCTGACCTCAATATCATTGAGCCACTCTGGGGAGATCTAAAGCGTTCAGTTCATGCTACACAGCCCAGGAATTTACAGGAACTGGAGGGTTTTTGCTATGAAGAGTGGGCAGCTTTACCATCTGAGAAAATAAAGAACTTAATCCACAACTACCACAAAAGACTTCAAGCTGTCATTGATGTTAGAGGGGGCCATACACGGTATTAAGAAATGGGATATGTGAACTTTTGATCAGGGTCATTTGGATGTTTTGGGTTGTGATTATGATTTAAAAAAGAGAAAATACAGTAGTTTGACAATAAATCGTTTCACCCAACCACTAACCATGAGTGGAGAAAAAGTTTTGGTGTTATCATTCACATTCTCTGAAAAAGGCCAAGAAAGCAAAAATATCTATATATATATATATAATGTGAATATTTCATTCATTTAGGTCTAGGATGTGTTATTTGAGTGCTCCCTTTATTTTTTTGAGCAGTATATATATACATATATATATATACATATATATATATGTATATATACACTGCTCAAAAAAATAAAGGGAGCACTCAAATAACACATCCTAGACCTAAATGAATGAAATATTCACATTTAATACTTCGTTCTGTACAAAGTTGAATGTGCTGTCAACATAATCACACAAAATCATCAATTGAAATCAAATTTATTAACCAATGGAGGCCTGGATTTGGAGAGACCCCCCAAAATGAAAGTGGAAACAAGTCAAAATGAAAATCAAAACAAAACAAAATGAAAGTGGAATCAAGTCAAAATGATGCTCAGTAGTGTGTGTGGCCTCCACATGCCTGTATAACCTCCCTACAACCCTAGGCATGCTACTGATGAGGTTGCGGATGTTCTCCTGAGGGATCTCCTCCCAGACCTGGACTAAAGCATCCGTCAACTCCTGGACAGTCTGTGGTGCAACGTGACGTTGGTGGATGTAGTGAGACATGATGTCCCAGATGTGCTCAATCGGATTCAGGTCTGGGGAATGTGCAGGCCAGTCCATAGTTTCAATGCCTTCATCTTGCAGGAACTGCTGACACACTCCACAAGGGGTCTTAGGATCTCATCTCGGTATCTAATGGCAGTCAGGCTACCTCTGGAGAGCAGATGGAGGGCTGTGTGGCCCTCCAAAGAAATGCCACCCCACACCATTACTGACCTACTGCCAAATCGGTCATGCTGAAGGATGTAGCAGGCAGCAGATCTCTCTCCACAGCGTCTCCAGACTCTATCACGTCTGTCACATATGCTGAGTGTAAACCTGCTGCCTGCAACATCCTTCAGCAAGATGAAGGCGTTGAAGCTATGGACTGGCCTGCCCGTTCCCCAGACCTGAATCCGATTGAGCAAATCTGGGACAGCATGTCTCGCTCCATCCACCAACGTCACGTTGCACCACAGACTGTGCAGGAGTTGACGGATGCTTTAGTCCAGGTCTGGGAGGAGATCGCTCAGGAGAACAACCGCAACCTCATCAGGAGCATGCCCAGGAGTTGTAGGGAGGTCATACAGGCACGTGGAGGCCACACACAATACTGAGCATCATTTTGACTTGTTTGCAGTTTAATTTTGTCTTGTTATGATTTTCATTTAGACTTGTTTCCACTTTCATTTTGGGGGTCTCTCCAAATCCAGACCTCCATTGGTTCAAAAATTTGATTTCCATTGATGATTTTTGTGTGATTATGTTGACAGCACATTCAATGAGAATATTTCATTCATTTAGATCTAGGATGTGTTATTTGAGTGTTACCTTTATTTTTTGAGCAGTGTATGTGTGTGTGTGTATATATATTTGGGGACCTGTGATGAGGTCATGAGCTTGTGACTGACCATGTGATCCATACCTCACCTGTGGGAGTGGTTATAGGTATGTAAGGAAGGAGTTGGCACATGGAGTGAGAGTGTGTTGGGAGTCTGTCAGCCTGGACAGAGCTCCCATGTTTTCCAGGCTGGATGTTGCACAGACTGGGGAAGCAGTGCTGGCGAGTCTGAGCCAGAAAGAAGTGGATGATCGGGGTCAGAGCAAAATGAGAAATGTTGATTCGATGCCTCTGCAGATAAGAGGGATCTGAGAACCTGCGTGGCCAACAGGTGACGGACAGGGATCCGTGTGGTATGCTGATCGGGATCAGTGAGAGACTGTATTTTGTGTAATGGCTGCTGAAATAAAGCAAATGAACTGTTGTTTTAACCCTGCTTGTGCCAGTGCTTACCTCCAAGACCAGCAAAGCGAGTAATCCCCATCTACACAGTGTGGAATGTCACAATATATACACTGGGTACAGAAAGTATTCAGACCCTTTTTTTCCACTTAATTTCTTTGCAGCCATTTGGAAAATTCAAAGAAGTTCATTTTTTTTCTCTTAAATGTGCACTCTGCACCTCATCTTGACAGGAAAAAACAGAAATGTAGAAATTTGTGCAAACTTATTAAATAAGAAAAACTGAAATGTCACATGGTCATAAGTATTCAAACCCTTTGCTCAGTATTGAGGAGAAGCACCTTTTGAGCTAGTACAGCCATGAGTCTTGGGAATGATGCAACAAGTTTTTCACTCCTGGATTTGGGGATCCTCTGCCATTCTTCCTTGCAGATCCTCTCCAGTTCCGTCAGGTTGGATGGTGAACGTTGGTGGACAGCCATTTTCAGGTATCTCCAGAGATGCTCAGTTGGGTTTAGGTCAGGGCTCTGGCTGGGTCAGTCAAGAATGGTCACAGAGTTGTTCTGAAGCCACTCCTTTGTTATTTTAGCTGTGTGCTTGGGGTCATTGTCTTGTTGGAAGGTGAAACTTCATCCAAGTCTGAGGTCCAGAGCACTCTGGAAGAGGTTTTCATCCAGGATATCTCTGTACTTGGCCACATTCATGTTTCCTTCAATTGCAACCAGTCGTCCTGTCCCTGCAGCTGAAAAACTCCCCCATAGAATGATGCTGCCACCACCATGTTTCACTGTGGGGATTGTATTGGCAGGTGATGAGCAGTGCCTGGTTTTCTCCACACATACCGCTTAGAATTATCACCAAAAAGTTCTATCTTCGTCTCATCAGACCGGAGAATCTTATTTCTCATAGTCTGGGAGTCCTTCATGTGTTTTTAGTATGCGGCTTTCATATGTCTGGCACTGAGGAGAGGCTTCCATCGGGCCACTCTGCCATAAAGGCCTGACTGGTGGAGGCTGCAGTGATAGTTGACTTTGTGGAACTTTCTCCCATCTCCCTACTGCATCTGTGGAGCTCAGCCACAGTGATCTTGGGGTTCTTCTTTACCTCTCTCATCAAGGCTCGTCTCCCACGATTGCTTAGTTTGGCTGGACGGTCTACGAAGACTTCTGGTGGTCCCAAACGTCTTCCATTTAAGGATTATGGAGGCCACTGTGCTCTTAGGAACCTTGAGTACTGCAGAAATTCTTTTGTAACCTTGGCCAGATCTGTGCCTTGCCACAATTCTGTCTCTGAGCTCCTTGGCCAGTTCCTTTGACCTCATCATCCTCATTTGGTCTGACATGCACTGTGAACTGTGAGGTCTTATATAGACAGGTGTCGCCTTTACAAATCAAGTCCTATCAGTGTAATTACACACAGCTGGACTCCAATGAAGGAGGAGAACCATCTCAAGGAGGATCACAAGGAAATGGACAGCATGTGATGTAAATATGGGTGTCTGAGCAAGGGGTCTGAATACTTATGACCATGGGATATTTCAGCTTTTCTTTTTTAATAAATTTGCAAAATTTCTGCACTTCTGTTTTTTTTTTCAGTAAAGATGGGGTGCAGAGTGTACATTAATGAGAAAAATGAACTTTTTGTTTCCAAATGCTGCAATGAAACAAAAAGTGAAAAATGTAAAGGGGTCTGAAAACTTTTCGAACCCACTGTGTGTGTGTGTATGTATGTGTGTATATATATATATAATCTAGTTTTCCTCCCCCCTTCAATATAAAGATGTCTTTTCTTTGTGGGTAATGTAGAGCCTATAACATATCCTTCACCTTCTCTGAAGAGCACGTTTCATTCTTCTAGTCACTCAGGTGCCTCAGTTTTACCATTATCTATATCTCCTACTCTGAGTTTCCTTCCTTTGTCTCCGGTGCCCTCTCGCTTATCACATCTCTCAGCATTGCTGGTACTTTTCTATTATCTTTTCTCTCCACCTCTCACTCGGGTTCTGCGTTAGTTGTAAGAAGGATGAAGGGGGGACAGCTGTACAGGCTGTGTTGCGTTCCAGCAGCGGTGGAGTTAAAACCGATAAGGGGAAAGCCTGCTTTTTAGAAGGAGTCGGGCTATTCATGTGTAAAAGCCGCTGTTCTGGTCTCTCACCAGTGAACGGAGAAACACTCTGTAATTTCTTTTTAATTAGCTGTATGTAAAAGGTCAGTAGATTTCCCAGCATGTCCCTGTCACCGACGTGACACCAGGGTACCTGCCATCAGACCCCTTTCCATCCTATCCTCTGCTCCGAACAACGAGACGTCGCCCGCACATTGCTGTCGTGTAAATATAAGCGCTGCCCTTTTGCAGACTGAATCCTTTCATGTTGCATCAAACAGAACAGTTGTTCTATTCACTGCCCGGAAATATATTGCAATAATAAATACAGTGTGTGTTCATGGAGCGGTTGCATCTGCATTGCCGGAGGGGTCTCCAATGGATTTTTAAACATCAGACCCTATTTGATCCTTGACCCCGTTGTGTGCATTGCTAACATTAAGATCATACGATGAAATCTTTCACCCTTACTGCATCGTGAACATCTAAACCTTGTGCTGTGCAAATGCTTAAAATGGCTTCTATATTAAGGAGTCCACAAAGTATAAACAGAGAAGGGGGCTGGCTTTGGTATTGAGATCAGTAGTTAGCCAGTCCACAGCTCTGACTGCGTGCCGACACAATGTGATGGGCAAAACCATGTTAAGCTCATATATGTTTTTAGGGTTGTCCAGCATTACAAAAAAAAAACCCATGGCTTCTTTCTTTCAAAATCCGTGGGATGTTTGTGGTATTGCAGCTCCGCGCTACATTTACAGTACTTCAATGGTTAATTGCATTACCAGACACAACCCATGGTCAGGGGTGGTGCTGTTTCTAAAAGAAATCAGCCATGTTTTCTTAATCATGGACAATTTCTTTAAGGGCGCAGTCAGACGGCCATATAACACGAACAACTATCGCACCGCAATGCTCAGACTGGCCTGCGGCTCTCCTGACCCTAGCGTGACAGCCGTATAACACGGACGATTATCGCACTGCAATGCTCGGACTGGCCTGCGGCTCTCCTGACCCTAGCGTGACAGCCGTATAACACGGACGATTATCGCACTGCAATGCTCGGACTGGCCGGCGGCTCTCCTGACCCTAGCGTGACAGCCGTATAACACGGACGATTATCGCACTGCAATGCTCGGACTGGCCGGCAGCTCTCCTGACCCTAGTGTGGCAGCCGTATAACACGGACGATTATCGCACTGCAATGCTCGGACTAGCCGGCGGCTCTCCTGACCCGAACGTGCAGCCGTATAACATGGACGATTATCGCACTGCAATGCTCGGACTGGCCGGCGGCTCTCCTGACCCGAGCATGACAGCCGTATAACACGGATGATTATCGCACTGCAATGCTCGGACTGGCTGGCAGCTCTCCTGACCCGAGCGTGGCAGCCGTATAACATGGACGATTATCGCACTGCAATGCTCGACTGGCGGCGGCTCTCCTGACCTAGCATGACAGCCGTTAACACGGATGATATCGCACTGCAATGCTCGGACTGGCTGGCAGCTCTCCTGACCCGAGCGTGGCAGCCATATAACACGGACGATTATCGCACTGCAATGCTCGGACTGGCCGGCAGCTCTCCTGACCCGAGCATGTCAGGCTGTATTTGTGTGCAGCTATCTTGCTCGAGTCAGGAGAGCCGATGGCCGGTCCGAGCATTGCGGTGCGATAATCGTCCATGTTATACACCCTAAAGTTAACTGTCCACTCCCAGCTACCACACCTTTGTCTTTCCAGCTCTGTTCCCAGTTGCAACGTGCTACCCTGTGCTTTTTTTAAAGAGTTGTTCCCTAAATAATAACTTGCTGATTGCTGTGGGTGCGACTGCTGGGACCCTTAGTGATCCTCAGACTGGTGTGCATACCCGGCCTATGCTCCATTCATTAGGCAAAAAAACTGACTGGCACATCCAGACTAGTGTGAATAGGTGCATCCTGGAGGAGCTACCCCCATGTGAAATTTTGAATAGGAATACGGCTTTGGAGAATTAGGAAAAATTTGAGACGCTTAGCATAAAATTTGGCCAAATATCTGCCCACCAACCATCGTCAAGGTGGTCTCAGTCTGATGGGTCCCTGACCTGTGTGAATACCTCTCTAAGGGCTCCTTTTCACTTGTGAGAAATACGTCCGATTCTCGCATGTGAAATCCCATCTCTGGGGCCGGCATTTGGGAGTGGAGCGAGCAGCTACATAGAACTACATGCAGCTGCGCACTCCACTCCCGAGTGTCGGGGCCAGACTGGGATTTCACATGCGAGAATCGGACGTATTTCTCGCAAGTGGAAAGGAGCCCTAAGGCTGATGTCTGAATTCCTGGGTGAATGTGGACACCTCTGTCAGCAACGCCTGCATTTATGGGTAAGTAGGGACCTGCTGTAATTAAAATCAGACTGAGAACACCTTGACGATGGTTGGTGGGCAGATAATATTTGGCCAAATTTTATGGTAAGCGTCTCAAATTTTTCCTAATACTCCAAAGCCGTATTGCTATTCAAAATTTCACATATTCCACATTGACATGCTTTAGCATGATAGAGTGCAACCTTTTGTTGTGTGCTCCATTCATTGTCTAGAAGACTAAGGGCAGACTGGAATACCTTTAAGGGTATGTTCACACAAAGTTTTTTCAGGTGGATTTTGAAGCAGTTCGCTTCAAGAACTATTTTGAACTCTCGTTAATGTGGATTTTGATGTATATTTGCTTCACAATTCATGGTGAAAAAGACAAGGGTGTGAATAAACCCTAAATCTACAAGGTGGTTAGATGGAATATCACTTTATACATGTAATAGTCTTATCTTTGCAATTTTTTTGTGTATATGTGCCTTAAAACGCATAGTACTGAAAGTGCTCTCAACCCCTACATGGCAGACCCTCCAGACTTGGCGTCAGTGGTAATGCCCTAATCTGTGTCCCAATGGGCCATCATACGTCCAACTCTATAAAATGTGACCTCTGTGTGGTTGGAATCCTGGATGGTTATATTGGCCTGTTGGATATGTAATGTCTGCTTAGTGGTCCTCTCTTCTGGTAGGTAACTAGTGATGAGCAAACGGGATAAGGTGTTATCTGAGCATGCTCGGGTGCTAACCGAGTGTTATCGGCGTGCTCGAAAAATATGTTTGAGTCCCTGCTGCTACATTTCTCTAGGCTGTTTGACAGCCACAAAACATGCAGGGATTTCTTGTTTGTTAGCCAATCCCTGCATATGATGTGGCTGTCGAATCGCCACGAGACATGCAGTTGCGGGGACTCAAACATATTTTATGAGCGCACCAAAGACACTCCATTAGCGCCCGAGCATGATCAGATAACACCTTATCCCCACACGTACACTCATCACTACAGGGGACCAGTAGAGGAATGAAACGTCTTTTGAAGAGTCCAGACGTAAGGAGGTTGTAGAGGTTAAGAAAAACATGGGTGCTTTTTTAGAATAAAGCAGCCATGTTTCAGCCATTGGCCGGTGTGGTTCTGTTTCTAGAGACCTAGCGCCACACCGGCCCATTGGTCCTGTGTCTTACTGTAGTGATGAAGCTGAGCTACACTACCGCTCACAGCCTGGTCTTGGTGGAAAGCAGCAAGGTTTTTCTAATCCTGGACAACACCCCTGTAACTTGCCACTTAAATCAAGATAGGTGTTGCAAATAATTCAAGACCCAAGTCCCAGTAATAGGAAAGGAGATTTTTTTTTTTAAGTGGCCAACTCCAGAAAATAAAATTGAAACTGATCAACACTCTTAGATGTTTCGTGCATGAAAAAAAAAAAAAAGGAAGCAGTGAAATTTAGGGAGGATTTCCATAACCCTGTTCAATAGTTTGGACCGCGATCACTCTGCCTGGTCAGTATCCAGAATGGAGAACTGGTGCCCACTATATAATATGAATGTGTCGTGTTTAGTGACATCTCTCAGCGGGTAATAGATGTAAATGATAGAATCGGAGCTGCGTGTTACACCCGGCCAGCTCCAGGAAGGTTAATGATGCGCCTTTATGATTATATTTGGGTGCAGCGAGGTACAGGCTCTGACAATGGTGACGAGATGTGACATTAGACGGACACTGATATGGACACAATACTTAGATTTACCTATTTTTGGAAAACTCCCATCCATCTCTCCTCTCCTCTTGTCTCTTCCGATCTTCCTTGCTAGAACAAGTTAGGTGCAAAAGTTTTTTATATATATATATTTTTAGGCTAGCTTCTAGGTTTTCGACTTGTTTACGTGTCTTTTTTACTTTTAGTTCTTGGCGTGTTAGCAGCAGTTTTGCGCTCATCTGCTCGCTCCTCCATCACTCTCCCACCTGCTCCTACATTTCACACCTATTCATCATCATCTCCGCGAGCAGTAAACTTTCCAGATTTGTCTGCAAGAAAAGTCACGGCTCGTCCCCTATTAGAATAATGGGATGTGTTAGCCGGCTGGAGTCCTGCCACACAAGATACACAGTATTGTGACTCCCACTGTCACTCTGTCACAACTGCTGATAAAATAGGCAGTGATTTTATAACTAGCATTTAATGTGACTGACTAATGTCTGGAGGACCCCGGAGTGGTGGAGTGCGTTAGGTAGGATTGTCAACTAATGGAAATGCTTGTACATCGGCTCGAAAATCTGGAAAGAAAACAAAATAAAGGACTCTCATTAAATGTTCAAATCGGATGAAGGGGAGAACAGAATTGGTTTTGGTGACAATTTTATGGTATTCTGGAGTAAGATGTTACATGAAGAGGTCACATATTGTTCTGCCGGTAATTTTCTCACCCATATTTCAATTAACATGCATATTGGGCTCAGCTAAACTTTAAAAGAAGGAGTGAGGAACGTCGGCCATCTCCAGCTCTCTACATGAAGCGGTCAAGAGATCCAGAGTTACAAGATTCCAGTAGATTGGCCGAGTCCAACAGGGCTACGAAATTGGCACAGGTTAAAGTGTTACTCAGGTTAAGACCACCTTTCTTCTCAAGTCTTGTTTCCAGCATTCCTATTAATAGAGGTCTCCACAATCAGCCATAAAGGGGAACCGAAACTGTGGAGGACCCAACCCATTAGCACCTTACTAATAGAGGCTGATACAAGTAGAAGCCATGGACTCCTTGTTTTCCTTTGCATTGTTGCTGAAGTTGAGACTGTCTGGCAGTTGATTGTGAAGGGCCCTGAAGTCCAAACCCACGGGAAAGCAATTCTCCAGAAGACTTTTCTGGTACATTGACTGCTTTGAGGACTTTGGACTATCATCTATAATGGCTCACTTTTTGGGGGACTTTGGAGGCAATTCATTTTCATTGTCCCTTTCCCTGTTAGCAGCCAGTGTAAGAACAGTGAAATGCTAATAATATTCATCGATAATGACAGTTGATCTCAAAGATTACAATGATCAGACCCCATTGATTTTTGATGGCCAGGGTGGATGAATTGCCCTTTAATAGAGATTGTCCAGTTAACCCATGACTTGATAATAATCTATGTTACTCATTGTACGGTATTGAAAAAAGCTTTGGCATCCATCTCGTTGCAAAACTGCAAATCCCAGCATGTCTTGACAGCTCATATCTTACAGAAAAAACCATGGCCATCGTCTACAACCAACGTGAAGTGGACAGATTATATATAACAGGAGATTCTACAGAACTGGACTATTATAGTAGTGTCCCGCAGGAGACTCGATAACTTGCTGATCAGTAGATGTCCCAGCGCTGGGTCCGATCGTCAGTTCAGAGATTTTATTATCCGCATTTCAGAATGGCACGGTAGGCCGGATGCCCATATTGTCTGTGGGGCTGCCAGAAAAAAGCCGAATGCAACGCTCGGCAGCCCCTAAAGGAATGAATGGAGCATAAATACTGCCCTCCATTGTAACAGGGATAAAAGTGGCCCGTTGTGCCGATCGGTGCGGGTCTCCATCCTCCGACCTCCACCGATCTATATCCTGTGGATAGGAAACGCCTTGTTTTCACCGCAGAACTCCTTTAATTTTTCGGATGTTTCTTCCATTCATCTCAGTGCTGCTCATTAGTATTTCCCCTACACCCATGACACCCGCTTTCACCCTCCTTCGCATGTATGATAGGTGCACGGTGAATAATGTGCACATTTGTGAGTCCAGTATTCAGCATTTCTGCTCCTTTTCTAAACACTTTCATCCTCCTAATTACAAAAACAAATGGTTCTGCTGGAGGCAGCGAGGAATATATGAAGCAAAGTTTAATTTGTGATATGATTTAAGGAAGTTATATATTTGTCCCCCCCTCTTTAAATCATTAGGCAGCGACCAGAGGAGACGAATGCTCCATAATTACAGTTAATTATGCAGTTCCGTGATAAAATGCGCCACCTACATTTTAATAAAAATTACCCTCTGAAAAACCCTTACCTTGAATCTTTGGCTCTTCGAGGGATATGTGGGGACGGCGCCAAGAAAAATGCCCGTTTGTATAATATTCTGTGATCTTTTAGCTCTTCGCCTATAAATAATATTGGGGCAGTATTCGGGGGTGCGGCGTGAAAAGTCTTCTTAGTGGTTCTGTGTGTCTAGAAGAAAGATCGCAGCCAGTGCAACCTCCAGTGACCCTTAGGCCAAATTCACTCATCCGGGGAACATGGCGCGCGTCCATCCTAGAACCAGGTGCCTCCTACGTACCGATAACGCACTTAGCTCAAGTCCGTTGGTACAACGTGGGCTTCTCTTTGGGGTAAATCGCCAGTCTTGTGTTTTTGTACTTGCTGTAGACATTCGCCTCCCTTCTGCACCACCAATGAAACCTGCGGCTTTATCCTGACTCTTACTTTATTTTACCCCCTGTTATGTATGCCGATCTGATTTGTATGTATGGACCAGCAGATTTTGATTTGTTTTTCTTGATCTCCGCAGGCCATGCAATGTTCAAGCTGACCTACCTCAACAACCACGATTACAAGCATGTGTACTTTGAATCGGACGCAGCCACTGTTAACGAGATTGTTCTAAAGGTTTGTTTTATTGTCTAGACTTATTAATTGGAGTCCGTCATGACTTTCTGGCGTAGTTTAGGCTCAGAGTTTTTGAATATTTTATCAGACATCTTCTACAGACTTATTATTTGGACCCTCGGGGGAGTGACTTGTCCATCCTTGGCATACTCCTGAACCTTTCTGGGCCTCCTGATGGTCTCAGTGTTACTCTTGTCCATTATACGTTATGCCGCGTCGATACCATCCAAAAGATTTTATTGAACTGGCTGTTGTGCCCAGATAACCATTCAGAGGGTCCAACAGAAGTCCCCCCGATCAATACCCAGAGAAGAGAGATTAAAACCTACATAGCAAATATTTTACCATACTACATAGCAATCCTATAGTGTCCGTAAATATAAATATGCCAACTATATATGCACAGTGCTTACGTAATGTTGAAACATGGCGGCACAATAATATAAAAGATAACCTGTCAAGTTCCCTAAATCTCCCTCTGATACTGATTTACAGCATTGACCCTGCTTGCCCGTCATGTCATCAATATCCTTTATAGTAGATCTTATATTCGCTGATTGCCGTCCTCGGGCCGTTGCTTCATCCAGAGCAGTCAGGCTTTAGATGCTGTGATCGGGCCTCCCCTTCTTCCCCCTGGTCTTTGATCCTCCTTAATTGCCATATCATGTCTTCAGCATTATTATTCTTTCCTGGGCATGCCCAGAGTGATGATGGACCTGGGGAGGGTACACCCGACTCCACTGTGAATGCTTGGATAAGTAGGACCTCACTCGCATACTCAAGATTTCTGGCGCTTGCGGAGATGGCATGGCCGATGAGGAGAACGTCAGTCACACCCAGAGGAGTAAGGCGGATGTTACGGCATCTGGGTAAAGCGATGCCTTGGTGGACTAATTTACAAATGACAAGGACAGCATTAAAAGTTTTTAGCAAACCCCCCCACCAAAAAAAAAGGAGCCCCAGTATTCGCATACATGCAACTTATAGGAGCATGTTTACACTGGCCAGAAACAAAATAAGAAATACCCTTCTGTAAGTAAGTAAAAAGTAATAGGGCATATCAGTAGCATAGGGCGTTTAGTAGACACTGTTTTTGGTTAAAAAAAAAATTAAGTGTAAAAACCATCCCACCATGACAAGGTGACCCTATAGGGACGGTCCTATACTAATATTAAAACCTTACCATATGTCAAAAACTACTACAATGTGAATAATGGTTGCTGGACCGGAGCCCGACAGTGGCCCTCGGCCTGGGGAGTCTTTATAAATGTCATGCCCAGCTGAATACAGGGAGGCCACGGCCTTGCATGTACAGAGTACAAGGAAAGAAAGTTTTTGAAAATTTCAGGACTTTTCTTCTCGTAAGACTAAAATTAGACAAATACCAGCAGGATGAAAGTGGAGGGTGGTGGTCCGTATCGTAGGGCGGTGATGTACCCGTCACACTGTCATAGTGTTGGAGGTGGTCCGTATCGTAGGGTGGTGATGTACCTGTCACACTGTCGTAGTGTTGGTGGTGGTCCGTATCGTAGTGCGGTGATGTACCTGTCACACTGTCGTAGTGTTGGTGGTGGTCCGTATCGTAGTGCGGTGATGTACCTGTCACACTGTCGTAGTGTTGGTCCGTATCGTAGGGCGGTGATGTACCCGTCACACTGTCGTAGTGTTGGTGGTGGTCCGTATCGTAGGGCGGTGATGTACTCTTCACACTGTCGTAGTGTTGGTGGTGGTCCGTATCGTAGTGCGGTGATGTACCCCTCACACTGTCGTAGTGTTGGTCCGTATCATAGGACGGTGATGTACCCGTCACACTGTCGTAGTGTTGGTGGTGGTCGTATTGTAGGGCAGTGATGTACCCGTCACACTGTCGTAGTGTTGGTGGGGGTCCGTATCGTAGGGCGGTGATGTACCCCTCACACTGTCGTAGTGTTGGTGGGGGCTGTATCGTAGGGCGGTGATGTACCCGTCACACTGTCGTAGTGTTGGTGGGTGGTCCGTATCGTAGGGCGGTGATGTACCCATCACACTGTCGTAGTGTTGGTGGTGGTCCGTATCGTAGGGCTGTGATGTACCCGTCACACTGTCGTAGTGTTGGTGGTGGTCCGTATCGTAGGGCGGTGATGTTCCCGTCACACTGTCGTAGTGTTGGTGGTGGTCCGTATCGTAGGGCGGTGATGTACCCGTCACACTGTCGTAGTGTTGGTGGTCCGTATCGTAGGGCGGTGATGTTCCCGTCACACTGTCGTAGTGTTGGTGTTGGTCCGTATCCTAGGGCGGTGATGTACCCGTCACACTGTCGTAGTGTTGGTGTTGGTTCGTATCGTAGGGCGGTGATGTACCCTCACACTGTCGTAGTGTTGGTGGTGGTCCGTATCGTAGGGCGGTGATGTTCCCGTCACACTGTCGTAGTGTTGGTGGTGGTCCGTATCGTAGGGTGGTGATGTACCTGTCACACTGTCGTAGTGTTGGTGGTGGTCCGTATCGTAGGGCGGTGATGTTCCCGTCACACTGTCGTAGTGGTGGTGGTGGTCCGTATCATAGGGCGGTGATGTTCCCGTCACACTGTCGTAGTGTTGGTGGTGGTCCGTATCGTAGGGCGGTGATGTTCCCATCACACTGTCGTAGTGTTGGTGGTGGTCCTTATCGTAGGGTGGTGATGTACCCGTCACACTGTCGTAGTGTTGGTGGTGGTCCGTATCGTAGGGCGGTGATGTACCCGTCACACTGTCATAGTGTTGGAGGTGGTCCGTATCGTAGGGTGGTGATGTACCTGTCACACTGTCGTAGTGTTGGTGGTGGTCCGTATCGTAGTGCGGTGATGTACCTGTCACACTGTCGTAGTGTTGGTCCGTATCGTAGGGCGGTGATGTACCCGTCACACTGTCGTAGTGTTGGTGGTGGTCCGTATCGTAGGGCGGTGATGTACTCTTCACACTGTCGTAGTGTTGGTGGTGGTCCGTATCGTAGGGCGGTGATGTACCCGTCACACTGTCGTAGTGTTGGTGGTGGTCCGTATCGTAGGGCGGTGATGTTCCCGTCACACTGTCGTAGTGTTGGTGGTGGTCCGTATCTTAGGGCGGTGATGTACCCGTCACACTGTCGTAGTGTTGGTGGTGGTCCGTATCGTAGGGCGGTGATGTACCCGTCACACTGTCGTAGTGTTGGTGGTGGTCCGTATCGTAGGGCGGTGATGTACCCGTCACACTGTCGTAGTGGTGGTGGTAGTCCGTATCGTAGGGCGGTGATGTACCCGTCACACTGTCGTAGTGTTGGTGGTGGTCCGTATCGTAGGGCGGTGATTACCCGTCACACTGTCGTAGTGTTTGTATCACACACGCGACCTGTCAGCGCATAGAGCCGGCAGCATGGGGACATACTGTGTCGGGGCTCTTATCTGGTAATGTGAGCCGAGCCACATCGTGTGTCTACTCTGAATTGGAGATAATTAGCAATGGATCTAATCGAATGGTTAATTGCAGCTTTTAGATGCGCTGAACAGATATTAATAGCCGGCATAAAGCAGACTTCATTATCTGTGTGGTTAAGTGCTGCCATTTCAATGTGAATATAGCGGTAATGAGTATACCTTGTTAATTTAACCGTTTCCCACGTGCAGCGTGGAGCAATATGTTTCCGTCCACTATAGACACAAAACATCGATTAGTAAAACCATTGCCGACAATTTGTAAGCACATGCGTAATTGTTGTTTAGCGCACAGATGACAGTGTGTGCATTATTACCACCACGGGTCTGATCGTTATTGCTCACACGCCTGAAACGCGTTGCATTTGGACGTTCTGAAATTCACATCAGCCCACCTATAAGTCACCTGACCCTTCAACGAGCCTATAGAAATAATCAAACAAGTAAGAGGCTTCTATCTGCAAACGTGTTTTGGGTTCTTGCCTCTCATCAGCGCCGAGTAGGGTGCTTATTGGCTGGGTGAGAGGCCTTTGATATTGGTGCAGGTGGCTAATGCTTCTCCTTGTATTGATCACAGGTGGTCTTATCAGCCTGTCCGTGCGCTGCTTTAAGTCAATGTGTAATCCTTTAAAGCGTTTTGCAGCATGATTGAGGATTTTAGCCAAACTTTACACCCATGTGCACCAAGAGCAGGATAGAGGGTGCAAGAATCGGGGCTATTGGTACCATACGGTCATACACCCTGAAGGCCAACCTTATGTGTCCTCAGTTTCTAAAGTAAAATAGCATTCAGGATTATCTTGTGGGTTGAGTGATGGGACGTGATGACAGCCGCTCGGAGCACATTCCCTGTTCTGTGCCACAGTTGTCGTTTTTTTTGGAGGCGTGATGGTTAGAAAAAAAAACATTGTTTGCATCCTATGTTGGACTTTTTTTTCTTGGTCTTCCTTAGGTGAATTACATTCTGGAGTCCCGGGCCAGTACAGTGCGGGCAGATTACTTTGCACAGAAACAAAGGAAACTGACCAGGAGAACCAGCTTCAGCTTTCAGAAGGAGAAGAAACCAGGGTAGACTGGAGGACAGAAGACGTAAGGAGAAAAGACTTGGTGGACCTATGGAACCTCAGTGCTGGCCGTCCGGCCGGAGGGCCTCCTGCATCCTCATTGTAGAGACACGGATGATTTGTGGCTATGAGGATGTATTATTAGTCCCAATTTCTTATTATTAGTCTATGGAACAGTAATTATCATACCCAAACACTGGCCATTTTCCCCTTTTTCAGCCTTTGTGTGTAAACAGGCTCAACCTATTGCTATTTTATTGACTTTTCCAACGATGTAACCCTGATTTACTTACTGAAATAATGGCTGTTCGGGCCCCTTGAAATGAATGCAGAATCCTCTTCTAGGTAACGTTGTAGAAGAGGGGAATATGCTGGAATTCCTGTATTTCCTTCCAAGGAAACGTGCGCAGTCTCCTGGGTTCAGCGTAACCGACCCGGACTGTGTGAATTATCTCATATTGGAGCTTTTTAAATAAAGATTAGAACATATTGGTCTGGCTGGAGCGCAGTGTGTCGACAGTCCTGCTTGTGAGTGGGTGATTGTACTGTAAAATATTAGAGGTCTTTAAAGGGTCAAGTCTAAACATAGAAATATCTTGACAATTAAAAAAAATTCTTGCAAAGTTCTTGATACAAGCGTTGAAAATAGACAACACCGGGGGTCAAGCTGAAAGGATGTGGTTAAGCATTTCTCATCACCGTTGCAGATCAGACCGCATGCAGCCGCCATATTGTGGGTCAGTTTTGTACAGAGCCATATTAGGATTCCCATTGAGTTACTAAGACAGAGTGATTTTTCCTGTCTGATACGCATCTGAAAGCCAAAAAAAAAGAAGTGCATGCTTTGTAAGTTGCAATATATACAGTACTTGGACTGGCCCCCCAGGGGACCAGGAAATCCACCTTTGGGCTCCTCAGGGGCGTAACGATTGTGATAGCAAATCGGGGCAGAGGAGGGCACGCCCTTATCAGTGCTATTTTTCACTGGATATGCTTCCTTAGATGCACATCCAGTTGAAAACTATTGCAGAGCAGTGAATTACTGGTCACCTCCATCGCATTACCTACACACACCCATCCTATCAGGGTCCAGCAGCAGTAGCTGACATTGCAGGTGTCTCAGTGATATCACTGTATTGCACAATGGAGGCGGAAGAAGGAGCTGCTTGTTGTGCGGTGGGAGTTGGAACAAGTGAAAAGGAATCATTACAATTTTTTGTATTTTTATTTGCCATGTAAAGAGTGCCACAATAGGGACACCATACTGCATTGGGGACAAGAGAGGGGGACATGTCTTTAGTTTATAACTATATGGAGGTACACAAGGGGAGTCATTATTATATAGAGGGTCTTGACAGTTCGTGGGGTACAGTTATACTGTATGAAGCTACAGAAGGAGTACATTATACTGTGTGGAGGTCACATTATACTCTAGGTTAGGGGGAAATCCACATGAGTAAGGGGAACATCTATACTGTGATGTCCAACAATTAGAGCATTATTAAAAGTGTATTTTGGGCCACAGAGGGGGACATTATACTGTATGACAGCTACAGAAGAGTACATTATACTGTGTGGAGGTCACATTATACTGTATGGGGTTCACAGAGGGGGCATTATTCAGTATTAAGCCCACAGAATGGGGCATTATACTTTATGGGGACCACATTGGGGACTTAATACTGTGCAGTGGTCACAGAGGGGGACATACTGTATGGAGGCTTCATAGGGAGACATTAAACTGTGGGGGGTCACAGAGGGGGATATTATTCTGTATGGGGCCACAGAAGGGGACATTATACTGTGTGGAGGTCATAGAGGGCACATTATACTGTAGGGGGACATTATATTGTGTGGAGATCACAAAGGGGGGCACTATACTGTGTGAGGGTCACTGAGGGCGACATTATACAGTATTGGGGACATTATACTCTATGTGGTCCACATAAGGACATAATACTGTTTGGGGTCCACAGCCGGGGGTAGTGTACATGATGAGGCCACAACAGACGACATTTTAAACTTGTGATGCACCTATGCTTTGTGTGAACAAACATCTTGTTCTCTCTCAGTTGTTAGCAGCATGGACAGATGACGTTGATGCAGCAAGGTGAACAGGAGACCAATGAAGCTGCGGCACAGTACAGTAGACTCATCAATATAGCAGAGCTGACTAGATCATGAGACTCATGGTAGCAATGATGCAAAGCCCAGCAATGTAGCAGAGCTGAGTATATCAGGCAACTCGCTTGTGATATAGGAGAGATGAATGTTGCAGCAGATCCCAGCGGTACAGCAGTGGTGGTTGGGTATGTCAGAGACTCGCTTATAGTGAAGAGAGTGTAGTACTATAGTCAGTGATAGTGGCTAACACACAAACTACCTGAACACTCAGGCAGCTTGCCGTCACCTGAGCCAGCCTATGAGGTTCCAGTAGATCAGTAAGGATCCTGGAACGGAGACACTGTGTGTTCTGCTTGTTGTCCGCTGAATAGCGGCATACTGCGGTATTATGACTTTAGTGTGTTTCCATTAATAAAACCAGCTATTACAACAGCGACACATCTGCAAAGATATTTATGAGCCGTATAGTTGCATGGTAGTGGTTTAATAACCACAACTTTGCTGACAGATTCCCTTTAAAATGATCTTTCTGTTCCTGATTTTTGTCGTATCATCCCCGCATCGTTACATTTCCTATAACTAATCATTACATTTTTTATAAAAATCAGTTTTTCCCCCTTTTGCTGCTCGTTCTTGTTACCACTAATAAAAGTCAACATGAAACACACGGGACTTGTATGGACGGAGCGCTTCTCTGTCATGACCGTTAATCTCTTTTTACAGAAGAGCTATGTTCTTTGGAGAAAGAGATATTATGAGGCATTTCACAGTAACCAGTCACACACCTGCTCCATGGCCGGACCTCTGCGCTGACTGTATTATTTATGACAGTCGTGGACTATCGGGAGCCCTTCGCACTGTGCTACTAATCTTAATTACCGCACTTACGGCCCAGGTGTTGAGCATAAATTGGGCAGTTGTGGAGACGCCGCTGTCGGATGACTGTGACGACACCTGTTTCTTGCAGCGTTGACTTGCACGTCTTGTTATTGTGTTGGTAAGATATAAAAATCACTATAACTGCCCGGTATGTAGTGACATGATCGTGTCATTAGGCGGTACAATTTATATGTGGTAGATGATGACTCCAGCATTGAGGAGGTTAACCGAACCGTAGCCACATTTGTAAATAAATGGGTTAATTTATTCACCATAGAACTAAAGACGTGAGTTATGCAAAAAAAATGAATGGGATTAGGATTGATTTAGTGCTTACTGCAAGCTATTGTTTTCATTACGGTAAAGGATTGCTCAGAAAACTAATGAGATTTCTGGGAGATTAGGGTATAGCCGGCTGCAAGTCCCAGCGGTTGCATGTACTCCTCGGACTAGGATGAGGAGGGCAGCCTGGTTGTCTTGGCATGGTTTACCAGCTTGAACTTTTTCCTATATTGCTTATCATTTAGATATCTAGTACATAGCAAATATTTCTGGGGGACAGTGATAATCTTATATTGGACTCTGTAGCGGATGGGTAACCAGTGCAAAGACTGGCACAGAGGTGCAACATCAGTGTAGCGGTTGGACAGAAATGTCCAAAATTTTAGGTAGTGCTTTAAAAAAATAGAATTGTTGACAGATAACTGATAAAATGAAAATCTAAATCAAATCAACATATTGTGTGACCACCCTTTGTCTTCAGAACAGCATCAATTCTTCTAGGTATACTTGTGCACAGCTTTTGATGGTAGATTGTGCTAAACATCTAGGAGAACCAACCACAGACATTCTGTGGATGTAATTAGTTACACCATTTTGAGGCCATTTTATAGACAATAGAACTCTGAACCCCCTGATTTTTTTTTGACAATTTTCATAAAACATCAGCCCACATGATGCAGTTTCAGAATGCCAGGAAAATTCTGTTATAAATAAACAATATACAGGGTGATCCAAAAGTAGGTGGACAGAAAATAATAACATTTATTACACATACTGTCCACCTACTTTTTAACCACCCTGTATAATATTGACCACATAATATCACCATTTAGTGCCCAAAATTTGTAGTATCAAATAGATTCCCTTTTAAACAGAGTATTATCACCAGGGTTTGCTACCCCGTCTGAGAATAGCTTGATATAGAGGCTTAGTCCCAAATTCCAGCCATACATCACTTACTGGGCTGCTTGTTGCAGTTTTGATAAAATCACAGTTATCTCTGCTGCAGATCTACCAGTTCTCTGCTGAACTCTGTACAACCCCGCCCTCACCACTGATTGGCAGCTTTCTATCTATGCACAGTGTACACAATAAGCTGCCAATCAGTGGTGGGGGCGGGATTGGACTACCTGGCAGCAGGTTTACTAGACCTCTAGTGATAATCTCCTGCTGATAAAATTGTGATTTAGAAAAAAAACTACAGCAAGCAGCCCAGTAAGTGACACATCGCTGGAATTGGTGTCTAATGTCTTTACATTATTCTGCTCTCAAATTAGGTGGCAAAAACCTGGAAATAAAATAATGCTCCCATACAGTTTCCATAAAATGTATAAATTCAGGTTTGACATAATACCACCGCACATTACTAAGTTCTTCCCATGTTCAGGGACCCTCTAGGGTCTTTTTTTCCTTGTCGTGCTTGAATTTGGATCAATGCTAACGCACATCTCCATCCTAACCAGGTTATTTAGATTTCACCATAGCACCATCCTCATCATAACTAAAAGGGAGTCCAAAAATTTGGGATGGGGTTTATAGCATTTTTTTGTGGCTGCAAAACTTGCAAGGAGGGAATGCCGTAATCACTGGTAAAATGTAGCTCCCGGAATAAGGACTCTGTAGGGTCAAGAATGGATTTTCCTGGTTCTGTAATTATCTTCTAAGAGGAGATTATGCGTTTTCAGAGTGTGGATATAAGTATTAGAATCTATTCAGTTTGACCATCCGCCATCTTGTTGTGGTTTCTGGCTGCTGGTCTTTTTTCCCCTGGTGCTGGGCTTGTCGTTGGTCAGGTGATTATATCACCCTTTATTACCCTGCACCTGCCTCCCAGTCCTTGCTGGACATCAGTGTTGATCCGCTTGAGTTCTGGCTAGGAGCTTTGTTAGCTTTGTGCTATACTTTGTGCAGTTGTGGGAACTCTAGTTCTGCTTGCTTAGTCTTTTTGTTTTTTCCTTTTGTTTCTGCAGCTTCCTCTATTTCCCTGCTAGGAGGTTACCAGTGTTTTGTTCCCAGTCCCTAGATCTTTCAGGGATCCCCTTCCCCCACCTTCAGGTCTTTGCTTGAGTCTAGACTAGGATCGTCGGTGGGTCTATTCGCAAGGAATAGGTCGCCCGCTCAATCGTAGGGATTGAGTCTAGTCCTAGTGCAGGGTCAGATTCCCCCCGCTCTATTCTTGAGTTGCAGACCCATAGCAGTATGTCCAGCCAGCACATGTAAAAAAAAAAAAGGATTTTTTTTTTCTTCTCTCTCCCGGAGTTCTTCAAGATGAACAGCGTCCAAGAACTTACTCAACACTTGCAAGGGTTAACTTTGAAGGTAGCCAGCCTGCAACAGCACGTGAGTAATTGTCCTGGAGTACACTGTCCTAAGGTAGGACTACCTGAGCTTTTTTCTGGTAAATGGCAGGATTTTTTTTACGTTTAAAAATGCATGTTTACTATATTTTCAGCTTAGACCTTGGTCCTCAGGGAGTGAATCACAGCGTGTGGTGATTATTATGTCTTTGTTGCGAAGTGAACCCCAAATCTGGGCATTTTCGTTACCACCTAATGATCCTTGTTTGACGTCAGTAGAAGCATTTTTTTACTCCTATGGGGTTGTTATATGATGATCCGGATCGGGTCACATCAGCTGAGGCAGAGCGCAGACGGCTTAAACAGGGTTCTAGTGATGCTGAGAGGTATTGCACCCTGTTCAGACGATGGTCCACAGAGGTCAGGTGGAATGACCGAGCGCTCAAGAGTCAGTTTTTAGCAGGTTTGAGTGAAGGGTTAAAGATTTGCTCATTGGTTATCCTGCACCTGATTCTTTGGAATCTGCTATGCAGTTAGCTATCCCTGTGGATAGAAGATTGAGAGACAGGCAGAATAATGAGAAGCCTCTTATAATGCTGGTCCCAGTCTCTCAGGATAGCCCCGGCGACAGCGGGGAGTCAATGCAACTTGGGGCGATGTCCTCTCGTTCCCAGGAGAGGGAGAGAAGGTTCTCTGAGGGGCTATGCTTGTATTGTGGTAAGGCTGACCATTTGATTAAGCAATGCGAGGTTCGCATAAAGAAAGAAAAGAAAAAAAAGGTCAATAGGAGCAACACTCCCGTTCGTATTGCATTTTTACGGTCCGCAGGAGTTTTTTCTTCCTGGTAATTGCACCTATCGTGGTCATTCCATTGATTTTCAGGTCATGGTGGATTGTGGTTCTGCACTGAATTTGATTGATCAACAATTTCTAGACAAATATAAGTTTGATTTTGAATCATTGTCATCTTTTCCTGTTGTGGCGATTGATAACACTCCCCTGGAGCATGGGTGCGTGTCTCGAAAGGTCACTGGGTTCCAGCTTATTGTCAATATGGAACATCAGGAGTGCATTGACTTGTTTGTACTTGCTAATTTGCCTTTTCCAGTCGTCCTGGGTTTACCCTGGTTAAAATTGCACAATCCTTTGCTGGACTGGTCGTCTGGTATTATAAGGTCCTGGGGTCAGGGGTGTTATGTTAAATGTTGTAATGTTCACATTGCTGCTGCTGTTAAGAGGAAGCTACCTGAAGCCATTCAGGATTTCTGGAAGGTTTTTTCAGAAGTTGAATCGCAAGCTCTACCACCCCATAGAGATTACGATTGCGCTATTGAGTTCGTCCCAGGTGCTACACTCCCTAAGAGTCGTTTATTTAATCTGACGATTCCCGAGAGGGAGGCCTTAAAGGAATACCTACAGACTAGTTTGGCTGCAGGTCATATAAGACCCTCTTAAGTCTCCTGTGGCGGTAGGATTTTTTTTTGTCAAAAAGAAGGATGGGGACCTTAAACCGTGTCTGGATTTTCGGAAGATTTATAAGATAACTGTGCGCAATCCTTACCCATTGCCGCTAATTCCCGATTTGTTTAACCAACTAACTGAAGCTAAGTGGTTCTCTAAAATTGGGGCATATAATTTGCTGCGGGTAAAGGAGGGCGATGAATGGAAGACAGCCTTTAATACCCCGGAGGGACATTTTGAGTGTCTGGTGATGCCTTTTGGCCTTACTAATGCGCCTGCATTTTTTCAAAATTTCATTGATGACATTCTGAGGTCGTTGATCGGTAGGAGTGTTATTGTATATCTGGACGATATTTTGATCTATTCACCTGATCTGGAGTCGCATTGGTAAAGAGTCCGTGAAGATCTTCAGATTTTGAGCAAAAACAACCTCTTTGGTAAATTGGAGAAGTGCGAGTTTGCGGTACAGAAAATGAGTTTTTTGGGGTACTTGGTCTCCAGTGATGGGTTTGAGATGGACCCGGTGAAGGTTCAGGCAGTACTGGATTGGCCTAGGCCTGAATGTTTAAAATCTGTCCAAAGATTTTTAGGGTTTGCCAATTATTATAGAAAATTCATAAATTATTTTTCTGTTATCGCTAAACCCATAACTGATCTCACCAAGAAGGGTTCTAATACTGTCCAATGGTCCACTGAGGCAGTGGAGGCTTTTGAGCATTTGAAAGGTTTAGCTCTGCTCCCGTTTTGATCCAGACAGATGAGACCAAGCCTTTTCTGGTAGAAGTTGATGCCTCATCAGTAGGGGTGGGGGCAGTTCTGTCCCAGGAGGGAGAGGATGGGGTGCATCCCTGTGCTTTCTTTTCTAAAAAAATTTTCAGAGACTGAGCTCAACTATGATGTCTGGAACCAAAAGTTACTGGCTGTTAAGCTTACGTTTGAGCATTGGCGACACTTTTTGGAGGGGGCTAGACATCTGATACAGGTTTTTACTGATCATAAAAATCTGATTTATCTGAATGCTGCTAAATAAATGTTTGAATTCCCATCAAGCCAGGTGGGCCCTGTTTTTTGCCCTGTTCCATTTCTCTGTAACATATATCCCTGGCACAAAGAATATTAAAGCGGATGCTTTGTCTCGTAGTTTCTGTCCAGCAGGTAATACTGAGAAGGAGGAATGTATTTTGCAGAGAGGGGTGGTGGTGGCAGCATTGGGTTCTGAGTTGGAGAATAGCATCCTAGAAGCCCAGAATTCTGCACCAACAAACACTCCGTATGGTAAATTATTTGTGCCCAAATCCTTGAGGAGAACTTTGTTTGCTGAATGTCATAAGTCTCGGTTGTCGGGTCATCCAGGGATTTCGGAAACTAGAAAGTCAATCGGTAGAAGTTTATGGTGGCCAGGGTGGCATAGAGAAATCATCAAGTGGGTGCGTCAGTGTGCGGTGTGCGCTAGGTCGAAGGCCTATCATGCCCCCGCTGCACGATTGCTGTGCCCTTTGAAAGTTCCTTGCTCTCCATGGACGCATCTTGCTATGGATGTTATCACCGATCTGCTCGTTTCTGAAGGTTTTTCTGTCATCTGGGTTGTTGTGGACCGGTTTAGTAAGATGTGTCATCTGGTCCCGTTAAATAAATTGCCCTGCGCCAAGTCTCTAGCTAAGGCATTTGTCAAAGAGATTGTCAGGCTCCATGGTGTTCCCACGGACATTGTTTCCGACAAAGGACCACAGTTTGTGGCTCGCTTCTGGCGTGCTTTTTGTGACAGATTTAAGGTTCATTTGTCATTTTCATCAGGTTGTCATCCGGAGTCCAATGGACAGACCGAAAGGAAGAACCAGGACGTTGAGCAGTTTTTGAGATGTTTTGTAGCAGACAATCAGGAGATGTGGTCGGAATATCTACCACTAGCCGAGTTTGCGCTTAATAATCATACATCTGCCTCGGCTGGGTGTTCTCCTTTTTTTTTGCTGTACAGGGAGACATCCATCTTTCGGTCCATTTTCAAAGATTGGGGCGGCAGTGCCTGAGGAGGTGAGTTTTTCTTGAAGTTTGGAAAGGGTTTGGACCCATGTATGCCATAATTTGAAAGAGGCGAATAGGAGGTCTAAGAAATATTTTGACAAGAAAATAAGGGAGGCGTTGTTCGCAGTTGGGGACATGGTCTGGTTGTCCTCTAGGAATCTGCGTTTGAAGATACCTTCTAAAAAAAAACTGGGGCCTAAATTTGTAGGACCCTTCAAAGTGATTCAGGTTGTCAACTCAGCAGCTGTAAGATTAGAGGGTTAGGGTTAATTCAGTTTTTCATGTATCTTTACTGAAGAAAGTTGACACGCCAGATAAGGAGGCGCTGCCGACTGTTCCTCCAATTGATGAGGACGGCGAGTTTGAGATTTCTCGCATATTGGGTTCCAGGTGGCACAAAGGAAGGTTGCAGTATCTTGTGTCCTGGAAGCGTTTCGGTCCCAAGGATAATGCCTGGGTGAAAGCTGAGGATGTCTCTGCCTCAAGGCTGATTAAGGCTTTTCACAGGAGATTTCCGAATAAGGCTCAGCCAAGAGGAGGTACTGTTAGAATCTATTCAGTTTGACCATCCGCCATCTTGTTGTGGTTTCTGGCTGCTGGTCTTTTTCCCCTGGTGCTGGGCTTGTCGTTGGTCAGGTGATTGTATCACCCTTTATTACCCTGCACCTGCCTCCCAGTCCTTGCTGGACATCAGTGTTGATCCGCTTGAGTTCTGGCTAGGAGCCTTGTTAGCTTTGTGCTATACTTTGTGCAGTTCTGGGAACTCTAGTTCTGCTTGCTTAGTTTTTTGTTTTTTACTTTTGTTTCTGCAGCTTCCTCTATTTCTCTGCTAGGAGGTTACCAGTGTTTTGTTCCCAGTCCCTAGATCTTTCAGGGATCCCCTTCCCCCACCTTCAGGGCTTCGCTTTAGTCTAGACTATGATCGTCGGTGGGTCTATTTGCAAGGAATAGGTCGCCCACTCCATCGTAGGGATTGAGTCTTGTCCTAGTGCAGGGTCAGATTCCCCCGCTCTATTCCTGAGTTGCAGACCCATAACAATAAGCTTTACCAGTAATTATTGTGCGCTGCTGCGAGGGGGCTCTTCATAACGTCAATTCACACAGGACCTGTTTCCTTGCAGATTGTTGCAGTACTTGGCTGGGCCTGGAGCTCTCAGTAGAAGAATTTCCACTTTTCAGACGGCGCCACATCTCTGTAGCATCCTTGAGACTCAGCTAAATGCAAAGCTCTGAATCACATAAGCCTCATGGGGGGACGGGAGATGGGAAATTACACAGCTACCTGGTAATTAGCAAACTTAGGACTTATCTGAGCGCAACTCTTTTCTGCAACTAATTAAGACTTTAGACAGCAGTGATTGCTGTCACAGCAGAACTCACCCCATGAAACCAACTCCAGCGCCTCGGGGGTTATTATTCCCTTCACACTGAGAAGTTTGTGCGCTGATGCCTGGGATACATTATATTAACCCCTTGGCTCAGCCTCGAGTGAGAAGGTTCTAAACGAGTAAATTGTTGATTGCGTCCAGCCTCAGTATTGTAGGGTGCGGCGTAATAACGGGACCATTTTACCTACGAAAATATCGAAATACCTGTTTTTCTACCCCATTGTCACTGAGTTCTCCATTGGAACAGCGCCATGCTTGTCCACTGGTGGTATCTGGTACTGAGGTTAAAGTGCAATTCCAGATCCAGGCTATAATCAAGAGTGGCGCTATTTCAGGGGAAAACAAAAATCTTCCCTCTAACCTTAAGCAAAGAAAATGGGCCATAAACATAGGATTGGGTTTAGTGTGAATTAGGCTCAGCTAATATAGTAAAACTACACTCTGTTAACCTGAGGGCGCAGGTCAGAACCTCCGTGCAAATACGTCTTTGCTACTGATGCTTTTGATGCACCGAAGAAATAAGAAAAATGTAAGTGTGCAAAACGTTAGATTACAAATCTAATACTGTTTTGTGTCTGCAGCTCATCAATGGTCATATGTGTTTCTGTGGTTACAGACTACAAATAAAGACCAGTGTAGTCAGATTCTGCAATCATGCATGCTCTGTTCCGGCTCTACCCTCCTTTGTGGGAAATTTGTTGGGAGACTGGAAAAAAAATAATCTGATCGCAGGATCAGACTACATAGTGTCTGTAGTCTATAAAGGGAATATGTCATGTAATCTGATAGCAGCATAATGTAGAGGCAGAGACCCTGATTCCTGGGATGTGTCCTTTGCTTTGCTGCTTGCTGTAGTTTTGATAAAATCACTGTTTTATCAGTATTATCACTAGAGAACTACTTGACCTGGTAGGTCAACCACGCACCCAACACTGATTGGCTGTTAGAATCTATTCAGTTTGACCATCTGCCATCTTGTTGTGGTTTCTGGCTGCTGGTCTTTTTCCCCTGGTGCTGGGCTTGTCGTTGGTCAGGTGATTGTATCACCCTTTATTACCCTGCACCTGCCTCCCAGTCCTTGCTGGACATCAGTGTTAATCCGCTTGAGTTCTGGCTAGGATCCTTGTTAGTTTTGTGCTATATTTTGTGCAGTTCTGGGAACTCTAGTTCTGCTTGCTTAGTCTTTTTGTTTTTTTCCTTTTGTTTCTGCAGCTTCCTCTATTTCCCTGCTAGGAGGTTCCCAGTCCCTAGATCAGGGGTGGGGAACCTCAGGCCCAAGGGCCATTTACTGCCCTCGATGACCTTTTATCTGGCCCCCGGGCAGATTCTCAGGGACTGCTGTGCTTTGGCAGGGAGCTGTATTTTGATTGCCACCAGCTCATTAATTTCTTCTTGCTCTGTAAGTACACATGTAGTGTTCACTACTGAACACTGAAGGGCATGCAATGAAAGATTACGTCCTGACACCAATGCCAGAGTCTGAATGTACTTTGTGGGCGGAGTTTGTACGGCCCCCGAAGGATGGTATAAAAATCCAAATGGCCCTTGGCAGAAAAAATATTCCCCACCCCTGCCCTAGATCTTTCAGGGATCCAATTCCCCCACCTTCAGGTCTTCTCTTGAGTCTAGGCAAGGAATAGGTCGCCTTCTCCATCGTAGGGATTGAGTCTAGTCCTAGTGCAAGGTCAGATTCCCCCCCTCCCCCTGCTCTATTCCTGAGTTGGAGACTCATAACATTGGCAGCTTTCTGCCTTTTCACAGTGAACACAGAAAGCTGCCAATCAGTGCTGTGGGCGGGGTTATATAGAGCTCAGCATTCAGAGAACTGCTAGATCTGCAGCAGAGAAAACAGGGATTTTCTCAAGACTGAAGCAAGTAGCCCAATAAGTGACATATTGCTGGAATCGGGCTCTCTGTCTCTACATCATGTTGCTCTCAGATTAGGTGACAGATTTTTCTGCATAAGAATTTTGGACACTATTTTTTTTTAATTAAGACTTTTTTTTACAAAGTAGCATTTTTTTTTGTTTTAGAAATATTTACTGGCGCAAAGGCAAACATTGACAGTAAAGCCTTTTTTTGTAATAAGACAACCTCTTCTTGTTATAAGCCAAGTCAGGTACTGTTCAGTAGATTACCATCAGTATTCTTGATGTCTAAGTAATGCCAAAACTGTACGGCAGGAGTTACCGAATTTTATGGGCCTGATTAATTAACGCCAGCGTTGTTCAGGCCAGTCTTGCTAAGGGGTGTGCTGGAGACAGACGCTCCAGGCTCATGAATCTAGGGCGTCTGATGACTGGCTTGTGCCTCCGCACCTATGCCAGAAAACTTACACTAGTCAGGTACTGGAGTCAGATTTCTGGCGTACGGAATGCTGCAGTTTGTCATGAATGAACTGTGGTATGCTCTCCTCCGCCACTGCCCTGTCCTACCCCAGCTCTACCACTTTAAGCAGAGCTGGGAAAAACTGTTGTGAAGACCCCAAGTGTCACAAAATTAAGGCGAGTGTCCGAATTGTGCCTTATTTTTGTGACTGGCACGGCTTTTACGCTGGAATTCTGCTGTGAAAACTTTGATGAATCGGGCCTTATGTCTTCTCACCCACTGCCATGCAAGGCCAACCCTCAGGTTTTCTTGTGTGAACCTCATGAATTCAGAGATCATGGACTAAGATTATGTAGTAAGTGCACCTAAACCCAACCGGCCTCTGTGCCCACCATGACATCAGGCCTTCAGCTCGTTCTTGAGCCATTGTGACCTGATGGATGAACGCTCTATTGTAATATCGATCTTGTGCAAGTTTAGATAGGTCCTCCAGGGTCATCTCTGCCCTTAACTTGATAGTCTCAAGCCACTGGGTTGCCGGTATTCTTCGCCTTGTTCTTTCCATTCTCTGACCATGATGTCCTTCTCCAGTGATCGCTCTCTTCTTGTGATGTGTACAAAGTAGCCTAGTCGTAGCTTGGTGATCCTTGCTTCAAGTGACATGTCTGGCTTGAGCTGTTCCGAGACTGAGTTGTTTGTTCTTCTTGCCATCCATGGTATTGGTAACATCCTTCTCCAGCATCACATTTCCAAGGAGTCAATTCTTCTGTCTTGTTTCTTTATCACCCAGTTTTCGCCTCTGTATGTTACTACAGAAAAGACCAGACTATGTCCGAGCCGTGTCTTTCCATGACATAAAAAGCTTAAAAATTTAAAATGAACCAACAAGTCCTCAATCGTCGTGTCCATTGTGGAAATCGTAGAAGTTTAAATGAAAAAAAAAAATATCAAAGAAAGTGACTGGTCTCTAAGATGAGATTCTCCACATGCTATTAAATCACAATTTTAAGACTATTCTGCTGAAATTGCAATTCAATTGTTCCTTTTCACACTTCAATTAGAGGTCTCAGAGGGAATTCTGCCAGTAATGCCCTTCTCCTTCCTTCCTTCTACATTTTGTTGTATTACATGCCATTCTTAGTAGCCAAAAATGTATTTAAAAATTAGAAAAAAATTAAGGGATTATTCATTTCCATAGTACAATTTGCAACCAGTTTGGTGGTAAGACAGGAATGCTGAGTGAAGGAAATTCCCTGTTCTTTCAACTTTAAGGGTCATTTTTTTTTCTCAAATGTGTGTATTAGGGCTCATACTCACTGGAGACAAAAACGGACGATTGCAAGCCGATAAAAAATTGGATTGCAATCGGACCAATGTTATTCAATAGGGGACTTCTCATTTTCGATTTTTTTTTCTCAGCTGAAATCGGTCTGAGAAAAAAATCACAGCATGCTGCGATTTGCAGCGATTTTGGCATGATAATCGCTAATGCAAGTCAATGGATGCGATAAAAAATCGGACAGCACTCGCACCATGCGAGTGCTGTCCGATTTATACGCACCAGTGTCCTTTGAAAAGCCGGCAAATCATCCCCGGCTACTGTAAAATCACACTGACAGCTCACAAAACAGTAGATATATACACATAGATTACATATATATATCTACATGTCATTGTGACACACATATATACATATATTTATAGCTCATACACTTCTACATAGTATAATAGCCGCTAATTCAATTGCCGGCTTTTGTGAAATTACAGACCCGACATGAAATGACACATGGTTTACATACAGTTAGCCATGTCATTTCATGTAGTTTGATATATGGTTTTCACTAACAACTGCATGAGTGTATGTGTGCAAAATTTCATACAGCTAGGGGTTAATTAAAGGTGTAAATTCGTTGACAAAAAAATGTGTGGGCTCCCGCGCTATTTTCTTAACCACAAAGACAAAGCCAGCGAATGGGGGCAGATAATAATAGCCTAGGGAGGGTGCATTTATTTAGTGCCCCCCCTGGCTACTAACATCTGCCCCCAGCCACCCCAGAAAAGGCAAATCTATAATTAGATTCGCCCTTTCTTGTACTTTGCCCGTCTATTCCCATTGCCCTGTAGCGGTGGCGAATGGGTTAATAATGGGTTAAAGCCACCTTGCTATTGAAAGGTGACTTTAAGCCAGGTTAATAATTGAGAGTTGTCAATTTGACAACTGTCAATTATTAATCCTATTGAAGGAAATAAAAAAAAAACACGCACACATTAATAATAAATAATTTTAATGAAATAAACACATTTTTTGACCATCGTTTATTTAACTGGTAATCATTGGGAAGCCCTTGGTCTCCTGTAATAAAGAAAAAATAATAAAACAACATTATTCTTACCTATCCGGTGCTCTGTCACGTCCCACGCTGTAATCCTTCACAAAGGGTTAACTAGCTTTCAGCCAAGCAGCACAGCTAATGCTTGCCGCTGAGCTGAAAGCCCCCGAATGATTGAGTTCCTCTCCCGGCGACAGGAGAGGAGGTGATTACTGTGTGAAGCTTCATTGATTGCTTCCCACTGTAATCAGTTCACTTCAGGCCAGCCGGGACTCCCTCTGACGTCACTGATGCTGTGCGGCGTCCCCGGCTGACCTGAAGTGAACTGATTACAGTGGGAAGCAATCAATGAAGCTTCCCACACTAATCACTTCCTCTCCTGTCGGCCGGAGATAAGCTCATTCATTCGGGGGACTACAGCTGAGCAGCCAGCATTAGCTGTGCTGCTAGCTGTAATCCTGTTAACCCTTTGTGAAGGATTAGCCATGGGACGTAACAGAGCACCGGATAGGTAAGAATAATGTTGTTTTATTATTTTTTCTTTATTACAGGAGACCAAGGGCTTTGCAAGCATTCAGTTAAATAAACGATGGTCAAAAAAAATGTGTGTTTATTTCATTAAAATTATTTATTCTTCATGTGTGTGTGGTTTTTTTTTATTTCCTTCAATAGGAGTAATAATTGAGAGTTGTCAAATTGACAACTCTCAATTATTAACCTGGCTTAAAGTCACCTTTCAATAGCAAGGTGGCTTTAACCCATTATTAACCCATTCGCCACCGCTGCAGGGCAATGGGAATAGACCGGCAAAGTGCCAGAAAGGGCGCATCTAATTATAGATTTGCCTTTTCTGGGGTGGCTGGGGGCAGATGTTAGTAGCCAGGGGGGGCACAAAATAAATGCACACTCCCTCGGCTATTATTATCTGCCCCCACTCGCTGGCTTTGTCTGTCTGGTGGAGAAAATACCGCGGGAGCCCACGCTTTTTTTTCAACGAATTTACACCTTTAATTAACCCCTAGCTGTATGAAATTTTGCACACATACACTCATGTCATTGTTAGTGAAAACTATAGATCAAACTACATGAAATGACATGGTTAACTGTATGTAAACCATATGTCATTTCATGTCGGGTCTGTAATTTCACAAAAGCCGGCAATAGAAGTAGCGGCTATTATAGTATGTAGAAGTGTATGAACTATAAATAAATATATATATATATATATATATATATATAATTTGCTTTTTGTGTACATTTTTTTTTACAATGTGACTATTACATGATTTTATACATAGAGATGACTGCTCTATGAAAAACGTCATGTTAAAATTGCATTGCATACAGATGGAAAACGGATGGTGTGATTAAAAATCGCATACAAATCGCATGACAATAGTATATATTGGGACCGTTTTTTCCATCCAGAAAACGGACCGTTTTTTTTCCCACAAATGGAATGGAGCCCTTAGGGTGCAAAAATCATTTATGCAATTGGGTTTCATTAAAATTTTTGCTTTTACAGGCTGTTTGTATCCCGGCACATTTAACTTTGACGTTGTCTTTGGTCATAAGTCAGCTGAGAGGAACTCAGAAAAAAAGACAGATGGTTACAGACCCTCCTGTCCAACCGGACTCACTGATACATTCTCAGTTAACGCATTCTGCAGCCGACAATAGACTGAGACCTAGTTGTCAAAATAACTTTTTTAGCCTCAAATACATGCATTTAGATAAAAAAAGTGGACAGCCCCCAATTTAAT
The DNA here is from genome assembly GCA_033576555.1 of Oophaga sylvatica. Taxonomy (NCBI): domain Eukaryota; kingdom Metazoa; phylum Chordata; class Amphibia; order Anura; family Dendrobatidae; genus Oophaga; species Oophaga sylvatica. The sequence goes on along the minus strand of JARQOD010000008.1, from coordinate 166,533,744 downwards.
AGGAACCTTAACTTGTTTAATTTACATTTCCCACATTAGTCACCAATTGGTGAAGTGATTGTAGCCAAGGGTCAACACCGGGAAAGCGCTGTAAGTCAAAGGATGATTTGGAGATGTCGCCGAGATCGGGTAAAGAGTCAGAACCAGAATAGGTCAACACGTAGCGAGCAGCAAATCCCAGAGGAGACAGGAGTGGAAACCTTCTGCAAAGTGAAGGTCGGTATCAATATCGGACTGGATTAACATGAGAAAAACAGAACATGAATCTCATTCTAGGTACAAGTTGTTGAGGCCATAAATGCTCTACCAGGACCGGTGGACATGGAGACATCATGAAGAGACAGTTGCATTGGTTTGGAAATGCAGAAAATCCCCAATCAGGATCAGCAGGACCGCGGCTGCAAACAAGGCTTCACTGGATCAAGGAGAGGAGCCTGACACTTTTGGGGCCACGGTTGCAAGAAAGGACCATCACTAAAACTTGATGAAGTACAGTCATGGCCAAAAGTTTTGAGAATGACACAAATATTATATTTTCACATGATCTGCTGCCCTCTGGTTTTTATGTGTGTTTGACAGATGTTTTATCACAGACAGAAATATAATAATTGCAAACATATGAGTAACAAAAACTTATATTGACAGTTAGAATGAGTTAATGCAGCAAGTCAATATTTGCAGTGTTGACCCTTCTTCTTCAGGACCTCTGCAATTCTCCCTGGCATGCTCTCAATCAACTTCTGGACCAAATCCTGACTGATAGCAGTCCATTCTTGCACAATCAATGCTTTCATTTTGTCAGAATTTTTAGGTTTTTGTTTGTCCACCCGTCTCTTGATGATTGACCACAAGTTCTCAATGGGATTAAGATCTGGGGAGTTTCCAGGCCATGGACCCAAAATCTCTATGTTTTATTCCCTGAGCCATTTAGTTATCACCTTTGCTTTATGGCAAGGTGCTCCATCATGCTGGAAAAGGCATTGTTGATCGCCAAACTGCTCTTGGAGGGTTGGGAGAAGTTGCTCTTGGAGGACATTCTGGTACAATTCTTTATTTATGGCTATGTTTTTAGGCAAGACTGTGAGAGAGCCGATTCCCTTGGCTGAGAAGCAACCCCACACATGAATGGTTTCAGGATGCTTAACAGTTGGCATGAGACAAGACTGGTGGTAGCGCTCACCTTGTCTTCTCCGAATGAGGCGTTTTCCTGATATCCCAAACAATCGAAAAGTGGATTCATCAGAGAAAATAACTTTACCCCAGTCCTCAGCAGTCCACTGCCTGTACCTTTTGCAGAATATCAGTCTGTCCATGATGTTTTTTTCTGGAGAGAAGTGGCTTCTTTGCTGCCCTCCTTGAGACCAGGCCTTGCTCCAAGAGTCTCCGCCTCACAGTGCGTGCAGATGCACTCACACCTGCCTGCTGCCATTCCTGAGCAAGCTCTGCACTGCTGGTAGCCCGATCCCGCAGCTGAAACACTTTTAAGAGACTGTCCTGGCGCTTGCTGGTCTTTCTTGGGTGCCCTGAAGCCTTTTTGGCAACAATGGAACCTCTCTCCTTGAAGTTTTTGATGATGCGATAGATTGTTGACTGAGGTGCAATCTTTCTAGCTGCGATACTCTTCCCTGTTAGGCCATTTTTGGGCATTGCAATGATGACTGCACGTGTTTCTTTAGAGATAACCATGGTTAACAGAAGAGAAACAATGATGCCAAGCACCAGCCTCCTTTTAAAGTGTCCAGTGGTGTCATTCTTACTTAATCATGACAGATTGATCTCCAGCCATGTCCTCATCAACACCCACACCTGTGTTAATGGAGCAATCACTGAAAAGAGGTTAGCTGGTCCTTTTAAGGCAGGGCTGCAATGATGTTGAAATGTGTTTTGGGGATAAAGTTCATTTTCTAGCCAAATATTGACTTTGCAAGTAATTGCTGTTAAGCTGATCACTCTTTATAACATTCTGGAGTATATGAAAATTGCCATTAGAAAAAGTGAAGCAGTAGACTTTGTAAAAATTAATATTTGTGTCATTCTCAAAACTTTTGGCCATGACTGTAGACAGGCTCTAAACAATGAGCTCCAGCCACAACTACACAATGCAGTCCTGTAACCAAAAGTTCCCCCCAAGTTCTGTTGCAAGGCTTTGCCTAAGTACTCAAAAGAAGTCATCACCAATCACAGGAACTTACTGATCAGCAAGGATCCAACCGCTGGGACATGCACCAATTGGCAGAATGGGGTGGCAGTGCTCATGCTCAATCGCTGCTCTATTAATTCCCTATGAGACTGCCGAGTGCAGAATTCTGTCTCTTCTGGAATTCCCAAACAGAATGAATAAAGTGACCAAAGGACATCCAACCTCCCGCTTCACTTTGTAAGAGGGATAAAAGTTCCTTTTCAGAGGTAAAAATTCCCCATTCTGTCGATCGGTGCGGGACCCAGCAGTCAGACCCCCACCAAGCAGTAAGTTATCACCTATCCTGCAGATTATTCAACTATTTAAAAAGCAGAAATGCATCAAGCTCACAAGACAGGTGATAACGTACCAACATTGGGCACCTTAACCATAAAAATGGATTTCGTGTTCCCCATTGGAATAAGACTGATAGAAATAGCCAAAAACATCGTTCTGCTATGTCCATCAGTCCTGTAGACTTCGATTGGAGTGGCCGTGCGTATCTTTAACTCTAGCTCTGCCGTGCGTATCTTTAACTCTAGCTCTGCCGTGCCTATGATTAACTCTAGCTCTGCCGTGCGTATCTTTAACTCTAGCTCTGCCGTGCGTATGTTTAACTCTAGCTCTGCCGTGCCTTTGTTTAACTCTAGCTCTGCCGTGCCTTTGTTTAACTCTAGCTCTGCCGTGCCTTTGCTTAACTCTAGCTCTGCCGTGCGTATGTTTAACTCTAGCTCTGCCGTGCCTATGCTTAACTCTAGCTCTGCCGTGACTATGCTTAACTCTAGCTCTGCCGTGACTATGATTAACTCTAGCTCTGCCGTGCCTATGCTTAACTCTAGCTCTGCCGTGCGTATGCTTAACTCTAGCTCTGCCGTGACTATGGTTAACTCTAGCTCTGCCGTGACTATGCTTAACTCTAGCTCTGCCGTGCGTATCTTTAACTCTAGCTCTGCCGTGCCTTTGCTGAACTCTAGCTCTGCCGTGACTATGCTTAACTCTAGCTCTGCCGTGCCTATGGTTAACTCTAGCTCTGCCGTGACTATGATTAACTCTAGCTCTGCCGTGCCTATGCTTAACTCTAGCTCTGCCGTGCGTATGCTTAACTCTAGCTCTGCCGTGACTATGGTTAACTCTAGCTCTGCCGTGACTATGCTTAACTCTAGCTCTGCCGTGCGTATCTTTAACTCTAGCTCTGCCGTGTCTTTGCTGAACTCTAGCTCTGCCGTGACTATGCTTAACTCTAGCTCTGCCGTGCCTATGGTTAACTCTAGCTCTGCCGTGCCTATGATTAACTCTAGCTCTGCCGTGCCTATGCTTAACTCTAGCTCTGCCGTGCCTATGGTTAACTCTAGCTCTGCCGTGCCTATGATTAACTCTAGCTCTGCCGTGCCTATGATTAACTCTAGCTCTGCCATGCGTATGTTTAACTCTAGCTCTGCCGTGCCTATGGTTAACTCTAGCTCTGCCGTGCCTTTGCTGAACTCTAGCTCTGCCGTGACTATGCTTAACTCTAGCTCTGCCGTGCGTATCTTTAACTCTAGCTCTGCCGTGCCTATGCTTAACTCTAGCTCTGCCGTGCGTATGTTTAACTCTAGCTCTGCCATGCATATGTTTAACTCTAGCTCTGCCGTGCCTTTGCTTAACTCTAGCTCTGCCGTGCCTTTGCTGAACTCTAGCTCTGCCGTGACTATGCTTAACTCTAGCTCTGCCGTGCGTATCTTTAACTCTAGCTCTGCCGTGCCTATGCTTAACTCTAGCTCTGCCGTGCGTATGTTTAACTCTAGCTCTGCCATGCGTATGTTTAACTCTAGCTCTGCCGTGCCTTTGCTTAACTCTAGCTCTGCCGTGCCTTTGCTGAACTCTAGCTCTGCCGTGACTATGCTTAACTCTAGCTCTGCCGTGCCTATGATTAACTCTAGCTCTGCCGTGCCTATGATTAACTCTAGCTCTGCCGTGCGTATGCTTAACTCTAGCTCTGCCGTGCCTATGATTAACTCTAGCTCTGCCGTGCGTATCTTTAACTCTAGCTCTGCCGTGCCTATGATTAACTCTAGCTCTGCCGTGCGTATCTTTAACTCTAGCTCTGCTGTGCGTATGTTTAACTCTAGCTCTGCCGTGCCTTTGTTTAACTCTAGCTCTGCAGTGCCTTTGTTTAACTCTAGCTCTGCCGTGCCTTTGCTTAACTCTAGCTCTGCCGTGCCTTTGCTGAACTCTAGCTCTGCCGTGACTATGCTTAACTCTAGCTCTGCCGTGCCTATGATTAACTCTAGCTCTGCCGTGCCTATGCTTAACTCTAGCTCTGCCGTGCGTATGCTTAACTCTAGCTCTGCCGTGCCTATGATTAACTCTAGCTCTGCCGTGCGTATCTTTAACTCTAGCTCTGCCGTGCCTATGATTAACTCTAGCTCTGCCGTGCGTATCTTTAACTCTAGCTCTGCCGTGCGTATGTTTAACTCTAGCTCTGCCGTGCCTTTGTTTAACTCTAGCTCTGCCGTGCCTTTGCTTAACTCTAGCTCTGCCGTGCGTATGTTTAACTCTAGCTCTGCCGTGCCTATGCTTAACTCTAGCTCTGCCGTGACTATGCTTAACTCTAGCTCTGCCGTGACTATGATTAACTTAGCTCTGCCGTGCCTATGCTTAACTCTAGCTCTGCCGTGCGTATGCTTAACTCTAGCTCTGCCGTGACTATGGTTAACTCTAGCTCTGCCGTGACTATGCTTAACTCTAGCTCTGCCGTGCGTATCTTTAACTCTAGCTCTGCCGTGCCTTTGCTGAACTCTAGCTCTGCCGTGACTATGCTTAACTCTAGCTCTGCCGTGCCTATGGTTAACTCTAGCTCTGCCGTGCCTATGATTAACTCTAGCTCTGCCGTGCCTATGCTTAACTCTAGCTCTGCCGTGCCTATGGTTAACTCTAGCTCTGCCGTGCCTATGATTAACTCTAGCTCTGCCGTGCCTATGATTAACTCTAGCTCTGCCATGCGTATGTTTAATTATAGTTCTGCCGTGCCTATGGTTAACTCTAGCTCTGCCGTGCCTTTGCTGAACTCTAGCTCTGCCGTGACTATGCTTAACTCTAGCTCTGCCGTGACTATGCTTAACTCTAGCTCTGCCGTGCGTATCTTTAACTCTAGCTCTGCTGTGCCTATGCTTAACTCTAGCTCTGCCGTGCGTATCTTTAACTCTAGCTCTGCCATGCGTATGTTTAACTCTAGCTCTGCCGTGCCTTTGCTTAACTCTAGCTCTGCCGTGCCTTTGCTGAACTCTAGCTCTGCCGTGCCTATGATTAACTCTAGCTCTGCCGTGCCTATGATTAACTCTAGCTCTGCCGTGCATATGCTTAACTCTAGCTCTGCCGTGCGTATGCTTAACTCTAGCTCTGCCGTGCCTTTGCTTAACTCTAGCTCTGCCGTGCCTATGATTAACTCTAGCTCTGCCGTGCCTATGATTAACTCTAGCTCTGCCGTGCATATGCTTAACTCTAGCTCTGCCGTGCGTATGCTTAACTCTAGCTCTGCCGTGCGTATGTTTACCTCTAGCTCTGCCGTGCCTATGGTTAACTCTAGCTCTGCCGTGCCTTTGCTGAACTCTAGCTCTGCCGTGACTATGCTTAACTCTAGCTCTACCGTGCCTATGCTTAACTCTAGCTCTGCCGTGCCTATGATTAACTCTAGCTCTGCCGTGCGTATGCTTAACTCTAGCTCTGCCGTGCGTATGCTTAACTCTAGCTCTGTCGTGCGTATGCTTAACTCTAGCTCTGTCGTGCGTATGCTTAACTCTAGCTCTGCCGTGCGTATGCTTAACTCTAGCTCTGCCGTGCGTATGCTTAACTCTAGCTCTGCCGTGCGTATGCTTAAGTCTAGCTCTGCCGTGCGTATGCTTAACTCTAGCTCTGCCGTGCGTATGCTTAACTCTAGCTCTGCCGTGCGTATGCTTAAGTCTAGCTCTGCCGTGCGTATGCTTAACTCTAGCTCTGCCGTGCGTATGCTTAACTCTAGCTCTGCCGTGCGTATGCTTAAGTCTAGCTCTGTCGTGCGTATGCTTAACTCTAGCTCTGTCGTGCGTATGCTTAACTCTAGCTCTGCCGTGCGTATGCTTAACTCTAGCTCTGCCGTGCGTATGCTTAACTCTAGCTCTGCCGTGCGTATGCTTAACTCTAGCTTGCGTGCGTATGCTAAGTCTACTCTGCCGTGCGTATGCTTAACTCTAGCTCTGCCGTGCCTATGCTTAACTCTAGCTCCGACGTGCGTATGCTTAACTGCAGCTCTATTCAAACTAAGGACTTAGGGCTCCTTTCTCGCAATCGGTGGGGTCCCAGCAGTCAGATACTGATCAACAATCCTGTGGATAAGTGATAAGTTGTGATCAGGGCCTTTATCTCTATCACTGTGTACCTATTTCAGGGAGAACTAATGTTTTCTCTCCTGCCTGCAAGAATTGTGTTCATGGGAAGAATCCCTGATCATAAGATGAAGCAGGAGGATCACAGTGTGCCATAATCTTTACTAGAGGACCTGTTGTAAAGAATAGATCCAGTAGTAATCCTATTGCTGAGACCTTGATCCGGCGTCATCATTAATGATGGCAGATAATTCCCGATTCGCCTTCTTTCCCTTGTGACCGCGACGCGCGCTGATTCTTAATACGCCACTGCCAAGTGTCACTTTTAAATTACCCTTAGTGGATTTAATGTTGCATACCCGTATAGGTGTACAAATGTATATTTTTGCGTATTATCTATAGTCTAGCAGCTTGAATGTGATGTATGGACCATGAATTAATGTATTTTGGAAGTATTCGGTGTACAGCAGCTGTTCCACATCATTACCTTCCGATTGAACGGAGTGTACATTATACACTGCAGAGCGGGCTTCATTTAACAAGCCTGTGTGTCTGTAATAAACTGCAGCAGAAGCTCTTATTAAACATGTCTGGAATTATCAGAGGGCAGATCAGGGCACTACAGGTGCCATATTATTTAAAGGGACAGTAGTAATTACACAGAGCCAGGGCTAAAGCTCCTGCGTCCCCGTGCTGAAGGTTCACCGCTAGTGATGTCACTCAGCACCACGTGATGATGTCACGCTGTCCATGATGCACACATTCTAAGATTGCCAGTGCGATGAGTAGCCGCAACCTTGTTTATTCCTGCTCTATACTGCAGCTTTAAATTATGTGGATTTAGAAAAAGGATCTTTCTTTTTTTTGCAGCAACAGCGCCACTCTTGTTCATTGGATCTAACAGGTATTGCAGCTCATGCACATTTGTGAATTGCTTGCACAGTGCTATGATTATATTATGATGGCTCTACAGCATTACAATACTACTAAATAATAATAATACGCATTGTGAGTGTAGTGGCGGTTGTGACCAGCAGGTGGCGATATGTAACGCTGACTATTATTTATTAGATTATGTCGCTTTTGTCCTGCAGCATTGTGTTGATGTGCACTTTACAATTGCTAAGCATACTCCTATATCTCCCTAATTAATGGTTGCCATACAGTGACTGATCTTGCACGTGACAAGGATATAGATATTGCATTTTTGACAAAGGACAAGACTTTTTTTCTCCTTATTTTAAAATGTCTCCTAGTAACTTTGTCCGTAACAGACGCATAAAAATCCTTCTGATGTCATTATCCAGAGCCCGTTCGCCTTTCTGTCATATTTTAGCCACGTTATCTTGTTGTGCAGCTTTTATGAAATAGTCTCGATTTAATTAATATTAAATAATCATATTGTGCAGGAGAATTTTAATTGTCTTTCTTTTTTTTCTTTGCAGAAGGTATTGTAGGCGGATTGCGAGCTCCTTAATAAATTACTACTGCGTTAAGGATTTTAATTAAACCCACTACAGAAAGCTTTTTTTTTTTTTTTTTTTTTATTAATGATCTTAATAGGCCTCTAAGTTCATAAGACTATAAACTACCAGATATCCTTCCAGAAAATACTTTATTTTTTTTGTCTTGAAACACAGTAGGTGGAAGAACGGCATTTTGATTTTGAAGTCACCCATCCCCCCCATGGAATTTCAATATTTTAGCAATTATTTCATTAGGTTACAGTATTACAATTTTCCATAATTCAGCGTTGTATTTCTAATTGACTAGCACATGCAGAAAGACTTGGGTCAATCTTAGTGGAAAATATTCCCCTCGCCCCTCCTATATTAATTACAAACCCCCAGCTGCAGCAAAAATAACAAACGATGTCTGTCGCTCCACCACCGACCCTGTATTCTCAGATCATTAATTGGTAGTAAAGCAATAAGAGCATTTTCAATATATCAATATTTATGTAAGCAAATTTCATAAATATTTTCATTATTTTCATTATCAATATTTATTATTGTAAATACATTTTAAAGGGGTTGTTCAGGATTAGAGAAGCATGGCGGTAGGCTTCTATTCACACCTGTATATGGTTTTTGAAAGATCAGCTGCAATACCAGACAAAGTGATGAAGACCTGAGCGGCAATGTTACTTACAACAATTAGCGCTGTTTTTGGTAGAAGACATTCCTGTTTTCCTAACCATGTACAATCCCTTGAAGTTGCTAATACACATTCGCAGTGGCGTAGATAACGTCCGATGGGCCCTGGTGCAGAATTTGAACCTGCATGTTGGCCTGATTGTGGAGCCTTTTAGCGTTCCTATAAAAACAGGCATATTCGCCCCCTATTTAATAAGGTCTCCCGTCTTGGCTCCTTCTTGTAATAATGTCTCCCGTCCTGGACCCCTTCAAAAGTATAATTAGCCCCCATCCTGGGCCACTCCCTGGTGGTATGTCGTCCATCGTGGCCCCCTTTCAAGTATAATGCCCCCCATCCTGATCCACTCCCTGGTATAATGTCCCCCATCCTGATCCACTCCCTGGTATAATGTCCCCCATCCTGATCCACTCCCCGGTATAATGTCCTCCATCCTGGGCCCCTTCCAAATATTCCAATGAAGGAAATTTACCCATGTTAAAGTGCATGTGCAGTTCAATGTACTTGCACTTGCAATGGGGACCGCCCTGACGTGCGTTTCGCATTCGCTTTCTCAAGAGTCTTCTGGGAAGTCTTATTACCCCTTTTTGGGGTATGGTGGGGGAGCTGCTGGAGGGCCTCTTCTCCGTTTGATTTCCCCTGGACCCCATACATTACTAACTGAATGTTCCTCCCAGAGTACTAGGAAAGAAGTCAGCCAAGCTGTTCCAATAAGTTTACACACATGCTAAGTCTTAGATAGTATGAGCTTAGAAACAAATACCACCCCATCTCGTCTATATTTTTGTATTGACAACAAAAGGAAGGCCGCTTACTATTGCGCCTTATAGACTTCCTCAACACAGGGCCGGTTTTAAACAAAGTAGGGCCCTGGGCAAAAGTTTAAAGTGAGGCCCCAAATGCTAACATATTGCACATGTGCTGAGTTCAGGCCATTAAACGAGCGAGAACGACAATTATGAAGTAGTTTGACACTTGATTGTTGGACTTTTTACACCGGCTGAGGAAAAATGATGAGCAATAACAATCACTATAGATCAATCTGTCCCCATACAGCATCAATTATCAAAAAACAAGAGAAGTGCAATACAATATGGTGAAAAAATTATATTTTTTGAAAATATAAGTAGAGTATAACAAAAATATGTATAAAATATACTACCTCAAATATGTCCACCACTAATTGAAATCACACCACTAAGTGTGGTTGGATGACCAACCAAATGTATATCATAAACACCCAAGTGTAAGAGAAATAAGGGGAAGAAACCACCGAGGCAGGTGACGGTACAATAAGTGTTTTATTAACAATAATTGATAAGCATTTACACAAAAATAATAATACGATAATATTTAAAAAGATGTTAAAACAGAGAAAGCAAAAGCACCACCCAACAGTGCCTAATAACCGGGATATATATCCATATAGCCAGGTAAGAATATACCACCAAAGTACAATTGCCAACAATAGTGTACAAAACAATTTTTTGGTGCAAAATACAGGTAGGTAAATAACGTCAACACACAATGACCAATAATAGTGAAAATAGAAATAAAAAAGATAATACTAGTATAAAGCACACAACACAAACACAGTGTGCTAAAATCATGAATAAATCACTAAGTGAAAAAATTAGGTGTAAAAATGCTGCTAAGGTGCCTATCGACGCCCCAACAAAAAAGCAAATGTAAATCTGTCACTGATGTGTACACTATACCTGGTAAATATCAGAAGGCAGAGAGGGTGGATGAGTGGCTTCCTCTAACGCGCCCCGACGCGCGTTTCGGAAAATATTCCTTCGTCAGGGGGATGACGAATATTTACCAGGTATAGTGTACACATCAGTGACAGATTTACATTTGCTTTTTGTTGGGGCGTCGATAGGCACCTTAGCAGCATTTTTACACCTAATTTTTTCACTTAGTGATTTATTCATGATTTTAGCACACTGTGTTTGTGTTGTGTGCTTTATACTAGTATTATCTTTTTTATTTCTATTTTCACTATTATTGGTCATTGTGTGTTGACGTTATTTACCTACCTGTATTTTGCACCAAAAATTGTTTTGTACACTATTGTTGGCAATTGTACTTTGGTGGTATATTCTTACCTGGCTATATGGATATATATCCCGGTTATTAGGCACTGTTGGGTGGTGCTTTTGCTTTCTCTGTTTTAACATCTTTTTAAATATTATCGTATTATTATTTTTGTGTAAATGCTTATCAATTATTGTTAATAAAACACTTATTGTACCGTCACCTGCCTCGGTGGTTTCTCCCCCTTATTTCTCTTACACTTGGGTTTTATGATGAGCATCAATTATCAGCAGCATATCTGCAGTTTTCACCAGGCGATGTTCTGCTGGGAACAATAATTTTTGTTCCAGCATAAACAATCCAATCACTCTATGAATAGGCAGCATTTTGCTCATTTAGTATAATGCACCCCATAGTCCTCCACATAGTATAATGCACCCCATAGTATAATACACCTCATAGTCCTCCACATAATATAATGCACCCCTTAGTATAATGCATACCCCAAAGTCCTCCACAGTTCCCATAGTCCCCATTATAGTATAATACACTCCCCATATAGTTCTCCATAAAATATAATGCACTCCCCATAGTCCTCCATATAGTATAATATACTCCCCATATAGTTCTCCATATAGTATAATACAGTCCACATAGTCCTCCATATAGAATAATGCACTCCCCATAGTCCTCCATATAGTATAATGCACACCACAGTCCTCAATATAGTATAATGCATCTCAAAGTCCTCCATATTGTATAATGCACCCCCATAGCCCTCCACATATTATAGTGCACTCCCCATAATATAATGCACTCCATAGTCCCATATATTCCCATTATCCCATATAATGCAGCCGCAATAGAGTATAATGCAGCCCCTATAGAGTATAATGCAGCCCCTATAGAGTATAATGCAGCCCCTATAGAGTATAATGCAGCCTCAATAGAGCATAATGCAGCCCCAATAGAGAATAATGCAGCCCCAATAGAGCATAATGCAGCCCCCATAAAGTCTAAGGCAGCTACCATAGAGTATAATGCATTCCCAATAGAGTATAATGCAAACCAATAGCATATCATGGAGCCCCCAATAGAGAATAATATAGCCCCCAATGAGTATAAGGCAGCCACCATAGCATATAATGCAGCCATATAGCATATAATGCAGCCCCCATAGAGTATAATACAGACCCAAAGAGTATAATGCTGCCCCATATACTATAATGCAGCCCCATAGAGTATAATGCAGCTCCGCATAGAGTATAACGCATCCCCCATAGAGTATAATGCAACTCCAAAGCGTATAATGGAGCCCCAATAGAGTATTATATAGCCCCCATAGAGTATAATGCAGCCCCCATGGAGTATAATGCAGCCCCCATGGAGTATAATGCAGCCCCCATGGAGTATAATGCAGCCCCCATGGAGTATAATGCAGCCGACATGGAGTATAATGCAGCTGACATGGAGTATAATGCAGCCCCAAAGAGTGTAATGCAGCTCCCATAGAGTATAATGCAGCCCCCATAGAATATAAGGCAGCCCCTAGAATATAATGCAGCTTCCATAGAGTACAATGCAGCCCCCCCATATGGTATAATGCAGCCTCAAATAGTATAATGCACAGCCCATATTACTCCAATATTATGGCCACCACATACTCAATGATTTAAAAAATAAATAAATATATACTCACCTCTCCTCCTTCCCCTGCTGCTCCGGTCCCTGCAGCTCGTCCACTTAGCAGCTCTACTGCCCGGAACATCATGGCGAGCAATGAAGTGACATCATTGCACCGGCTGCATCAGAAGCAGAGGGGAATGATGGGAGAGGGAGCGTCACCTGACGCTCCGTCCTCCATGATTCATTTCAACTGTATCATTATTTATGAAGATGATACAGTTGAATACGCAATGCGGGGGGTGCCCAGAGCTGGCACCGGACCTCCCTGACTCATGGGCCCCATAGCAGCCCCATGGTTTGTGGCAATTAGTGGCACATCACTGGCTGGGGGTCCTCGGGCTAGTGGGGGCCCTAGGCAAATGACTAGTAACTCTGCCTCTAACGCTGGCCACTGACACCCTGGACAAATATGCACAGATCTGGGACCCCTGAGATGTCTATTACACAACCAACTTCCTAGAATCCCAATGGAGTCACAACTAAAACACCTCCCTCCTTGATCCATGTTGTCCAAACCTGCCCCTCGTTTCTTATCCCTTGTCTTGTGGTATGTACCCCCTAACTCCTTTCCTTTCCATCTTTTCTCTTCTTATTAAACATTGAATTGTACATCCCATTGAGAGTTCAGAACACCGGACATTATCTGTATTTTGTATTTGGCTTTGTTTTATTCTTGTGAAACTTTAATAAAACTTATCGTTTGAGGAAGACCACTTTTATTCCGTGTTGCAGTAAAAACAGAACAGAACAGGATCCTGTGGTTATGACAACATGTTTCAGTCACTAAACTTCAGCCATGATTAAGCTTTAATCACCTAAATATGTTGGCACGATCATATGATCCTGTTCGGTCATGTTTTTACTGCAACATAGAATAAAAGTGGTGTCTTCTTGGAAAGTCTTATATTGCTGGATCTTCTATTTTCTCTGCATTTGGGATTTTCATACTCCTGAAGCATATCTGTGCTGGTGGTGAGCCGACGTTACTGTTTTTCTATGTAGTGATACATAGTTGGTACATGGCCACTTATTTAAGAAGATATTGGCCTTTTTATAATGAACAATCAATGATGCCAATAATATTGACCACAACTCAACTGTACAGTGCATAAATGTTCAAATAATGGCGCCATATACCACTCACAAATAATACTGTAATACAGTGTTCAATCTGTTAATTCAGCCCGTCAAATCAAATATCATCCTATTGTTCCAGCTTAGAGCAGTCTTTAGTTGCCACTGTTTGCGGGGTTGTTTAGTACAGTTTATGGTACTATTAATGGGTCAATCTCTGGCTCCTTGCTTCTGACTGTGAGGCTGGACTCCACAGTAAGGCGCCCTCATTTGCTACTTAATTGCTTTTATGGATGCAACAAGATTTAGTTTAGCCTCATGATTATCTCCTTTTGTATTTAAAGCAGGAGATTAAAAAATGAACACCGAGAGATATTTTCACATTTTCTGGTAAAGCCAGACATCATATTGGTCTGTCTGGGCATTTTCTTGACCTCTCGAATGAAAAATGTTGATAATGGAGATAGTTTGGTAGTGATATCGAGTAATTTGGTACAGGAAACACTAGTACCATTAATGGGTCCCTCTAGTTGTGTTTGGTTATGGTTTTTACTGCTAATAGGGACACTATGGCCAAGTTATAGGGGCAGTCATATAATACTGATGACTTAGGTCATCAATATGAGATCAGTGGGTCCGAAACTCGGCATCCCAGCCCGGCAGCTGAAATTCGAACTGATCTACAGCACTTGGCAGTGGCTGCTACACATTGAATAGACTGTTATGCAGCCCTGTTCAACGTTTCCATCCGCCAGAGCTATTGGTAGCTGTTTGGCTGAAGTGCCATGTGTCAGACCCCCATAGATCCAACATTGATCCTACAGGCCCAGATTTGCATTACACCAACGTCGTCTGAACCTGCTGAGATCAACGGTTTTGGCCAACAGCCAAATGAGTATGTGGGACACCTAAGTTTCACCCAACAGATAGGGATCCGGGATGTCCAGTTTTGGACCTCCGATCCTTTTGTTCTCAGAGATAAGCCATTGTCAGAGGAGTCTATCAGCGACTGTCTCAGAGAACACAGGAGCTCTCGGCAGAGAGAGTGCGCCTGTGAGTTAGGGAGTCGGGTGATATAACCGCCGGGCAAAAAATGGGTTGAGCTATCGTTTTAAAATATCTAAAGTGTATGGGGGGACTTAATAATAAGCTGTCAATATTTAATGACTGGGCAACCCTTGTAATGGTGGAAACCTGGCACTGTTTATGGGGAAATGCTTATACTGTTTATGGGGACACTATGTTAATAAGGGCTCTGTGTTAAGAGCACGGGGCCACACTTTGCTATTTTTGCTCCATTTCTCATCGATGTACATAAGAAAAGAATTAATTTATGTAAAGCTTCATAGAATTGTATTTGGTAATGAACGCTTCCATATTTACACCCTAATGATAAGTCTCCCACTATTTACACCCTAATGATAAGTCTCCTGCACAGAATAGACTCCGAGACTTCAGGTATGTTTCATTTGCTTTTTTTCCTGCCTTAAATGAATTATTAGATTACCAATACAGAGAGGAATTCCAAGGCCCTTTAAAATAAATAATATTAGCGGGTCACGTCATACAAGTGGGACTACAATTTCAGTGGGGGGATGGCGGCACTGTTGTATTATGCGCTGAGTTTGAAAACTGGCGCTCGGGGGAGAAAACCCCTTTCCATCATGGAATTATCCAGGCCTTATTAGCGAGCTGAAAATGCCACATAATTAGAAATACACCACCAAACACCGTTATTGTCAAGAGTGTGCAATTGCATAATGAAGCAATTATTAATGAGCTACTCCAAGGTTGTCATTAATTTAAACTTTTTAAGGATCACAGAGTATGGCGAGGGAAATGTTCGAGCCGAGACGCCGCCGCTGAGATGTGGAAACAGGAGTGAGCTGTTTCTGTTTTATAACTAGCTCCAGGATCTCTGGGGGATTTTCTACAAGGCTTTTGTTTTAAGCAAACCCTCTCCGACAACGGCAAACACTTGATATGTGCAAAATCGCAGCTCTGTTTTGTGAATCACAAATGATCTGTGGTGGAATTGAGACTAAGAGCAATGTGTACATGGAATATTCATCGTGGACGGCAGTTACGAGGAGTGCCACAAAAGAGACTTCACTAATATCTGTGGTTCTGATCATAAAGTAATGGCAATTTCTGGGGATTTATTCTGTGTGTGTGTATATGGGGTACAGATCTGTGATTACTATTACTGCACAGAATGCACGAAGATCACCTTCCATTTACAACAGCTGGACTTGCGGAAAGAGATGGAAAGGTGGATGGAGGATGAAAGAGATAAGTAGATGTTCAGACAGATAGATATACACACACGTGGTCAAAATTGTTGGTACCCCTCGTTTAATGACAGAAAAACCCACAATGGTCACAGAAATAACTTGAATCTGACAAAAGTAATAAATCAAAAATCTATGAAAATGAACAAATGAAAGTCAGACATTGCTTTTCAGTTTCCACAGAATTTAAAAAAAGATAAAACTCATGAAATCGGCCTGGACAGAAATGATGGTTCCTTAACTTAATATTTTGTTGCACAACCTTTTGAGGCAATCGCTGCAATCTACCGATTCCTGTAACTGTCACTGAGACTTCTGCACCTCACGACAGGTATTTTGGCCACTCCTCAAGAGCAAACTGCTCCAGTTGTCTCGTGGTTGAAGGTTGCCTTCTCCAGACGGCATGTTTCAGCTCTTTTCAAAGATGCTCTGCAGGATTTAGGTCAGGGCTCATAGAAGGCCACTTCAGAATAGTCCAATGTTTTCCTCTTAGCCATTCTTGGGTGTTTTTAGCTGTGTGTTTTGGGTCATTATCCTCTTGCAAGACCCATGACCTGTGACTGAGACCAAGCTTTCTGACACTGGGCAGCACATTTCCCTCTAGAATCCCTTGATAGTCTTGAGATATCATTGTACCCTGCACAGATTCTAGACACCCTGTGCCAAATGCAGCAAAGCAGCCCCAGAACATAAGAGTGTCTCCTCCATGTTTCACAGTAGGGACAGTGTTCTTTTCTTGATATGCTTCATTTTTTCATCTGTGAACACAGAGCTGATGTGCCTTTGCCAAAAAGTTCCATTTTTGTTTCATCTGTCCATAGGACATTCTCCCAGAAGTTTTGTGGCTTGTCAACATGTAGTTTGGCAAATTCCAGTCTGGCTTTTTTATGATTTTTTTTCAACAATGGTGTCCTCCTTGGTCGTCTCCCATAAAGTCCACTTGGGCTCATAGAATGAAGGATGGTGCGATCTGACACTGATGTTCCTTGAGCTTGAAGTTCACCTTTAATCTGTTTAGAAGTTTTTCTGGGCTCTTTTGTTACCAGTCGTATTATCCGTCTCTTTGATTTGTCATCAATTTTCCTCCTGTGGCCACTTCCAGGGAGGTTGGCTACAGTCCTATGGAGCTTACATTTCTGAATAATATGTGGAACTGTAGTCACAGGAACATCAAGCTGCTTGGAGATGTCTTATAACTTTTACCTTTAACATGTTTGTCTATAATTTTCTTTCTAATCTCCTGAGATAACTCTTTCCTTCGCTTCCTCTGGTCCATGTTGAGTGTGATACACACCATGTCACCAAACAGCACAGTGAGTATCTGTAGCCTCTATACAGGCCACTCACTGATTCCAAGATTGTAGACACCTGTGATGCTAATTAGTGGACACACCGCGATTTAACATGTCCCTTTTTCACATTATTTTCAGGGGAACCATCATTTCTGTCCAGGCCGATTTAATGAGTTTTATTTTTTTTAAATTCTGTGGAGGCTGAAAAGCAATGTCTGACTTTCATTTGTTCATTTTCATAGATTGTTGATTTATTACTTTTGTCAGATTCAAGTTATTTCTGTCACCATTGTGGGTTTTTCTGTCATTAAACGAGGGGGGCCAACAATTTTGACCACGTGAGTAGATAATAGAGAGATAGATAGAAAAGAGAAATCAAGCCCAGTAAAAGACGGGTGCAAAGTCTCAAATGCATATACCAAACCTTTTAAGTAAAGTCAAAAAAAGCTGGCCCCATGGGCCAATAAAGAGCCCCTTGTAATTGATACATGGAGTGCTGTTTCAGCTTTTTTTGAATGATAGATAGATAAATACTATATAGATAGATTATATTAGATCGATAGATAATAGATTGAAAGATAATAGATAGATAGTACTGTAGAAAAGGGAAATGAAGCAGCAGAAACTAGTACATATGAATGTAGTACCAGTCTGTATCCCAACAACCTATAAAACATGGGAATCTGAAAAGCAGACTGCGCTCAGTACCTAGTAAAAGGCAAAATAAATATTATATTAGCCATAGTGAACAAAGGGGGAATGTTATGACGCAACTGGGCCATGATAGACAGACAGTCAGTAAGTCGGACACACAGATAAATAGATTAGGTTTGATTTATAATTAGATATGCAGTGAACTAGATAGACAGATGGACAGAGAAACAGATCCACAACTAGACTGCAAGATATTAAAAGGATAGTTTCTAGTCATTTTAAAAATGGAACAATAGATAGACACCTACACAGATTAATCTATGTATGTATATATTGTGGCATGGCGACTGGTCATGTGATGGATGGGCGGTATGTATCGCGAGGTGGGTGGCCCTGGGATGGAAGCCTGGGTGTGTTTTGCTCAGCAGATCTATTGCTGAGGGTTTTGCTATACATTGGGAGGCTTCCAGGTGACTTGGAGAGATGGGTGGTGGGTCCAGTCACCGACAAACCCACCCAAGGGGTATGTGTCTGAATACCCAAGATGAAGCCTGTATGTGGTTGTGTATGTTTAAGGCCCTGTGGTGATGTCATGATCACCGGACCAGTGCATGTGATGTTACCTCACATGTGGGTACCTAATGGAGGTGTGTTGGGCACATGGCAGTGCGTGGTTGGGAGTCTGCCAGTGTAGACACTACAGAGAGGTCTGTGACTTGGGAGGTAGAAGGCCTCCTGTGTGTATGGCTCAAGATGGAGCCTCCGGGCTGGACATTGCCCTAGCCTGTGTGCTCACAGGGCCTGAGGGACCAGGCCCAGCTAAGGACTGTTTTGTGTTGCTGTTGCCTGATGTAAAGACTTTACCTTTTCTGTTGTGGATTTGATGGTTTATGAAGCAAATAAACCCACATGGACGTTGAAGAGACTGTGCCTCCTGTCTCCTACGCAGCTGAGTGAGTACAATCCTTACAATATATATAAAATTGAAAGTGTGTGTGTATCACCAACCAATCACGGAGTATCTTACATTTTACCAGAGCTGTTTAAACAAGCTGAGCTGTGATTGGTTGCTATGAGCAACAGTTTTCCTTGCAACCAATCACTAAGCATCTTTCATTTCACTAGAGCTGTGATTGGTTGCTATTAGCAACAGTTTTCTCACTCCACAACAACACCTCAGCAGACAGTGACTGGGTGGTTCTGACCCCAGGGCCTCTAAAAGGGATCATTGGTGTGGAAGTGAGGGCAAATCCACTCTGCGCTCTGGTACTGACCCCAGGCTCTCTTAAGAGATCCCCGGTATGGAAGTGAGGGCAAATCCACTCTGCGCTCTGGTTCTGACTCCAGGCTCTCTTAAGAGATCCCCGGTATGGAAGTGAGGGCAAATCCACTCTGCGCTCTGGTTCTGACTCCAGGTCTCTCTTAAGAGATCCCCGGTATGGAAGTGAGGGCAAATCCACTCTGCGCTCTGGTACTGACTCCAGGTCTCTCTTAAGAGATCCCCGGTATGGAAGTGAGGGCAAATCCACTCTGCGCTCTGGTACTGACCCCAGGCTCTCTTAAGAGATCCCCGGTATAAAAGTGAGGGCAAATCCACTCTGCGCTCTGGTACTGACCTCAGGCTCTCTTAAGAGATCCCCGGTATGGAAGTGAGGGCAAATCCACTCTGCGCTCTGGTTCTGACTCCAGGTCTCTCTTAAGAGATCCCCGGTATGGAAGTGAGGGCAAATCCACTCTGCGCTCTGGTACTGACCTCAGGCTCTCTTAAGAGATCCCCGGTATGGAAGTGAGGGCAAATCCACTCTGCGCTCTGGTTCTGACTCCAGGCTGACGGGATGATGTGGGATATTAGAGGTAGTAGTCCGGTGGCTCTGGCTGACGGGATGATGTGGGATATTAGGGGTAGTAGTCCGGTGGCTCTGGCTGACACGATGATGTGGGATATTAGGGGTAGTAGTCCGGTGGCTCTGACTGACAGGACGATGTGGGATATTAGTGGTAGTAGTCCGGTAGCTCTGGCTGATGGGATGATGTGAGATATTAGGGGGAGATAGTCCGGAGGCTCTGGCTGACAGGATGATGTGGGATATTAGTAGTCCGGTGGCTCTGGCTGACGGGATTGTGTTGGATATTATAGTGAATGTGGCTATGCGGAGTGGGCTCTACACTCAGATATATATATAATCATTATAATTTGTTATAACTAACCGTAGTTAGTTACTATGCCCTGGCAGTGCCGGGCTCTTCAGCTCGTGTATATATATATATATATATATATATATATATATATATACATACACACATAGCTTCATATCTGGATATACAGCTAAAAGCAAAAAATTGACTTGCACTTCCCAGCTGAATAAAGTGAGTGTGAACAGGTGGAAGTTGCAATGACCACATTATATACAAACAAAAGAATACAGCAGCCTCTGTAAGCGCAAAGATGTATGCCAACTATTGAATATATGAAATTTGGACTGGACACATTACTGCTATATAAAATATACTTATAAAAGAAAGGTACCATACTTAGCCCACACATTAGCAAATTCATCAGAACCCATCATCCACAACAAGGTGTACCTTCCTTTGATGGGACACTAACCTTAATATTTATCAAACATGCTTCTCCTGGGCTTTAAGCTACAAATTTAAAGGGCAGGTAAGATCGAGCACTAATTAAAAATAGTCGTAGGATGATCGGAGTTCGGCCAAATATGAGGGCAGTCACCACCATCAACATAAAGTTAGTATACTATTGGAGGTGGTGACTGCCTCCATATTTCACTGAGAAAGATTTGCCTTGTCGTGGCTGGTGAAATCACAGGAATTGACCAATTTGTGCAATAAGTACCTTCATTTTGTAAAGTATATTCTATATAGCAGTAAGGAGTCCACATTTCATATATTCAATATCTGCACACATCTTCGTGCTTACAAAGTTCTGCTTTATATTTTGTTAATACACAGATAGATAGAATGCTCATTTTAACATTGGGATTATACAGCCAATCTAAGGCCGGGATCACACATGCGAGAAACTCGCACGATTCATGTGCGAGTCTCTCGCATGAACACTCGGCACTGCCGCTGGCACACGGACCGGAGCGTGCGGCTGCATGCATTTCTATGCTGCATGTATTTCTATGCAGCCGCACACTCCGATCCGAGTGCTGGCGGCAGTGCCGGGTGTTAATGCGAGAGACTCGCTCGTGAATCGTGCGAGTTAATCGCATGTTTGATCCCGGCCTAACATGGATTTTCAAAGTAAGTACACCAGTCTCACCAGGTCTGAATGACTTATTAAATAATGTAAGGAGTTTATATTGTGAATTCTGGTGGCAAATCCACTTTGCAGATGTGAATTATATGTATGTTGGAGGTCACGGTTCTTTTCAAGTTATTTAGAAGCAGTAACACTAAGAGAAGGTAAAGTGAATGATTGCGTGGCGTGTAATGTGTATCCACTCATAAGGGCATTGTCTAGGAATGTGCCTATTCCTATATCTGCATGTGCGCTTTTACTTTTGCTCTGTGTGTTGTACGGGTACAATAGCAGCAAGTCATAATTGTCTAGAGGATGCAACAGCATAATGAAGCAATTATAAATGAGGAGCTGCCTGCCTGCCATTAATTTTACTTTTAACGAACATAGAGTAAGGCATTGCGTAGTGGTAACACAAGAGCCGAAGAGCTAAAATTATACCTAATCAGACATGTCCGTGTTATTTTTTTTTTTTTTTCATGCTGCTTGAATAAATTTGCATCACATTTTTTCCTGTTTAATTTAAATGAAAAATTATGAAGAGAGTCTAATAGTGCCGACTAAGCCATATTTTGTGAAGCGGTAATTTTTCTCTATTTGCCAATCTTTCATACTATCAAAAACTGCTGTGTCTTGTTTAGAAAGCTCTCCCCCCTAAGTGCTTTCCTAAATTGTTTAAAAATCATTATTTTTCTTATAACAATCTCATAATTCTCTTTTGGAAAATTGTCATTTTTTTATCTGGTCCAGGCTACAACAATAACATTTTGCTTTCCTTATACCGCTTTTCAGTTCACTAATTCAGTATCCAAATATCTTTGCCACCAGAGTGGCTTGTTAGCAGTGTCCCACATCCCCCGCAGCTATACCCCTACCTAATGTTACGCTGATGACCACCACAGTTATACCCCTACCTAATGTTACGCTGATGACCACCACAGGTATACCCCTACATAATATTACGCTGATGACCACCACAGCTATACCCCTACCTAATGTTACGCTGATGACCACCACAGCTATACCCCTACCTAATGTTACGCTGATGACCACCACAGCTATACCCCTACATAATGTTACGCTGATGACCACCACAGCTATACCCCTACATAATGTTACGCTGATGACCACCACAGTTATACCCCTAAATAATGTTACGCTGATGATCACCGCAGCTATATCCCTACCTAATGTTACGCTAATGACCACCACAGTTATACCCCTACCTAATGTTACACTGATGACCACCACAGTTATACCCCTACCTATTGTTACGCTGATGACCACCACAGTTATACCCCTACGTAATGTTACGCTGATGACCACCACAGCTATACCCCTACATAATGTTACGCTGATGACCACCACAGCTATACCCCTACCTAATGTTACGCTGATGACCACCACAGTTACGCTGATGACCACCACAGCTATACCCCTACCTAATGTTACGCTGATGACCACTGTTATGATTTGGTAGCTGAGGAGAGCAGGCAAAAACGGCAATACACCAGAGAGGTTGGAATCTACTGGATTGCAGTACCCTGACTAACCACCACAACTAAAGGCAGCTGTGGAGCGTACCTACGTTGGTCCTAGACGCTTCGTCACAGCCTGAGAGGTTAACTACACCTAAAGATAGAAAGAGGAAAGCTATCTGCCCCGGAGCAGATCCCCAAAGAACATAGGAAGCCCCCAAACATGTAATGGCGGTTAGACAAGAGGAAATACAGACACAAACAGAAAATAGTATGAGCAAACGTTGGGGCCCAATCTTCCTAGAAAGAAAAGGATAGGAAGGGCACTTACTGCAATCCAAAAAACCCTAAAAAAAATACCAACTCTACTAATTGCAAAAACACCTGAGATCACACGGCCTCTACCACCTAAATTAGTTCTCTGGTGTAACAAAACTAAGCCGCAGCCACTGAAAAAACTGGAAAAGGCAAATGAACAAATAACAGTGGCTCAGATAAACTGAGAGGAGCACAAGCCCCCGGAGGGGACCTGGCTGACCTCCACAGAAGTGCAGGAAAAAATGCAAAAAGCAAGCACAAAAATAAAAGCAGAAAATATCTTATCTGTTAGCAGAAGATGCAGGCAAGACTCAGCAAGCTTCCAAGTGAACCAGGAACCAAAGTTGAGACAAGAACAATAGGTCACCGGCAACCCTGATGGGAGGGAACCTCCCTTATATAAGACCAGTCTGTAACTCCTGATTGCCAATCTTCACAATCTTCATTGAATGGTTCAGTACTGTTTGTAACCACCAGAGGGAGCTTCTGCTCAGAATTCATTTCTAACACATTCACAACAGTACCCCCCCTTGAGGAGGGTCACCGAACCCTCATTTGGGCAACCAGGTCGGTCAGAATGAGCTCTGTGATACGCACGGATCAGTCTCCTAGCATGGATGTCCGAAGCAAACACCCAAGAATTGTCCTCCTGACCATAACCTCTCCACTTAACCAAATACTGGAGTTTCCGTCTAGATAAACGAGAATCCAATATTTTCTCAACCACATACTCCAGATTGCCCTCAACCAAAACAGGGTCAGGAGGCGCAGCCATAGGAACCACTGGCTCGACAAACCTCTTCAATAAGGACTTGTGGAACACGTTATGGATCTTAAATGTCCCTGGAAGAAGTAAACGAAAGGAAACAGGATTAAGAATCTCCATGATCTTATAAGGTCCAATGAACCTAGGCTTAAACTTAGGAGATGCAACTCTCATAGGGATATTTCTTGAGGACAACCAGACCAAGTCCCCCACTTCAAACCGAGGACCATCAGTCCTATGCCGGATGGCAAACTGCTGGGCCCTCTCCTGAGAGAGGGACAACCTCTCCACTACCTGGTCCCAAATCTGCTGCATACGCTCCACAACAGAGTCAACACCTGGACAGACAGAAGCCTCCGTCTGTCCCGAAGAAAATCGAGGGTGAAACCCAAAATTGCAGAAAAATGGAGACATCAAAGTGGCAGAGTTAGCCCTATTATTAAGACCAAACTCAGCCAAAGGCAAAAAAGAGACCCAGTCATCTTGATCAGCAGACACAAAGCAGCTCAGATAAGTCTCCAATGTCTGGTTTGTTCTCTCAGTTTGTCCATTGGTCTGAGGATGAAAAGCCGAGGAGAAAGACAATTGAACACCAAGTTTAGAACAAAAAGTCCTCCAAAATCTGGAAACAAACTGGACTCCTCTGTCAGACACAATGTTCTCAGGAATGCCGTGTAACCGAACCACGTGCTGAAGGAACAAAGGCACCAATTCGGAGGAGGAAGGCAACTTAGGTAATGGCACAAGATGTATCATTTTGGAAAACCTATCACAAATCACCCAGATAACGGTCATTCTCTGAGAAACAGGGAGATCGGAAATGAAATCCATAGAGATATGGGTCCATGGTCTCTTGGGCACAGGCAATGGCATCAACAAACCACTAGAGGTGGAGCAAGGCTTGGAGCGAGAGCAAGTCCCGCAGGACTGCACAAATTCCCTGACGTCACGAGACAAAGTAGGCCACCAAAAGGACCGACTAACCAAGTCTCTGGTACCAAAAATTCCGGATGACCAGCCAACGAGGAACAATGAATCTCAGACATCACACTCTTTTTCCACCGGTCTGGGACAAACAATTTCCCAATAGGGCAGCGCTTGGGTTTATCCTCCTGACACCCTTCCAGAGCCAGTCTCAAATTGGGCGAGATGGCGGAAAGAACTACACCCTCTTTCAAAATAACAGCAGGATCAGATAACTCAGGAGAGTCCGCAAGGAAACTCCTCGAGAGGGCATCCGCCTTAACATTTAGTGCCAGGAAGAAAGGAAACCACAAAATTAAAACGTGTGAAAAACAAGGCCCACCTGGCCTGTCTAGGATTAAGTCGCTTGGCTGATTCCAGATAAACCAGATTCTTATGGTCCGTGAGGACCACAACCTGATGTTTGGCTCCCTCCAGCCAATGTCTCCACTCTTCAAAAGCCCACTTCATGGCCAATAACTCCCGATTACCCACGTCATAATTACGTTCAGTTGAAGAAAATTTTCGAGAGAAAAAGGCACAAGGGTTACTTTTAGAGGTCTCTGGATCTCTTTGGGACAAAATGGCACCTGCCCCAATTTCAGAGGCATCAACCTCCACCTGAAATGGCAGAGAAACATCAGGCTGCCGTAGAACAGGAGCAGAAGTGAATCTCTGCTTAAGTTCCTGAAACGCAGAGACTGCCTCAGGAGGCCAATTCACCACATCAGAACCCTTTTTGGTCAAATCAGTCAATGGTTTAACAATAACAGAGAAATTACCAATAAATTTACGATAAAAATTGGCAAAACCCAAGAATCTCTGAAGAGCCTTTAATGAAGTAGGTTGGACCCAATCACAGATGGCCTGAACCTTGACAGGGTCCATTTCAATAACAGATGGGGACAAAATGAATCCCAGAAATGAGATCCTCTGTATGCCAAAAAGACACTTTGATCCCTTCACATACAGAGCATTCTCTCTCAAAATCTGGAACACAGTCCGAACATGTTTCACATGAGAGTCCCAGTCATTGGAAAAAATCAAGATATCATCCAAATAAACAATCAGAAATTTATCCACAAAATCCCTGAAAATGTCATTCATGAAGGACTGGAAGGAGCATTAGTGAGCCCAAAGGGCATCACTAGGTACTCAAAATGCCCCTCTGGGGTATTAAATGCCGTCTTCCATTCATCCCCGTGCTTAATGCGAATAAGGTTATACGCCCCCCTGAGGTCAAGCTTGGTAAACCAAGTAGCACTTTTCACCCTGGAAAACAGGTCAGAAATCAAGGGTAACGGATATTGATATTTCACAGTGATATTGTTCAAGAGACGATAATCAATACACGGCCTTAATGAACCATCCTTTTTGGCCACAAAGAAAAAACCGGCACCCAAGGGTGAAGAGGATGGTCTGATATGACCCTTCTCCAATGACTCCTTGATATAAGACTGCATAGCGTCATGTTCAGGTACAGACAAGTTAAAAAGGCGACCTTTAGGGAATTTACTACCAGGCACTAATTCAATAGCGCAGTCATAGCTCCTATGGGGGGGCAAGGATGCAGATTTACTTTCGCTAAACACATCAGAAAAATCAGTCAAAAAGTCAGGAACATCCTGAGCCTGGGGAGAGGCAGAAAAAACAGGAGTGTTAGCATTAACACATTGGCAGCCCCAACTGGTTACAGACACAGATTTCCAATCCAAAACAGGATTATGAGACTGTAACCAAGGGAAACCTAGTACAATGATGTCATGCAGATTATACAGCACCAAAAATTTGCAACTCTCCTGATGATCAGGTTCAACCCTCATTATCACCTGAGTAGAGAACTGGGGTTTATTCTCAGCCAAAGGGGTAGAATCAATCCCCAGTAGGGGAATAGACTTCCGTAGGGGTATCAAGGGAAACCCACAACGTTTAGCAAAATCAAAATCCATCAGGTTAATAGCTGCTCCCGAATCAACAAAAGCCTGAGCAAAAAATGTGGACAGAAAGCAAATCAGGGTAACAGTCAACAGAAATTTAGTCTGAACACTACCCAAGACAACTGAGCGTGCAAAACGTCTTCCCCGCTTAGGGCAGACTGAAATAGCATGAGAGGCGTCACCACAGTAGAAACATAACCCATTGCATTTTCGAAACTCATGACGCTGTGCCCCAGAAGCCACTCTATAACACTGCATGGGTTCAGAAGCTGGATCACAAGGCAACACTATTCCACGCATACCTCTACGCTCACGGAAACGTCTGTCAATTTGAATCGCTAATGACATAGAATCATTGAGACCAGAGGGAGCAGGGAAACCCACCATAACATCTTTTACATTCTCTGACAGACCCTTCCGAAAAAGGGCTGCCAAAGCATCATCATTCCATTTGGTCAGGACTGCCCACTTTCGGAATCTCTGACAGTACAACTCAGCGTCCTCAAGCCCCTGATTTAATGCCAACAAGGTTTTTTCAGCTTGATCAGTGACATTAGGTTCATCGTACAATAACCCCAGAGCCAGAAAAAATGCATCAACATTACTCAAAACAGGGTCCCCAAGTGTCAGGGAAAAAGCCAAATCCTGAGGATCGCCACGCAGGAGAGAGATGACAATTTGAACCTGCTGTGCTGCGTTCCCTGAGGACTTAGGTTTTAAGGCAAAAAACAACTTACAGTTATTTTTGAAATTCAGAAATTTAGCTCGATCCCCTAAAAACAAATCTGGCATGGGGATCCTAGGTTCCACAACCGGCAACCCTGCAAGATAGGTAGCAATACTCCGAACTTCAGTGGCAAGCTGATCCACACGGCCAGACAGCTGTGCAAACTCCATTGAGAGAAAAAAAAATCCTCAGCACCCAGAGAAAAAGAGGGAAAAAAAATGCAACAAACAGAAAAAAAAAAAAAATCTCTGACAACTTTTCTTTTTTTTTTTTTTTCACACTATTTTTCCCTTCTGTGAGTACCATATAATTTTCAGTTAGGCCGGTGATACTGTTATGATTTGGTAGCTGAGGAGAGCAGGCAAAAACGGCAATACACCAGAGAGGTTGGAATCTACTGGATTGCAGTACCCTGACTAACCACCACAACTAAAGGCAGCCGTGGAGCGTACCTACGTTGGTCCTAGACGCTTCGTCACAGCCTGAGAGGTTAACTGCACCTAAAGATAGAAAGAGGAAAGCTATCTGCCCCGGAGCAGATCCCCAAAGAACATAGGAAGCCCCCAAACATGTAATGGCGGTTAGACAAGAGGAAATACAGACACAGACAGAAAATAGTATGAGCAAACGTTGGGGCCCAATCTTCCTAGAAAGAAAACGATAGGAAGGATACTTACTGCAATCCAAAAAAACCCTAAAAAAATACCAACTCTACTAATTGCAAAAACACCTGAGATCACACGACCTCTACCACCTAAATTAGTTCTCTGGTGTAACAAAACTAAGCCGCAGCCACTGAAAAAACTGGAAAAGGCAAATGAACAAATAACAGTGGCTCAGATAAACTGAGAGGAGCACAAGCCCCGGAGGGGACCTGGCTGACCTCCACAGAAGTGCAGGAAAAAATGCAAAAAGCAAGCACAAAAATAAAAGCAGAAAATATCTTATCTGTTAGCAGAAGATGCAGGCAAGACTCAGCAAGCTTCCAAGTGAACCAGGAACCAAAGTTGAGACAAGAACAATAGGTCACCGGCAACCCTGATGGGAAGGAACCTCCCTTATATAAGACCAGTCTGTCACTCCTGATTGCCAATCTTCACAATCTTCATTGAATGGTTCAGTACTGTTTGTAACCACCAGAGGGAGCTTCTGCTCAGAATTAATTTCTAACACATTCACAACAGACCACCACAGCTATACCCCTACCTAATGTTACACTGATGACCACCACAGTTATACCCCTACCTAATGTTACGCTGATGACCATCACAGTTATACCCCTACCTAATGTTACGCTGATGAGCACCACAGTTATACCCCTACCTAATGTTACGCTGATGACCATCACAGTTATACCCCAATATAATGTTACGCTGATGACCACCACAGTTATACCCCTACCTAATGTTACGCTGATGACCACCACAGTTACGTTGACGACCACCACAGGTATACCCCTACCTAATGTTACGCTGATGACCACCACAGTTATACCCCTACCTAATGTTACGCTGATGACCACCACAGTTAAGCTGATGACACCCACCCACAAGTTATGTATACCCCTTACATAATGTTATGCTGATGACCACCACAGTTATACCCCTACGTAATGTTACGCTGATGACCACCACAGTTATACCCCTACCTAATGTTACGCTGATGACCACCACAGTTATACCCCTACCTAATGTTACGCTGATGACCACCACAGTAAGCTGATGACCACCACAGTTATACCCCTAGTAATGTTACGCTATGACCACCACAGTTATACCCCTACGTAAGTTACGCTGATGACCACACAGTTAACCCCTACTAATGTTACGCTGATGACCACCACAGTTATACCCCTACGTAATGTTACGCTGATGACCACCACAGTTATACCCCTACGTAATGTTACGCTGATGACCACCACAGTTATACCCTACTAATGTTACGCTGATGACCACCACATTATACTAGAATGTTTTACCAATACCCACAGTTATACCCCTAATAATGTTACGCTGATGATCATTGTACCAGAGCAATGGCTGGAAATAACATAACTATAATATAGGTAGGTGGAATGGTGCATTATTTACAACCCACCAAGTATTCTACCTTTCGGAAAGCCAGAGCGATGGGATGTTTTATTTTATTTTTTAGAAAATCAGTTACTGGGCGAAAAGCAAAGCATAGCCTTCTGCTTACCATTTTAGAAGGGCATATGATATTGATGATCTATCTTATGGAAAGTTGTGGATATCAGATCTGCGTAGCAGCCGCTGCTGAGTACTGCAGATCAGCTCTATTTCCATGATCTGCAGTACTCAGCCGCAGACACTACGCAGTGAAATGGAGCTGTGCAATAAAGCTCTATTCATTGTATCCCTCTGGTAGTTCCCTGGTTATTGGGAGTGACAGGTGCCAGATCCCCACCAATCTGATATTAATGACTGATCGTAAGGCCACGTCCACACGTTCAGTATTTGGTCAGTATTTTACATCAGTATCTGTAAGCCAAAACCAGGAGAGAAACAATCAGAGGGAAAGTATAATAGAAACACGTCACCACTTTGGCATTTTTCACTCACGCTTGGTTTTGGCTTACAGATACTGATGTGAAATACTGACCAAACATTGATCATGCAAACGTGGCCGCAGGAAAAGGTAATTAATGTTGAGAACCCATGTGATCCTTTCCTGACATAACCGCAGGGAACCCTATCTAAGCTCAGGAACTATTAATGCACATGAACTGAGGGGGCGCCATTCCACTTGCTCATTAGCCCCCCCCCATGATGGGATCGCAGGATGCTGATGGGATGCCATGGCAGCTGGAGTCCTGTTAAAGACCCTGTTCCTACCATGACGCTACTTCTGTGAAGACCAGCATGTGCCCAGGCTTTGTAGGAGACTATTATTCTGACTATATACTGCTATACAATGCTAGTTCAATATATAGTACAAGAGATCGGACGATCGCATGTTCAAATTCTTTAAGGGGAATAAAAAATATTGTAAAAAATAAATGTTTAAAAAATATATAGAAAAATAAAAAAATACAGAAATTCGAATCACACTCCTTTTCCAGCATTAAAAGAACTTAAAAAAAATGTAAAAAAGAATCGATGCATCCATAAAAGTCCAATCTATTGAAATATGAGAAAAACAAAAATTAAATTTTACGTCACCTTAACACTGCAAGAAATTGTAATAAGAAGCTGTGAGGAATGGGGGGTGTGGAGACACGAGGGATCAGCGGGTGCCCTGGTCCAGTAGCCGAAACCGCATGGACCAGGGATCATTCCACAGAACACCCGCTCTCTTTCTACCATAGGCATAACGCTACTCAAACAACACAGGGTGAGGTGTAAGGAGGAAGACCAGGCTGCAAGTACCTGTATTGAGCCGGGTCCGGAACTGCTGAGGCTGCATCCCGTTTCCCAGGGGAAAGCATAAAAGACAGGACAGGCCCCATGACCCAGGAAGAGGGGGCATGTCTAGTCAGGAAACTCGGACGGAAGCTGAGAGATAAATCGCGCAAAGCTTCAGAGAGGACCCCGCCGTCAGCGTGCGAGCGGCAGGGCAGGCAGCACGCTCCACACCCGAACCGCTGGCACTGCAACGGACTGCAGCAGACAGACGCGGTGGCCTAGAGACAGTTTTAGCACGGGCAGGCGGCATGCAGCAGGCTGAGAGGAGTGTTCCGTCCCCAGAGTACCAGTGCTGCACAGGCCTGTGTCTGTTAACCCCCGCCACCAACCGCTGGGGACTTGAGAGAGAAGCAGGGTGCCCGGTGACTACCAGAGAGCAAGGTGCCGTACCCTTTGTGAGTACAGCGCATGTGCCAGATAAGAGGGACCTGGTACAGGACAGACACTTGCACCCTGATTCGCCAGTTGATACTTGCCGGTCTATGTTGGACCCGGACAGCGCTACGGCCTTAATTGACCCGGCCGCATCAACTTATATACTAGGGGCCCAGTGTAAGGTACCGGACACCGACCACTGCCGCCAGAAGACAGACCACTGTTACCAGCAGGACCTTCTTGGACAAGCACCGCGCCAGCTGTTGTCGGCGCTGCTGTCAAGTATAGTGTACAGTTCCTATAGCGTCTTGTGCTTGGGTGCGAGGAAAACACAGGAGACATAGGTTGAAATGAAATGACTTGTATTACTTCATACAAGCATGCTGAAAAGGTCACACAGTTTGCAGGAACAGCGACAGGAGACACAGCAGGCCAGGGTAACTTCAAGCACTACAATAAATCTCCAAAGCAGGTTCAGGATCTCTTCTCTGTACCGTCATTCCTCTGCAAACATGGATTCACCAAACAGCAGGTTTCCAGAGTCCAAAAGTGTTCCAAGGTTCCACAGTAGGGAATAGCTGGAGTACAAGTCCAAGGTTTCAGGAGTCAGGTCACAGACTGACTGAGGCTTGATTCAGGAGCACTGATTGTTCAGCTGAGGCTGCTTAAGAAGCAAGAGGGAAGAATCAGGGCGGGAACATGAAAACTGGAAACTCCATATTAACTGAGGGCAAGAGCTAGAGAAAGACAGAAAGCAAAATGGCCGACGGAAAACTGAGTTTCAAGGAACATGTCAACAGAGACAAAGAACCTTACATTACTCCCCCTTAGGGACAACCTCCGGATGACCTCAGACCAGGCTTGTCAGGGTACCTCTGATGAAACTGGTGGAGCAGGCGAGGAGCATTTACATTATTGACTGGTTCCCATGAGTTGTCCTCCACTGGGTAGCCCTGCCATTAATCAAATATTGCAACTGATTTCTGTACAACCTGGAATCTAGAATCCTTTCCACCATAAATTCTTCCTGACCATCGACCAGCACTGGGTCAGGGCAAGGAGAAGAACGTCCAGGAAACGTATTGGGTGTTGCAGCCTTTAGTAGGGATACATGAAAGACAGGGTGGATTCTCATAGTTCTGGGCAGTTGAAGACGACAAGCAACAGCACTTATAATCTTATTGATCTTATAAGGTCCAATGTACTTATGTCCCAATTTAGACGATGGAATCTTTAATTTAAGATTTCTGGTTGACAGCCAGACCAAATCTCCTACCTTGAAAGCTGGTGCAGGTTTACGAAATTTATCTGCTGCTTTCTTGTACCTTTCCTGAGCCAATTCTAGATTTTCCTTTAGAAGATCCATATTCTTTTGTAAAGAAGTGATTCTTTCAGCCACTGCCGGCAAGGGCGTATCTATGGGAAATCGAGGAAGAATGTTAGGATGATAACCTAGATTGGAGTAAAAAGGAGACTGCTTAGTGGAGGCGCTCTGAGAGTTGTTATAAGAGAACTCAGCCAGTTGAAGTAGATCCACCCAATCATCCTGTAGGTGGCAGCTAAAACAGCGGAGATACTGCTCCAGGGTCTGATTGGTTCGTTCTGTCTGTCCATTAGTCTGGGGATGAAAAGCAGAAGAAAGGTTTACTTTAATGTCCAATGCTGCACAGAAATTTTGCCAAAACCTTGAAGTGAATTGCACCCCTCGATCCGAAATGACCTCATCCGGTACTCCATGTAAGTGAAACACATTCTTAATCATCAA
Source organism: Oophaga sylvatica (assembly GCA_033576555.1). Taxonomy (NCBI): domain Eukaryota; kingdom Metazoa; phylum Chordata; class Amphibia; order Anura; family Dendrobatidae; genus Oophaga; species Oophaga sylvatica. Next base: position 166,501,012 of record JARQOD010000008.1, on the reverse strand, counting down.
GTCTGATGTCTGTTTTGCAGTGGGTAAGCCGACACAAGGGATAAAATGAGCTGCCTTTGTTAGATGGTCAACCACCACTAGAATGGTGTTCTTCCCTTGAGAGGTTGGTAACTCCACAATGAAGTCCATAGAAATGGATCCCCACGGGCGGGACGGGGTGGGAAGAGGTTGCAACAGACCAGTTGGTGAGGAGCGAGGTGTTTTGCATCTTGCACAGACTTCACATGAAGTGACATAGTTTAAGACATCTTTCCTGTAAGTGGGCCACCAAAAGAAACGAGAAAGAAATTCTTGTGTCTTTAGAATTCCCCTATGCCCGGCTATCTTGGAATCGTGGATGAGTTGCAATACTCTCAATCTGACTGTTTCAGGTATATACAGACGTTGTCCCTGAATCCACACACCATTCTTAAAAACAAGACTTACGTCCCTTGGGGGTTGAGCCAACAAAGAATCCGCATGGTATGCTTCCTTGATGTCCTTAAGTAGGTCTTGATTATGAATCACTCCCAGGAATCTAGAGTCAGGAAGAATAGTCTTAGGAGGAGTAATTGGACGTGTCTCTGCTGAGTAAATCCTAGAGAGTGCATCAGCCTTTCCATTGCGTGATCCTGGTCTATAAGAAATGACAAAATTAAATTGGTTTAGGAAAAGATTCCAGCGAGCCTGGCGAGGAGTCAGGCACTTAGCCGACCTGATAAATTCAAGGTTACGATGGTCTGTCAGGACGACTATTTGCTGTGCAGCTCCCTGAAGAAGGTGTCTCCATTCCTTGAAGGCGGCAATAATGGCCAACAATTCTCTATTGCCCACATCGTAGTTCCTCTCAGCCGAAGACAACTGCTGGGAAAAGAAGGCACAGGGATGCAAGACATTCTTCTCACCTGTTCTCTGAGAGAGTATAGCTCCAACGGCACAGTCTGAAGCATCCACCTCTATTATGAAGGCAAGCTCGGGGTTGGGATGTACTAAGATAGGTGCGGTGGTAAATTTATCCTTTAAACAGGAAAATGCTTCCTGAGCTTGCGGGGTCCAGGAGAACCTAGACTGTTTCCGGGTAAGTTGGGTGATAGGTGACACTACCTCAGAAAAATTCTTAATGAAACGTCTATAGAAGTTGGCAAACCCGATGAAACGCTGCACCTCCTTCACATTTCTAGGAATTGGCCAATCCTTGATGGCTTGGGTCTTGCTTCCATCCATACTAATCCCTTGCATAGATAGTACATACCCCAGAAATTGAATTTCGGTCCTATGGAATTCACATTTTTCAAGTTTGATGTAGAGATGGTTTTGTCTTAGGTGTTCTAAGACCATTCTCACATGTCCATGATGTTCCTCTGTGGAGTTAGAAAAAATTAGAATATCATCCAGATAAATCACCACAAATGTATCTAGGAGATCCCTGAAGATATCATTAACGAAGTGTTGGAAAGTGGCTGGGGCGGTACTCAGACCAAAAGGCATAACTAGATATTCAAAGTGTCCATAGCGTGACCTGAAAGCAGTCTTCCATTCATCCCCAGGTCTAATACGGACCAAGTTATAGGCCCCACGGAGATCCAGTTTAGAGAAAATTTTGGCATGCCGCACTCTCTCCAACAACTCAGGGATTAAAGGCAATGGATAACTGTTTCTAATAGTAACCTTATTGAGTTCCCTATAGTCTATGCAGGGTCTCAGAGATCCATCTTTCTTCTTCACAAAGAAGATGGGTGCACCTGCGGGAGATGAAGAGGGGCGTATGAAGCCCTTGGCTAAATTTTCGTCTATATAATCCTTTAAAGCTTTTAGCTCGGGCCCGCTAGGGGTAGATCTTACCAAAAGGTATCTCGGCTCCAGGCAATAATTCAATTGGACAATCATATGGACGGTGAGGAGGAAGCTGATCAGCGTTCTTCTTGTCACATAAATCCACATAGTCCTGGTATACAGCTGGTAGTTCAGGGACTGACATGGTTCCTTTAGGAACAGAGCAAGCTGAAACTCCTTGACTCATCTGTTTCTCCGGAAAGTGTAATTCCTTGGTCTCCCAGTTAATCGTAGGATTCTGCGCCTGCAGCCATGGTAGCCCTAGAATAATGGGAAAGTGGGGAGAAGAGATAAGCAAAAAAGAAATTTTCTCCTGATGATCTTTACCCATAAGGACCCTCAAAGGCTCTGTTTCTTGATCCACTGGTCCAGAAGTCAGTAGAGAGCCATCCACAGTCTCCATCTGTACTGGAGTAGCCTTCTTCACTGAACGTATCCCCTGTTTCAGAGCAAAGGAGATATCCATAAAATTTCCACTTGCTCCTGAGTCGATCATAGCAGAGCTAGACACCCAGACTGAGTCAACCCAGAGTTTGATGGAAAGGAAGCAATGAGAATTGTTTCTTTTACAACTCAGCTGGGACACCGCTGAGGAAACTTGAAAAATTGCAGCGTTTATACCGTCATCGTCCCCAGAACTAACAGAGTTTAAGTCCGAGAAATCAAGATCTCTTGCAGCAGATCTCTCTGGAGCCTGAGGCTCGGACATGACAGAGCTCCTCTCGCAACACTCACAGTGAATGACTGCTGCAGTAGTCTTACGAGAACGGCTGGGGCAGTTTATAATGAAGTGCCCTGACTTACCACAGTAGAAACATAGATTTTCCTTTATACGATGTTCTTTGCGTGCATCACTAACCCGTCTTTGTAAAGAGTCCACCTGCATGGGTTCAGGTTCTGGTTCCCTTGTGATCCTACTCAAAGGTTCCTTAGCTGAGGAGGGAGGTAGTAAAAGGTTAGTGCGATTATTTTCGAACCATCTCTCTTGTCTGCGTTCAGTCAGACGAGCATCAATACGGATACAATAGTTAATAAAGTCACCTAACGCAGTGGGAGGGTCGGCACGAGCAAGTTCATCCTTAATCAGTGGAGACAACCTTTCCGAAAAATAGATTTTTTAGCGGAAGTGTCCCAAGTGGTATCAAGAGCCCATCTCCTGAAATCCAGGGCATATTCGGCTACTGAACGCTTACCTTGGCGCAAAGTTAACATGGCTGCTTCAGCTGTTGCACCTCGATTGGGGTCATCAAACACCTGCCCCATGGCTGAAATAAAAGCATCAAGGTGATTCAAACAATCATCCTCAGTCTCAATCAGAGGGTTTGCCCACATCAAAGCCTTATTGGTAAGCAACATGATTATAGTAAGCACTTTGGATCGTTCAGTGGGAAATTGTGAAGCATGTGCAGAGAAAAATAAATTGCATTGATTAATAAATCCCCTGAATTTCTCACGTTCACCGCCAAAACGAAAAGGAGGTAATTTGGGGATCCCAGAACTCGGGGTTATGGCAGGAGCCTGGGCTCGTTCCTCTAGAGCCTCAATCCTGGCTCGCAATTCCTGGGTAGTCTGTCCAAACACTTGCAAATTATGATTAGTGAGGTCCTGTAGGCTTGCAAAACGGGTTTTTAAAGTCTGTACATCTGAAAGGATTGTATCAGTCACTCTGCAAAGTTCCTTTATGCGGGCCTCCATCTTCCAGATCTTTTAAGGCAGAAGTGCTGGAATGGTTGTGAGAAGTCACAACCACTGTCATCACATAAGGTATTAAACGGACATCTGATATCCACAGTCACAGCAGACACGGCTTTCCCAGACCCAGCAGACACTAAACATTGGCTCCTGAATTCTTGTCAAGTATAGTGTACAGTTCCTATAGCGTCTTGTGCTTGGGTGCGAGGAAAACACAGGAGACATAGGTTGAAATGAAATGACTTGTATTACTTCATACAAGCATTCTGAAAAGGTCACACAGTTTGCAGGAACAGCGACAGGAGACACAGCAGGCCAGGGTAACTTCAAGCACTACAATAAATCTCCAAAGCAGGTTCAGGATCTCTTCTCTGTACCGTCATTCCTCTGCAAACATGGATTCACCAAACAGCAGGTTTCCAGAGTCCAAAAGTGTTCCAAGGTTCCTCAGTAGGGAATAGCTGGAGTACAAGTCCAAGGTTTCAGGAGTCAGGTCACAGACTGACTGAGGCTTGATTCAGGAGCACTGATTGTTCAGCTGAGGCTGCTTAAGAAGTAAGAGGGAAGAATCAGGGCGGGAACATGAAAACTGGAAACTCCATATTAACTGAGGGCAAGAGCTGCAGAAAGACAGAAAGCAAAATGGCCGACGGAAAACTGAGTTTCAAGGAACATGTCAACAGAGACAAAGAACCTTACAGCTGCTGACTTTCAAGCAGCATCTACAGTCGGAGAAACTACTGACACGATTGGTGTACAAAAGGACTGCTGTTACCTTGTTCATTAACTCTGCATATCCTTTGCAGTTGAACTGTTAATTTCCTCATTTAACTTTTAACCTCCCTACGTGGAATATTCCCCTGTTAAGTAAAATTGTTAACCCTTCCTCTGCATCCTGCAACCTGCTTACAAGGGGATTTGCGATGGTCATGTGCAGCAGATCTGTATTCTTCCAGCCGGGGCCATGGTCCCCTAAGCTGGCATCCTGTAGAATGACAAATCTGTGACCCTCGTGATGGAGCCATGACGTGTTGCAGGGCCGGCGTCAGCACCCGGCATACCCGGGCAAGTGCCGGGGCCCTGAGCAGGCGGGGGGCCCACTCGCCGTCGGGCACCCCGGCGCCCGTTAGCGGTACCAGCGCCACCACTGGGGCCCCCCCGCTTGCTCAGGGCCCCGGCAGCAGCCGGCGCAATACTTACTTCTCCCCGTGCTTCCGCTGCCACAGCTCCGGGCTCCAGGGGGCACCTGCAGGGCGCCGGCGCTTCCTCTCACAGCAGCGCCACTGAATGACGTCATCATTCAGCGGCTGGCTGTGTCAGAGAGAGCGCGGACGCCGGACAGGTGAGATGTGAGGTGTGTGTGTGTATCAGTGTGTGTGTGTATGTGAGAGAGTGCTGCGGTGCTGTCTGTCTGTGGTGCTGTATGTGTGATGGTGGTGGGGGAGAAGCAGTGATGGTGGTGAGGAGCCAGGGTTAGGAGGCAATGATGATGAGGATGGGGAGGCGATGATGATGGGGAGACAATGATGATGGGGAGGCAATGATGATGATCATGGGGAGTCCTTCCACAGCGCCCTTTCCTGAGCCGTAACAGCGCAGAACGCAGCACAGTGCAGAGGAGAGCTCCATATTTTGTATGGAGCATTATATGGGGACCAGTATCCTGTATGGAGCATTATTTGGGGTCCAATATTCTTTATGGAGCATTATATTTGGCTCATAATACTGTATGGAGGACTATCTGGTGCCCATAATATTGTATGGAGGACTGTACTGTCCAGTCTGTACTGTGCGCTGTGAGGATTTGGCGGTTTTTGAGCTATTGTAGAATTTACAATAGATATCACTCATGTAATGGAAGAAGTGAAGTGTTTGGCATTGTGCTATACCCATATTTCTCTGCAGTATCTGTGCATCATGAATCGTGGTCTGTGTTAAAGGGGCCCACTAAGACTCTTTCGCCCGGGGCCCATAAAATCATGGAGCCGGCCCTGATGTCTTGGCTGCTGTCCTGTAGAGAGTCTCTGGTTCCTTTGATCTCTTGGCTGTCTGGGTGTCTGGAGGTATGAATGTATGTATGCATGCATGTATATGGAGGTATCTATTCTTTTTATAGTTTACAAATGTTCTTCATCCAGCATTCACAGGTAAAGGAGAAGAATGGTGGTGAGACTAAAGGCACTGTCACACTTAGCGATGGCACTAGCGATCACGACAACGACACGACCTGGCGAGATCGCTATGTGGTCACTAGTTAACTTCCAAACACAAAGATCTCATCAGAGATCAGCGATCTGTATAACGACCTCTGCGGTCGTTGGGAAAACCTAGTCCCACCTGCGATGCTGGTGAAGTCGTTCATAAAGGGTGTCACACTCAGCGATTCAGGCTCACCAGCGGGACACCAACGACCAAAAAACGGCTCAGAACGTTCATAAGCGATCAACAACATCTCAGGTGGGGCCACATCGCTGCTACATGTCACACACAGCTGCGTCGCTAACGAGATCGCTGCTGCGTCATAAAATCGGTGACTCTTTAGCAATCTCGTTAGCGATCTCGCTTAGTGTGATAGTACCTCAACTCTCATTGTTTGATTATGTAATCTATTTGCATAGTTTTTCCTCCTCTGTTTTGCAAGTCAATATTACAGGCTTACACAAACAAAAGTCTGTGTTTTCTTGACCAAATAAAAAGAAACACATGAATTCAAAAGTCAACATTTAAATAACTAGCTTGCTTAAAATAGATATCTGGTTAATTGAGATAAAATGCTGTGTCATCACAGGGAAATTTAATGGCAGCTTACAATCCTTCAGCATGTGTAGCTGTAACAGGACACCTGGCTCACTAGGTGGTCCAACCACCCACACGAGCTAGTATCCAAGCTCATACAAGATTACCTGCGGAGCCCAGGCTTTGTAACTGCTTAGTCCAGTTAGAGGGGAATTTCATAAAGAGATTTAAGATGAATATGGAGTTATCGTACATCCTAGACACACACTGGTTACAGTTTGTAAATCTCTGGAAAGGGCCTAACACCTTCCAGGATCTCAATCCATTCTAGCAAGGGGAGATAAACAGAACGGCTAGAAGATGCCAGGTAGCAAAGCAGTGTTTGGTCTCCAAGCGTAATGGGGGTTCAGCCAGGTCCAATAGCGCCAGAACCGCCGCCCTATGACCTTCCATTGGGAAGTTATGATCTTTCATAGGTTTTGGGAGTTTTAGCTTCAAACATCCAAGGAAGGGAGATAAGGCCGCTCGCAGGGGCGGAGCAGGGAGCAACCAACTAAGGTGTTAAAAGGCTTGTGTACAGCCATGTGCTCTCTCTTTGTCAGGCTTGCTCTTCACTTCTAAACTGAGGAATACGTCATGTAATGTGCTGGAAGGAACTAAATCAGCTGGCAGCCCATGCGGCCAAGCACACATGGTCAAACATCGAACCAGTAATTGTGTAACTGCTTTGTCCAGTCAGGGGAATTTCATAAAGAGATTTAAGATGAATATGGAGTACATCCTAGCCACCCACCAGGTACATTTTCGAGATCTCTGGAATGGGCTGAACACTTTCCAGGGTCTCGATACATTCTAGCAACCCAGGGTGGGTAGGTACGCAAAATGACTAGTAGAGGGCAGGTAGCAAAGCTGTGTTTAGTCTCCAAGCATAACGGTGGCCCGGCCGGATCTGATGGCATCAGAACTGCCGCCCTATGGCCTTCCGTTGGGAAGCTGTGATCCTTCATGGGTTTTGGGAGTTTTGGCTTCAAACATCAAGGGGAGGGTGATAAAGTCCCTCCCAGGGGTGGATCTTTAAGTAACCAACCAAAGCATTAAAAGGCTTGTGTAAAGCCATATGCTTCTCTTTGTCATGCTTGCTGCTCACTTCTAAAGGGTGAGCCAGGTCGTGTAATGTGTTGGAAGGAACTAAATCAGCTGTCTGCCCATGCCCCATGCGGCCCAGCACAAATGGTCAAACATCAAATTGGTAATTAACATGAATCATCTGCTTACAACTTTTGTACTATTGTAAGGGGTGTACAGAGGCTAGTTTATGTCACGCTCACCTTGCACATGTTCCTATGTCCCTGTAAAGCTGATATCTCATATGTCTTATGATGTTGTTAAAATGTGTATTGTAATGTACTTATGTTTATGTGTAGAGGAGATATAAGGATAATGTAGGACTTAAGGGTATGCCACACTAAACAATATCGCTAACGGGATCGCTAAAAAACGTCACTATTTAGCGATCCCGTTAGCGATATTGTTCAGTGCGGCAGCTTCCAGCGACGAGCTTCCTGCTGTGATCTCGCTCGTCGCTGGAATCGCTCCGGACCCTATTTCATCGCTGGCGCTCCCACTGGGTAAGTATCTAATCGCTGTGTGGCACCTTTTCTTAGCGATTTAGCGGTACTTTTGTACCGCTAAAGTCGTTAAGAAGATCGCTAACGGCGATAGCGTCGTTAACTATATCGCTAAATGTGGCCGCATTTAGCGATATAGAAACGATCCCGCTAGCGATCTCATTAGTATGCAACGCTAACGAGATCGCTAGCGGGATAGCTTAGTGTGGCAGTACCTTTAGACGAGCAGGGGAAGCACTATAGAATAGAATGGGATAGGAATTAGTTAGAACAATAGGAATAGGCTAATTAGGAGGGTAGTTTTGGGGAGCTTCCTGGAGTTAGTTGAGTATGAACCGGGAGCAGAGACAGAGCAGCGGAGTCTGGGAATGTTTAAGCCAAGGAGCCCAGAGGCCCAGGGCCTCAGAGCTGACAGTCACACGTAGTGGAGGAATATCTAGACAGCATAAAAATGGTAGCAGCTAACTTCGTGGGAACCACCCTTAACATCCAAGGCCTACGGCCTGGTAAGGAATGGAATAGACACCCTTCAATTTCACCATTGGAGAGGGAAGCAGATGGGGAACTCCTGAAGCGGGTTAGTTTTTCCTCTCAGGAAGCTGCGGCACCGGCGACCCGGGGGATATTCATGGAGGAGAAAGGGACAGTACAGGGAACGGAATGATGATATTCTGCGAAGAATCTTGTGCTGTTTCTGTGACTAAATTGGACAAGCTGAGTAAAATTGTTCTGTTAAAAATGAATCTGGACTCAGACTGTTATTGTGTGCTGCTAAAAGGAAAGGATGCCCGGCTGCGTGAAGTGGACCCCAACTCACACGTGAGTGGACTGCAATGTGTTAATGTTACGGAGGGTTAGGGTGTGCCAGAACCGCCACCGTTAGCCACGACTACTACAACCCTGGCCTCCGTTGCATCAACTGTATTTGCATATCTTACCACTGTATGTGTAACCATTGTCTATATAGTGTATTGTCTAGTGTGCAGATAAGGCGAATAAATATGTAATTTAACCTTGTGCTGCATTTTTATCTCAATCCACATGTCAGTGTTCTCGGCTTTAACTTTTCATGCTACTGGGGCTGGTTTCTGACCCAATATAATCCCTTTAATGGACCAGGCTTATATCTAACGAGGAATGTTGGCAGTACTACCGGGCTGATAAGGTTCTGTTTCACTGGTGCTAGTAGGGAAACAATACCACGTGATCCCTCTGACGTAATAGTGACATCATTCAGGGTGGCGAGGTGCGGGTTTTTCATAGAAGCGATTAAAGCATATCTACCCCAAAATGGTAAAAATAAAAGCATGAGCTCACCACGCAAATAAACAATCCCTCACACAGCTCCATCAAAACATTACAGGTGTCAGAAAATGGCGATAAAATAAAAAAAAAAAAATTACATTTCTGAAATTTTTTCACCACTTAAATTTAAAAAAAAAACCTATACAAGTTTCCTATTACTGTAATTGTACAGACGTGGAGAATCATATTGTCAAGAAATTTTTATGAACTTTGAAAAAAAAAAACCCAAAACATTTGCGGAATTTTGTTTTTTGTCTAAGATTCAACGCAGTTGACATTTTTTCCAGATTTCAGGTATATGAAATAATAAAATAAGTCGTGTCATTCAAAACTAGGACAAGACCTCAAACATCTGTGTGGACAAAAAAAAAAAATTGTGGCATTTGGAAAATTGGGAGGCAAAAAAACAATAGTGCAAGAATAGAAGATCACCATATCAGGAAGGGATTAATGATAACTTAATATTGAAATAACAAAAACTTGATTCCAGCTCCCCAGTTGCTCCATGCTCATCCACCCGGGGCTCAGACACCGGCCTCGCCCTGGCCTCCTATCAATCACAATAGAAAAAATTGTAGTCCGGCTCTACAGGGCTGGATTTTTATTTTTTATTTTTCAAAAGTAAATAAAGTGCGTACACAAGAAAATTTTCATGGTCGACACGACCCAGTCGACGCGTTTGAACTGCAATAAGCAGTCTTACTCATAACTTAATATTGCTATATAGTTTTAAACTTATATTACAAAGTACAGCCTGCATAATATTATTTAATAATGTCATTGTAATATGACCCCGGCTTCATATTCTGAACCTGTTTACTCCCGCTATTCCTATTTAGCTATGCCCCACCAAGGTAAGCCGGGCCACTGGCGGAGTATGTCCAAACCCACTGCTGTGACATAGTGATGCTTTTAAGAGGAGCCATCACCAGGTCACAAGTGGCCAGATTTTGTTCTCTATTTCCACTTCTCCCCTACATATTCCATTTTATTTTTTGTTGTTGTTCTTTTAAATCTACAGATAGTAAAATATGCCAGCATGCTGCGGTATCTGTGTGGCATATATGGTTGGCAAATTGGACTAATAAATAGGTGTGTGAAAACAGACTGCAAAAGGTTTACATTTCTTATTTTATTCAACAATTTTCCTCCACCTTCCCAAAATTGACATAATAAAACATGATAGATAGGTACTCAATCAAAAATCTAGTACCTTAAACAGGGCAAGTGCTGTGTGTTCAGATGTAAACGTTAACTAGTAAAACAGATGTGCGAAGAAATGGTTTGTGACATGCACACTTTGTGAAGTAGACAGTCATAGTTAGATGTATGGATTTTGGTGAATTTTTTTGTATTTTCTTAAAAGCAAACAATTATTGATGTCTTCACTGAAACTATTGCGCAAGAAACACAATATATCAGCACATCATCCAAGACTGATTTCAGATTTTGTTTTCTCTGCAAAAATTATTGTGCGGTCTTCCTTCAGCTTTCTAGTGCATTAAGAATGAGAAGAAAAGGTGTAATTAAAATGCAGTAGGCTAGATGCCATAATACTGAGCAATTACTCTTAGTCTGGCACTGCTGCAGATACTTTTCGTATCTCTCGCTCCCCCCTATCAATTGAAACTCTGTATTATTTGCCGACTACTACTCCAGGTATCAATGCTGCAATTGTACAAACACAATAATGTCTGAAGTATTTGTCCAATATTGTAGGGCTTTTTCTTAGTATCTCTATTGCTAAGCTACAGGTGCTTCTCATAAAATTAGAATATTTTTTTCTGAACAATCTTTTCAAGGCTGCGGTTTTCACGGTTGCTTGTGCACCTTTTTCTACCACACTTTTTCCTTCCACTCCACTTTCTATTAATCTGCTTGGATACAGCACTCTGTGAACAGCCGGCTTCTTAAGCAATGACCTTTTGTGGCTTACCCTCCTTGTGGAGTATGTCAGTGACTGCCTTCTGGATATCTGTCAAGTAAGCAGTCTTCCCCATGATTGTGGACACAGACTAAGGGACCTTTATAAATGCTTAGGAAGCCTTTGCAGGTGTGTTTTGTTAATTATTCTAATTTATTGAGATAATGACTTTTGGGTTTTATTGTCTGTGTGAGGGAGCCCCAGTTCGGTAGTTGTGGCTGAGATTATATGCTCTAACGCGCTCTGGTCTCCCATCACATGCAAATACTGTCCCACTGTCAGCATGCCTTCTGCACCCTCGGGGTCCTATCGGGCTTGTTCAGGTTCAGCTGCTTGTGTTGTTTTACAATAAGAGACAGAGTCCAATTCAAGCTTATAACGTAGAACTTTACTTCTTTCATTTTGCAGCAGATCCTGGTCAGTGACAACATTAGCATCAGTTTTCACACAGTTCACAATGCTTCCTTCCTCTGCCTTCTGCTCTACGTCCGTTAGTACATTACTGGGTCTTAACGCTTCCTGCGGTAACCCAGCGTCCTCCCTTTGCAAAGTCTCTACGATTGAAGGAGAATCCTGAAGTCTCATGCACACGTTGCTTACTTTTAACTTGTAGGTTTGGTGCAGATTTAATGTCAGTTCTTTCAGTGTTTTGCTGCAGCTTTCACCCATAATAACAATGGGGGAGAAATCTGCACCAAAAACGCATTTATTTTGTGCAGCGTTTTTCCCACCAAGAGATGATGGTGCACCAAATACGGAACGGTTGCACACAAAAAGAAACATCGCCCTATGCTACATCAGTAGTTCCAATCATGTGAACTCATGGACAAAGGCCTCCGCCGGCAGCCGGCAGCATTCATTACCGGGCCTGTGCACAGATAGGGAGTTGATATAAACCCTGGTGTGAAGCACTTCATCCTGTCCCTTCACTGTCTGCCGAGCAATTGTTGAATTTACAGGTGGAACCAAGGGAGAAATCAGCATTTAAAATGCTTTCCCCAGGGGGGTGTTAGTGGTCGGGGAGGGGGCGAGATGCCATGCTCCTTATAAACTGCACAGCACCTGAGTGTAATCTGTCAGGGCAGGCCGACATCAGGCCCGCTCTCTGTCTGCAGCTCATGTCTGCGCTGTCAGCTGCCATAATCCCTCTGCCTGGCACAGCGCTGATTTGTGCATAAGTGATGAGCGCCAGTCCACCTGAGTTAGGACTTAGGAGCCCCTGATCTGGGACTGTCAGGGCCAGAGTATTTTACTGCCTCCTGCCATTAGCTGGAATTGACAGAGCCTGAGATGTGGTGAATTGTACAGCGTGTGAAATTAACAGCAGGGGGACTGAAGTGCTGGGTGGCAGTCATTTAATCTGCAATTTATCAGGTTATGCTGCACGGAGATTATGCTAAAAAAAAAAGTGGGGACAGAAAACAAGCGGCTTTCTGTGACTTTTTAATTTCACCCGACAGCTGAAAGCAGGATGGACTACCGATGTCTGGGACCTGGAACAATTACAAGTTGCTTGAATAAAATATAAGATGGCATTTTTATATACGGACAGATCATTTTATTTTTACAGCTCCACAGCTGTAACCGCTGAAAATAGCTGCTGAAAAGCGTCATGTGATCTGGAGGCTTAGACTATAGATACCACCTTTTGATTTGTAGGAAATTTTTTTTTTTACCTATATTAATAGTTGTCATTAGTTAAAGGGGTTGTCGAGAATTCTCTATTGGTAGCCTATCCTTAGGATTGGTCATCAATGTATGATCAGTTGGGGTGCGATGCCCGGCATCCCTGCTGATCAACTGTTCTCTGTACCGGCTGGAAGTGCTCAGGTGCAGAGTTGTACATCACAGCTCCATCCATGGTGGCCACGGCCAGGTACCGCATATCTGTCCCCTACTCAAATCAATAGCGGGTAGATGTGCAGTACCCGGCCGTGGTCATCATACTATTGACAGAGTTGTGCCGTGCATCCTGCAACTGAGCATTTCTGAGGATCAGATGATCATCAGGGGTTGCCAGGCATCGTACCTCCACCGATCAGAGATATTGATGATCTATCCTAAGTATACATACATTTGTAGATAGTCCACTGTTGTGAAAGTTTTGGAGATGACTTCGGAGCTGAAGCTCCCTCTGGTGGTTGCTGAGGGTATTGAACCTATGTTGAATACCAAGAGTCCTACACCTGATGATAACGAGTGGTTGTCAGGTGGTACTGACTGGCCTGATATAAGTGAGCTGACCTCCCATGATCCTCGCTGGTGATCAATTGTTCTTCCTGGTTTAGGTTGGAATTCAGCTTGCTTTCCTGCTGTCTCCTGCTTGCTTTCAGATAAGTCTCTTTCAGTTTTTTTTGCTGTGGTTTGAATTCCTTGCTTTTTGTTGCATTGCTTTTTGTCTACAGCCGGGTCCCCTATGGGGGGCTTTGGCTTGTCTCCGTTCGTTTTTTGTATTTGTTCATTTGCTCAGTTCTTGTGATATCTTACTGCTGGGTAGCTACGTGTCTACACCAGAGATCTGATATAGGTGGTCAAGACTGTGTGGTCTCCGTGTGTTTTGGATTCAGAAGTGTTGAAGTTTTTCCTAGGGTTTTTGGGTTGCAGACAGTATTCTCTCCTGTGCTGTCCTATCTAGACAGTTTTGGGCCCCAGCTTTTGCTCAATTTATTTTCTGTCTGTGTTCGTATTTTCATCTTGTCTAACCGCCATTATATGTTTGGGGGCTTCCTACTCTTTTGGGGTCTACGCCGGGGCAGTTAGCTTTCCTCTTTCCATCTTCAGGGATAGCTATCTCTCCGGCTGTGCCGAGGTGTCTAGGACCACCGTAGGTACGCTCCACGGCTGCTTCTAGTTGTGCGGTTAGTTTAGGGGTCTGCAACCTATTAGTTTCCAACCTCTCTGGTGTTAGGCTGCCTGTGCGGTTTTTTGCTCTTTCCTCCTCCGCTACCAAAACATAACAGCCCACCTATATTTCCATATCATACAGGTCAGGCACGTCGCATGCACTGAATACTTGGAGCTGAGAATGTAGGAAGTGATAAGATCCAGCAATAGGACTCCTCTGTAGAGATGAGCGAACCTTTCAAGATTCTGTTCGGTTCGTCAAACATACCTGAATCCCATTGAATTAGATGGGAGGCTAAACCAAAATCATAGACAAGACCTTAAGGGGGGCCAAAAAGCTGCCAAAACAGCTAAAATTAAGGGCAGACACCAGGAAAAGTGCCATTAATTGACCCAGAGAACAAATAGTATAATTGTGCAACATGGATGCCTGGGACAGGGCTTGCAAACAACAAAACTGGGGAAAAATAGGGAAACCGCAATAGTGTCTTAACTGGTAACAAAATGGTGGCAAGGAAAGTGATCCACTCACCTTATACACTTGCTACAAAGCAACATGTTACTGGCATGGCATAGATATCATCTGCTGCAAGGACATCGGTCACTAGAAGGACCAAACAATGCAAAACAATCGGGAAGGAGATGTCACTCCTGTGCTGCTGCTGAGGAATCCACAATGTTTCCCAACTGATAAAATGTATTCATAAAACAGGTTTACAGGGTCAACGCATATCGAGGCCGCGCAGGACCACTTCATCAGGACAGAAACCTCAATGGTGGATTCATCAGCAGTAGCGCAGGAGTGACATCTCCCTCCCGATCGTTGTGACAGGGCTTGGATCAGCATTTCTAGCTGAAACATTGATCATTAATAGGTGGATGAGTGACAGGTGTAGGCCTGGGGTGCTGAGAGGTCTGCCAATTTAAGGCAACATACATGAATGACTCCCGACTAGAAGGCCAAACATTTCCCAAAATTAGGGGCAGACAACAGGAAAAGTGGCATGAATTGATCCACAGTAGAATTTGATAATGGCACAGCAGCATTCAGCAACGTGTCATGCATGAGGTATCGGGGTCTGGACCAACATTTACAACTTTGAATATAAGTTTCAATTAAGAAGAGATGGGTGAGGGATCAGTGTAGGCCTGCTGTGCTGGGAGCCTTGATACCTCATGCTACAGCTGAAACTGCTTTTTATGCTCAGCCACATTAAGGTGGCACAAATATCAGCTTGTAGACTACTGTTGTTAGAAACATTTTAAGGATAGTAACATGGGTAGTTGACTGAAAGTAAGTGCAGGCCTGTTGGTCTGGGAGCCCTACTGCCTTAGGCAACACACATGAAGGAGACCCAACTTGTATCCAAGTCTAAAATCTGGAGAGCAAAAAAAGCACAAATAGGGTCTTAACTGGTTAAAAACATAGGGTGCACAGGGGAGAGGTACGCTCACCTTGTTAACATGTAAAAAGCATGAATCAGCTGCTGCAGGACACGGGTCCAAAGACCGAGGATAATGGTGTAATCGGGTATATGGGTCCAAATCTGCGCTGCTGATAAAGACGGATTGCAGACGATTTTCTTCAAAGCTTTATTTCAAAACAAGTTAATAGTCAACACATTTCGAGGTCATGCAGGACCTCTTCCTCAAGACAAAACCTTATCTTTTGTCCTCCTTCACCTCCTCTGCGAGTTACTCAGCTGTGTGCCTCTAGCTTCACCAAGTGGGATCTACAACCTCATCATCATCCTCTCTGTTCTTTCACTCCCAACCCTGAGAGTCACCTTCTCTTCCTGCCCTGACATAGTGCAGTCCGCATGTGCCTCAGGTCTTTGAGTCTCATCAGGATCACCTCTACCACTCGGGGTTAACATCTGCCGACAAAAGTCTGAATTCTGTTCCGAACATACTTCGTCTGGCTTCGGATCCAACAGGAAAAAATTTTGGCCATCAGTGCAGATGCTTTCCTCCTCTGGAATTTGTGAATCTTTGGAGCAGACCTCTGATGCCCATGGAATAGAATGTGTGAACAGCTGTTCAGACTTGCCCATCTGTGGTTCACCGCAGTCATTTGGCCGGGTGGAGAGTTGTGACGCGAGGGGAAACCAGGGTAATTGAGGTGTCACCTCTGAGGATTGTAAAGTGTGTGATGTTAAGGTTGAGGAAGAGAAGGAGGGGCCACTTGATGCAGCGCTTGCCATCCACTGGAGCACATGCTCTTTCTGTCCCTCATCTACAAGGTGTACTGCTGTGTGGGTGCTAAAGAATGGGAGTTGAGTAGCCCGACCAGTAACAGATGTTGGCAGTTGTCTTTGGCTAGAACGAGACGGCTTTTGTTCAGTAGAGCTTTCAGTAACATTACCACCTAACCCATATACATATCGAACACCAAGCCTATTCCCCCTTCCACCACGACCTCGCTTTTTTCCACTCATGTTGGATAAACCTTTCCCCTCTTTTAACCAGCTGTTTCACAACCCCAGGCCCAGACCTATCAGTCATTTGTAACTCAATTAACAATTATTTGTTGAGATAGTGTGACTGCACCCCAATAATGGCTCAAACGATTTTGTATAGGAAACGTGAACTCCTCCTGACTTATTACCCTGAAAGAAGATGCCCAGTTATAAGAAAGCAGTGTCATACAGGGGGAAAAATAGCAAACGCCCCCAGACAGGATCAGAACCTGTGTACTCAGTGTGATCTGATTAGGGGGTCCATTGTTATTATTAGGCTAACAGGCTGCACATTTGATGTCTGAATTTACAAGAGAAAATTCTGCTGAGTTACAGTTTCAAATTTTTACACATCTTATCCTCATGCTGTGGAAAAAAAATCCTTCCAGAATCTGCATAGAATTTGATGCGTTTTGCAGATTTTAAGTTTGCTGCATGTTAATTTATGTTGCAGAATAAATGTGTATTTTCTTTTTGAGTTTAATTAAGTCAAAATCCAGAATCGTAGACATTTGTTGTGAATTCTGCTGTTTACCTGCTGAACTTACAAGTAGTCAAAATAAAAACACTATAGACAAAATTTTAAAATCAGGTGTCCCCTTTCTGGAATAAAGAATCTCCAGAAAATCACACCAATAACAGCACAATTTGGTAGAAATATGTTTCATATATAACCGAAGATTTTGACAAAATGGCTGTGTACGTTTTTGAGAACAGGAGGTCTACGGGAACTTCCTGCTGTGTACTTTCACCCCAGATAAACTCACATGTATTCCTTATTCCACACTGTGGTTGTAGATTCATTTTTATATATATATTTTTTAAATTTGGTAAAGAGTAGAATTGAGCCAATATGTTTTGGATTCGGTCGCCGAATCTGAATTTGCCATATTCGTGCCATATTGATACTCTGAGTGCCGAATGTATGTTTGATGATCGGTTCTGAACAAATTCAGTAATTTCTACTCCCATTGACTCCAATGATGTTTGGAGAATATTGCAAAAACACTATTCGCCGCCGATCGAAATCAGAACCGAATTTTGAAAAATTTGCTCAGCTCTAGTAAAGAGTTGACCCCTATTCACTTGAATAGGGCTGAGCAGCTGATGCACAAGAGTAGCTCTGTTCCCAAAAATAGGCTTTTTCATCTCAAACAAATCATTTCACTTACATGTGTCCGCGCTTACGTTTTTGCGAATTTCAAGCACTCCAATTTCTATCTGTAAATTTTCACACAGACGCATTAAAAAAGTTGTGCAAGGTTTGAAAGTTATTCTTGATCACTGGGGGCAGACCATTGGACTTCCACCAAGCCCGAGAATGGGGCTCTGAAGACCCCTGTCTGAATAGGGCAGCGGCAGCGGAGCATGTGTAACTCTGCTCCTTCATTCTTAATGGGAGCACCAAAAACCAGCCGAGTGCAGCGCTCCGTTATCTCTGGCGGAGCCATTGAGAATGAATGAAGTGGAAGTGCCAATGCTTGGCTATGGATCCATTCAGATGGGGCTCTTTAGAGCCTGTTTTGGGGATCTGTGGTAGTCTTATAACAGTCTGACCTTCAATAATCGGTTGTAATTCCATATCCTGTATATAAGGGGGAACTTCTAATCTTGGTACATACCCTTTAAGCATAAACAGGGATATTTTATCACATCTCTTTAATCAGGTGTACGTTTTTTTTGCCTATGTTTACACTATGTATTTTTTGCACCATTCCTGCACAGTTGGCATACCTGCTGTTTCACAACTTTGTCTCTTACTTTATTCCACTTCTTTTTGCACGTCATCTCTCTTGCACGCTCATGTATCCTGTCCACTGTCTTTATTTGTTTTACTGCATATTATTGATCCGCTGTCCTCCAGTTTATTAATATTTTGCTCTGCTTTGCTGCCCTCTCCCGGTCTGATCTTTCTTTGATAGGACCAGTTGTGCGCATGCTCCTCTTGCAGGTGTGCAGCTACATCTTGGATGGTGGCTTATAACACTTTTTATCACCTCTAACCCAATAAAAGTTATCTTGTCACTCTCAAAACAAGTCGCACAGTTCAATCCGCGGCAAAATAAAAATCTTACACATTTTGCAAAACTGCAACATTTTTTTCCTCCTCCACGCAAAAGAAAGCAATCTATACAAGTTTGGTATCGTCGTAATCGTACTGATCTGGACATTCATGATTCATAGTAATTTTTACATACAAAACTAAAAAAAAATGGCAGAATTGCATTTTTTTTTAAACCATTTCACACAACATTTGGAATTTTTTTTCCTGTTTTCCAGTGCATAGAATGACAAGACGAAAACTTCAACTCAATCTAAAAAAAATCAAGCCTTTATATGGCTGGGTAGACAGAAAATTAAAACAGTCATGGCTCTTGGAAGAAGGAAAAATTGCAAAAATGAAAATTGGCTATAGACATTTCTATATATACTTCTTTTTGCACTTACGTCTTAGGCTGTGGTTCCACGGTCCGGAACCACAGTGCATTTGACGGAGCAGAAATTCCGCTCTGTCCTAAGCCCCGCCCCCTTTTTGACGCGCGCTCATTCCAGATGTGTTCAGGACACCTCCGGAACACATCTGGAAAGAACGCAGGGCTGCATAGCCCTGTGTTATTTCCGTTGCGGTGACGCAGCGTCGCCGCAACGGGCTAGGACATGCTGCGGTCTGAAAAGACGCGCCGCATGTCCGGAAACGCAGGTCTTCCGCCTGCGTGTTTTACAGCATAGTGGAGACAGGATTTCTTGAAATCCCCTCCACTATGCTGTAACACATCTGGACGCTGCGTGTTTGACGCTGCGCCAACGCACAGCGTCAAACACGCAGCAATTCCGGACTGTTTCCTGATAGTGGAAACATACCCTAACTCTCCTCTTGCTTGGTTTGGAGCAACTTCCTATATTTTTATCCTGCTTCTTTGCATATAAATATTTGTTATATTTTGTATCTGCCTGTCCCTCATTTATTTATATAAGATGTATTTAACGCCTGAAGAAGTAATGCTATTTTTGTTTTAAACAAGCCATCTTGCACCACTCATCTTCAGATATCTTGATCCAAGGGAAAAAGTGAGAATGTCTGAAAACGAGAGCAGGAAAGAAGTGCAATCCCTGTAATGACGGACGGTAAGGCGGGTAACGGTGGCTGCTCGGCCATTTTCGATGTCTCGTGGTGAGCAGGCGGCGCTCCTCAGCTTCAGATCCCACGAGTTTGTTGTTCTTTCTGAATAAACTTGAAGCCTTCATTAGTCAGGCAGATAAATAGCGGTAACTGATACAATGACGTTATTTCCGCAACAACCAGTATAGCAGTACGATGTCTGCTGACCACTATGCGCCCAGGGATACAGTTACTGTCCTGAGAAGTTAATCACTTGATTTGAAGTAGAATAATAATCATGTTCGGAGCTAATTACAATATTACAGTGTCTAACTCGGGAAGCAATCACCTCGCACCTTACCCATTTTGCACGTCCAATGCAAAGAAAGTTTCCACTTTCACATCCTCATTAATTTACGCTTTTTTTTTTTTTTGGGCATTGCTAAAAAATACACACAAAATGAAATCCAGATGGTAAAATTCCATGTTCACTAGGTCATAATTGAAGTTCATTGTGTCTTTATTTTCTTTCCGTAGTTTAATATATGAAGCTGGTATCAAGTTCCCATGTCCATTAAACATTCGCCATAAATACCTCTTAATCCTCCAAGTCATTGCTGTAAGGTAATAACTCTGCTATTGCTATGGGCCAGCAGAACGGAGCGCTAATGCCTCCTCTATAAATACAGCCTGGGCATAGTAAGTCATTTTAATGTATTGCACACAGCTCCCTATACGTCGACTCCACCACCTTTTGACCCATTTCACCTTTCCCTGCAAGGAAAATTCAGTTTCCGAAGGCAAGAGGTCAATGTTAAGTGTAAATGCACCATATTTATTACTAAGCATTTCCTGCTATAGCTCATTCACTCTAAGTACTGGTCAGCTCCACACTAATTAGTATGAGTTGCTCTATAGTGCGACCTGTCAGCAACCAGAAAAGAATGATGAGGTTGTAATCTTGGGATTAAATATATTAAAACAAAAATGTAATTAAATTAAAAGTAAAGATTTTCTACAAAGTTAAAGTTTAAAAAAAACTTCTGCAAGGAATTGAGATATATATATGTAGATATTTTGGATGTGCTAAGCACATATATATATAAAAGTAGATATGTACTTTGCACATCCAAAAAGGTTCTATAGTTAAAATCACTTTATAGGATGAAATTTGGTGTAGAAAATAAAAGTTATTCTTGAAACTTATTCCAAAAAATACTACTTTGTAAGTGTAATACTTCTCATTAACTAATATACTAATGATATCTCTCTATATAAAATAATACACAGGTGCTTCTCACAAAATTAGAATATAGGTTATACTTTGACCCTTGGCCGAGTGTGTGTGACCCTGTGTTTTGTGCTTGTGATTCTTTATGCTTGCTTGGTTTTTACTTGGTTCTGTTCCCGTTACGAGTTCTGCCTGCCCCTCTTGTACTACGTTGCTATCTTGTGTATGACCTCTTGCCTTTGTCCTGACAATTCTCTGCTTATCCCTCCTGTACTGTGTTGCTATCTTGTGTATGACTCCTGGCTTATGTTCTGACTATTCTCTGCTCGCCCCTTCTGTACTGCGCCGTCCTCTCCGTGTATGACCCCCGTTTGTCTGACCTGAGTTTCCCTATTCACTAATCCAGGATCCCTGGAGAGTCCTGCACTCACCTCCAGTAGCAGAACGCTAGGCCCCGCCCCCTGTGGTCACATGATCGCAGGTCCTTTTGCTTACTGCTACTCTCACCACGCTGCTCTGGTCCCATCTGCCTGAGCCCCCCCTGCGGCATCTGACCTCGGGCCCTTCCACAGTGTGGGTGAGTCACCCTGCTCAGCCGTGGCAGTTCGCTGGCGCTGACAGGGTCGTTACATTATAAGTGACCAGGAGCTAAAAACGTCAGGGCTGACGCTCTGTCACGTAGTTTTGAGTCATTATCCGCCCCCGATCCACCGTCCCCCATTCTTCAACCCAGTGTTGTTATTGCCGAAGTGTCGTCGGAATTGGAGCGGGAGATTGTGGAGGCACAATCTTTAGCGCCAAGGTCCAAACCGGAAAATAAGTTGTTCGTGCCTCAGCATTTGCGCACTAAACTCCTGTGGGAGTTGCATGATTCGAAATTTTATTAATGTTGTGTTCTCGGACCTCATCGGCCGCTTTGTAGTTGTGTACCTAGATGATATTCTCATATATTCTGTTTTGTTCAAGAGTTGTCGTTTTTAGGGCTGATAATCTCACCTCAGGGGTTTCGCATGGATCCCAAGAAGGTGCAGGCTGTTGTGGAATGGGTCCAACCTCGAGACCTTAAGGGACTTCAGCGCTTCTTGGGATTTGCGAATTATTACCGCAAGTTTATTAAAGGTTTCTCACAGGTAACTAAACCCCTTACTGATCTCACTCATAAAGGGGCAGATGTCAAGAACTGGTCCCCGTTAGCCAAACAGTCTTTTCTAACGCTAAAAAACTGTTTTACATCTGCTCCTATCCTGGTTCAACCTGACCCTTTCAAACCGTTTGTGGTCGAGGTTGATGCTTCTGAGGTGGGGGTGGGAGCAGTGTTATCTCAGGGGCCACCTTCCCTGACAAATCTCAGGCCTTGTGCCTATTTTTCTAAAAAAAAATTTCTCCCGCTGAAAAAAATTATGACGTAGGCAATAGGGAGCTATTGGCTATCAAATTGGCGTTCGAAGAATGTAGACATTTTTTGGAGGGGGCGGCTCACCCTATTATGGTTATCACGGACCATAAAAATCTAGAATATATTAAAACTGCTAAAAGACTGACCCCCAGGCAAGCCCGTTGGTCACTTTTTTTTTCCAGATTTCAGTTTTCTATTACTTTTCGACCAGGATCTAAAAACGTCAAGGCTGAAGCTCTGTCACGTAGTTTTGAGCCATTATCCGCCCCCGATCCACCGTCCCCCATTCTTCAACCCAGTGTTGTTATTGCCGAAGTGTCGTCGGAATTGGAGCGGGAGATTGTGGAGGCACAATCTTTAGCGCCAAGGTCCAAACCGGAAAATAAGTTGTTCGTGCCTCAGCATTTGCGCACTAAACTCCTGTGGGAGTTCCATGATTCGAAATTGAGTGCCCACCCTGGTATAGCGGCCATGCGAGAAGCAGTGGCAAGAGTTTTTTGGTGGCCTTTAATGACTTCGGATATTAAGATGCATGTTGCTGCATGTGGGATATGTGCCCGTTCTAAGAGCTCTCATTGCCGGCCGGCCGGGGAATTGGTGTGTCTTGACCCGCACCACAATTGTGGTTTACCAGAGCAATGGGGTACTCAGAGCCGAGCCCATGGAAGTCTATGGGGTTGTCACAGGTAGCGCTGGCTCGGTCTGTGGCCCTGGCGGTCAGGCGTATTTTGGGGGGGGGATATTTACAGGGGATAGGTATATATACAGTTCGTGACGCCACCTGTAGTTTTCTAGTCACTAAGACCAGCGCTGCTGTAGATCTCTGAGGGGATGGTGAGGCAGCTAGATGTCGGGTCCCCTACAGGTGGGACTCTTCCCTCAGGTCGATAGTTATGGTGGGGTTGTGCAGGGATGCAATCAAATAACTCAGTCTCACACATAGAAGCTTCTCTCCATACCTTTTACTTGTCAGATGATAAGGCAGGTCCCAGGGAGGCTGGTCGGGTGGAGGATGTGCTTTGAGATAACAGCTGAACAGGTTGGGGGCCTCCTTTACTTTCAAAGATGATGAGTCCAACCAGCATAAAGCCTAGTTCACTCCAATTTCTCCAGCTTCTCCAAGCTGTACTGCCCGGTCAGTTTTGTGGTCGGAGCCTTCCTTCGATGGAACTAGGTTCTTGCTTTTGCTGATCAGGCTCAAAGTTCCTATTCCACCTGACCCCTGTTACGTACTGACACTCCAAGGGCTGCTTGCTGCGACCTAAGGTCCAGTAAGACTCTGGTTTTTCTATCACTATGCCTAAAGCTATAGTGACACTTCGGTCGCCAGTGACCGGTGACAATGTGCAGGATAATCCAATCCTTAAGGCACTACTGAATTCCTTCCACTGCGCCCTTCGCCCTGTCGGCGCTTGTAGCATAAGCACTCCACACTTCCTAGGTAATGCAGGCTAGTCCCTTCTTGCTTCTTCCCAGAGCTTGCTAACAGGTGCTCAGTAATCTTCTAGTTCAGGAGCACGTCACTGAACTCCACTGTCCTTGGGACAGGAGACTGAAGGTCCTGCTGCTAACTCCTCTTTCTTCCTGCACAGACTGCACACTGAATGATCTCCTCTGTCCGAAGACAGGAAACAGAACTCACTGAGCTCTGCCGCTGACTGAACTCAACTCGCTAGATCTCACTAGCTCTTATAACCTATGGGTGTGTCTAAGTGTGTGATGGAGTGAATGTTTATTGAGCATTAAACTGTTACCTCTCCACACATCCTCCAGGGTACTGCGTGTGCCTTCACACCAGGGCTACACAGGTGCCTTTACCAATTCCGGGAAGACCGTGGACTCATTTGTCCATGGACTTCATTACCAATCTGCCATCCTCCCGTGGAAATACTGTAATCTGGGTAATTGTGGACAGATTTTCTAAACTAGCACATTTTGTACCCATGGCAAGTTTACCGTCAGCAGAGACTCTCTCCAGACATTTCCTTTCTCAGGTGGTACGTTTACACGGGGTGCCTACTAATATTGTGTCAGATAGAGGGACGCAATTTGTGTCTAAGTTTTGGCGGGCTTTTTGCAAAAAGTTGGGGATATCGTTGTCTTTTTCCTCAGCGTACCACCCAGAGACCAACGGGCAAACTGAACGCACCAACCAGTCGCTTGAACAAATTCTTCGGTGCCTGACTTCTACTCTGCAAAGCGACTGGTCTGAGGCCTTACCATTAGCAGAGTTCGCCTTCAACAACCGGGTAAACCAGTCTACCGGTAGGTCACCATTTTTTATTAATTATGGGATAAATCATTTTGGCGAGTTCTCGCGTATTGATTCTGTTTG
Organism: Oophaga sylvatica; assembly: GCA_033576555.1. Classification (NCBI taxonomy): domain Eukaryota; kingdom Metazoa; phylum Chordata; class Amphibia; order Anura; family Dendrobatidae; genus Oophaga; species Oophaga sylvatica. The sequence continues at coordinate 166,476,550 of JARQOD010000008.1, read as the reverse complement.
CCCGGGAGCTGAGGACGGGATCAGTCGTCTCAGGAATCTCTGGTCGAAAATTCGACAAAATATTTCCAGGGCTCAGGAAAAGTATAAACATTTTGCGGATAAAAAAAGGGACTCGGTTCAGATTTTGCGATGTGGAGATAAGGTTTGGCTTTCCACACGGAACATAAGTCTCCGAATACCCTCCGCTAAATTAGGGCCTAAATTTATTGGCCCTTACGAAGTCATCGAGGTGGTTAACCCGGTAGCCTATCGCCTTCGTCTCCGTCCCTCTTTGAAACTCCATAATGTATTTCATAGGTCCTTACTTAAACCCCTGGGGTCAGTGAGGGAAGATACAGACGCCGTTCCTTTGCCCGTTATGGTTGATGGGCATATGGAGTTTGAAGTACAACACATTGTGGACTCCAGGCGGGTTCAGGGATCTTTGCAGTATCTGGTACATTGGAAGGGGTATGGTCTGGAGGATCGGTCTTGGGTGCCAGCCACATCGGTTCACGCTAATCGTTTGGTTCGTGCATTCCATGCCCGGCATCCTGATAAGCCTGGGGGTCCGGAGGCCCCCCGTTGAAAGGGGGGTACTGTCATGGTTTGCTGAGTTTGTGGGTAAAAGGTAGGTTAAGGGTTAATTTGGATGGCCTCACTCTGGGATTCTGGGAGGCTTCTTATAGCCTCATTGTGGGGCCATTCCTTGTCGCTTATACTTTGACCCTTGGCCGAGTGTGTGTGACCCTGTGTTTTGTGCTTGTGATTCTTTATGCTTGCTTGGTTTTGACTTGGTTCTGTTCCCGTTACGAGTTCCGCCTGCCCCTCCTGTACTGCGTTGCTATCTCGTGTATGACCTCTTGCCTTTGTCCTGACAATTCTCTGCTTATCCTTCCTGTACTGCGTTGCTATCTTGTGTATGACTCCTGGCTTATGTTCTGACTATTCTCTGCTCGCCCCTTCTGTACTGCGCCGTCCTCTCCGTGTATGACCCCCGTTTGTCTGACCTGAGTTTCCCTATTCACTAATCCAGGATCCCTGGAGAGTCCTGCACTCACCTCCAGTAGCAGAACGCTAGGCCCCGCCCCCTGTGGTCACATGATCGCAGGTCCTTTTGCTTACTGCTACTCTCACCACGCTGCTCTGGTCCCGTCTGCCTGAGCCCCCCTGCGGCATCTGACCCTGGGCCCTTCCACAGTGTGGGTGAGTCACCCTGCTCAGCCGTGGCAGTTCGCTGGCGCTGACAGGGTTGTTACAAGGCCAGACTAAGTTCAGAGTAACTCTGCTGCCTCATTATAGTGAATGGATCCATCGGGGGGGGTTCATCTGTCACGTCACTCAGAGATTTAGATGTAAACCCTGATGTAAGTGCTCAACATAGAGCGCTGGATAAATGTGATCATAAATATGTAAAATGTTCCCAATAAAAGCTTCAACTCAATCCACAAAAAAGCAAGTCCCCACTCAGGTCTGTCATCTGTTAATGGAAATATAAGGGCTTCCACATTACTGGTAGCACAAAGGTTCTAGAAAAGCGAAATGGCACCTCGCCCCCTAAAAGAAATTCAGCAAGTTCTCCGCTTCCAAATCCAAATTCCCCCCTCCCTTCTGAGCCCCAGTGTGCCTAAACCACATTTAGTGTCCACATGTTTGGTATTTCTGTATTGATGAGAGCCCGCCTAATTTACAGTTGCGTACCTCTAGAAGCATGAGCTGGGCATAGTATACTGCTCACTACAACGGAAGTTTGCAATTTTCACTTAGCAACATCCACTGCTGCCTGTTTCTGAAAACACCCATGGAGTCAAAATCATCACTACACCTGTAGATAAATTCTCAAAGGGCTATAATTTCCAAAATGTGATCACTTGAGGGGGTTTTCTGCTTTTCTAGCACTTAGGGTCTCTGTATATGGAGTTCGCAAACTATTCTAGTAAAATACAGTTGAAACCAGAAGTTTACATACACTATATAAACAGACACACTCCATACAGTATAATGCTCTCTCCATAGTCCTCCATATAGTGTAATGCACTCCCCATAGTCATCTATATAGTGTAATGCACTCCCATAGTCCTACATACAGTATACTGCACTCCCCCAGTCTTCCATACAGTATACTGCACTCCCCATAATCCTCCTTACAGTATATTGCACTCCCCATAGTCCTCTATACAGTGTACTGCTCTCCCCATTGTCCTTCATACAGTATACTGCACTCCTCATAGTCCTCCATACAGTATACTGCTGTCCCCATTGTCCTTCATACAGTATACTGCACTCCCCCAGTCCTCCATACAGTATACTGCACTCCCCAGTCCTCCATACAGTATACTGCTCTCCCCATAGTCCTTTATACAGTATACTGATCTTCCATAGTCCTCAATACAGTATACTGTGCTCTCCATAGTCCTCCATACAGTATAATGCTCTCCCATAGTACTCCATACAGTATATTGCACTTTTCATAGTATTCCATACAGTATAATGCACTCCCTATAGTCCTCCATACAGTACAATTATCCCCTAAAGTCCTTCATACATTATAATGCTCTCCCTATAGTCCTTCATATGGTATAATGCGCTCCCCATAGTCCTCTATATAGTATATTGCACTCGCCATAGTCCTCTATACAGTATAATGCACTCCACCCCCATAGCCCTCCATACAGTATACTGCACCCCCATAGCCCTCCGTACAGTATACTGCACTCCCCATAGTCCTACATACAGTATAATGCTTTGCCCATAGTCCTCTATACAGGATACTGCACTTTCTATACTTCTCCATACAGTATAATTCACTCCCAACGCCCTCCATACAGTATACTGCACTCTCCGTAGTCCTCCATACAGTATAATGCTCTTCCCATAGTCCTCCATACAGTATACTGCACTCCCTATAGTCTTCCATACAGTATACTGAACTCTCCATATTTCTCCATACAGTATACTGCTGTCCCCATTGTCCTTCATACAGTATACTGCACTCCCCCTAGTCCTCCATACAGTATACTGCACTCCCCCAGTCCTCCATACAGTATACTGCTCTCCCCATAGTCCTTTATACAGTATACTGATCTTCCCATAGTCCTCAATACAGTATACTGTGCTCCCATAGTCCTCCATACAGTATAATGCTCTCCCCATAGTACTCCATACAGTATATTTCACTTTTCATAGTATTCCATACAGTATAATGCACTCCCTATAGTCCTCCATACAGTACAATTATCCCCTAAAGTCCTTCATACATTATAATGCTCTCCCTATAGTCCTTCATATGGTATAATGCACTCCCCATAGTCCTCTATATAGTATATTGCACTCGCCATAGTCCTTTATACAGTATAATGCACTCCACCCCATAGCCCTCCATACAGTATACTGCACCCCCATAGCCCTCCGTACAGTATACTGCACTCCCCATAGTCCTACATACAGTATAATGCTTTGCCCATAGTCCTCTATACAGGATACTGCACTTTCTATACTTCTCCATACAGTATAATTCACTCCCAACGCCCTCCATACAGTATACTGCACTCTCCGTAGTCCTCCATACAGTATAATGCTCTTCCCATAGTCCTCCATACAGTATACTGCACTCCCTATAGTCTTCCATACAGTATACTGCACTCTCCATATTTCTCCATACAGTATACTGCACTTCCCATAATCCTCCATGCAGTATACTGCAGTCTCCATAGTCTTCCATACAGTATACTCTACCCCCTAGTCTTCCATACAGTATATTGCAGTCCTCATAGTCCTCCATACAGTATTATGGTCACTATAGTATACTTAATGATTTAAAAAAATAAAACAAAATGCTCTGCTATCTGCAGCGACCATTATGAACCACCACATACTTCATTGCAGTAGGCACCATATAGTGACGTCATCACACCCGCTACCCTGCGACACCAGACGCTGAGTAAGAACGATGGAGGAGGAAGCATCAGATGGCGCTCAGTCCTCTATCATTGTTTTCAACTTTATCAGCAACCAGTATGCCGATACAGCTGAAAATGTGATGACCAGTGGGGGGTCCTGGTGCCGGCACTGGGCCCCACTGACTCACGAGCCCCATAGTGGCAGTGTGGCCTGTTGCCATTGGCAGTACGCCACTGACTCACTGACTGATGATCCCAGTGATTGACTAAAGTTGTGACATCCCCATGCAGCCTGTCACAATGGGTGGCAGGAATGGAGAGGCAGCATTGGACCTGTGGTGGGTAAGGCTCATTTATTTTATTATTTTTACAATAGGCAAGCCAGAGGAAAAAAATTAAATCCATTAAAATCCCAGTCGCCTGAACCTGCTGATTTCTAAAGGACCTAAATCTGATCTGTATAGGGGGATTAGGGTAGTATTAAATTAAACACCCATCCTTTCCATCCCTCCATTAAAAACACATAAATGTGAGACAAGAGGAGTTGCGAGAAAAAGCTGTTGGTTGAGCAAGTGTTCAGCTGACAGGTGTATGCGGTTCATGGGCACCTTTATTAGGGTATTTGCACAAAGACATTTATGTTGCAGTCAAAACCGTCAAATTTTCTTTTGGAAACTGTTACAGAAAACTCCTTTTTCCTTGGGGAGTTTTCTTATTTGTTGGGTTCTTCATTATCGGCAGCATTTCCTAAAATGTTTTTAATGAGTTTTTTAAGACTCATAAGGCTATGTGCACATGGCGTCCTTTGTGCTCCGGCATAGATTTTAAGATTTCCCAGGCGAAGCAGCTTCAAGAAAACACTAGCACTACACGTTTCTGGGACGAGCCGTCCCCTTCGTGAGGCTTTAGATACACCAACGCTGGTGTGATTGGTTAATAAAATATGTAAAAAAAGATGTAAAATTACATTGATACAAATCACTTAAAAGAGTCAAAGACATATCTCAATATCTGATATAATCACATCCCCCTTGGGGGCCCCCTTCAGCCAAAACGCAAGATGTGCTATCTAACATGTCAGTGGAAACAAATGTTTTATTATAAATTCAGTTCCTAATAATCAAAGTTTTGAAATCACAGAAATCATACTACTGTGTCAGTTCAATATTAATGTTTAGACCATCTGGGTGTAAAGTGGCCACTGTGTATATCCAAAAGCATTCTCTGTTATTTAACCTCTGTATGCGGTCAGGGCTGAACTCAGGTATATGCTCTATAATGGTGAGTAGAGTCGGACTGGAGCAGCTTGGGCCCACCAGAGAAAGTCATTCTTGGGGCCCACTACCTAGCTACATGGAAATAAATACAAGACCACCAATTGTGTGTTAAAACACACTAATATCTGGGTATAATATAAGGTAGTACACGTCTTAATGATATAGCAGGGGTTGGGGTAGCCGCCCTCATAGAATATAATGCAGCCCCCTCTTAGAATATAATGCAGCCCCCTCATAGAATATAATGTAGCCCCCCTTATAGAATATAATACAACCACCACATAGGGTATAATGCAGCTCCCCATAGAGTATAATGCAGCCCTCCATAAGGTATAATGCAGCCCCTCAAAGTATAATGCAGCCATCTCATAGGGTATAATTCAGCCCCCCATAGAGTATAATGCAGCCCCCTCATAGGGTATAGTGCAACCGCCTCATAAGGTATACTGCGGGCCCCCCATAGAGTATAATGCAGTCCCCTCATAGGGTAAAATGCAGCCCCTTCATAGTATAATGCAGTCCTCCACATAGAATATAATGCAGGCACCCTAATATAGTATAAAGCAACCCCCATAGAATATAAGGCAGCCCTTCCCATAGGGTATAATGCAGCGGCCGCGTGGTGTGCCGCTATTAGAGGCAAGCCACTGGCTGGGGGCCTAGTCTGCCTGTCCCTAATGCTGGCCCTGATAGCGGGCAGCTGCTGCAGGAACCAGCAGCTGCGACTAACACTGCACGCTATTCAAGTTAAATGCATATTCACTGCTCTCTCCTGCTGGCTCCTGCCTCCTGTCACCCACTGCTCCACTGCAGCAGCTCTGTTGGCACCGGGGGGGCCTCCCTGACTCACGGGCCCCATAGCATCCTATTAGCGACACACCACTGGCTGGGAGCCCTGGTTCTCTGGTGGACCAGTCCGACCCTGTATACAGTATGTCACTGCTCAGCCTCTGTCTACAGCCTCTGTATACAGTGCATTGCTCCTCAGACCCTCTAAACTTTTGCAGTCTTCCTCTGCATCTGCTGCTCGTTCCGTCCTCTGATTTTGCTGGTCCTCTCTGGCAGGCAGCAAGAGGCATGTCCTCTGTGTGCCTCTGCGTGTGCACGTCCTAGTCTTCCTGATGAGGCAGGACATTTAAATTTACAGAGCTGATGAGGCATGCGCAGAGTTGCCGCATGGTGGCTCAGCAGTGCCGTACCTTACATTAAATCACCTGCGGTCACCTCACAGCAGCATCTTACAGAATGTGGTGTGACTGCAGGGGAGGTAATGGGTGGGACAGCAATGTTGAGGCCCATGGCGGCCAGGTGGTCCTGAACAGCTACAAAAAGACCGGCCTGGGGGAATTGGCCCCTCTTTCCACTAGCCCAGCCCGCCAATGATATTGATCTTCTTAATGATAAATTCTCATGGTCACTTTAATTACGGTATAATGTGTAAAGTGCAGAAATGTAAAATGTAATCCCAGTGTGAGACCAGAGACCCCATGAAATACAGCACAGAGCAAAGTACAGCTAATCAGAGGAAATAAAAGCAGCTACACAGAGACATAGGGGGCAAATTAGAGAATTTTATTAATGGGTGAGAAGCAGGTGATTTGATAAATACCACGGTTATGTTAGATCCAATGACTTTTATTGATTCAGTGGAACAGGAAAAAATTCCCTCCCATCTCCACTAAGGAAAGTCAGACTAGTTCCCAGGATTAACGATCATAATACATTTCATTAATCCCAGGGAAGGTGAAAAACCTAATTGAACCATCGGCCAATTTAGGTTCAATTGAGGAAAAATTCCTTCCTGACTCCACGCTTAGCAGTCAGACTAGTCCCCGAATCATTTACTAAGTAATTGTGTTATTGATTAGGGGAGAGGATGAATGGTGGGGGGCAGCTATGTTGATCCAGAGGAAAGAGAGGTACTCACCTCATACCCACCGCGTGAGGTGCAGACATGGAAATCTGGCTCCAAGACTACATGCTGGTAATTATCCTGGGCTTGCTGGTCCTGGCTAGGAATAGATCCTTCAGAGCCAAAGGAATCCATGTCTTGAAGAGTTGTCGAGGTCGGGCCAGAGGTCAGACGACTCAGAGCCAAGAGACTGGGGTAGCAATATGGTGTTATTCATGGCACTGATCGGCAGAGAGAGTCGTGGTCCAGGGCAAGCCAAGGTCAGGTCCACAAGCAGGGGCGAAGGGAGCACAGCGTCCTGGGAAGGTTCATCCTACTGTGTCCAAATTGGTGATAAAAGTCGGACACAGGGTGAAGAGCTGGTTAAGCCTCCGGCCAATCCAGATGGTTCACTCCTGAACATGCTGCAAAAGAAAGAAGTGTACAGAGATAGAAGAACCAGCATTTTCTCTTCTGTCCTCCTCTTATATACATGTATAACTACCTACCATACCATGAATCATGGACTTCGCTGAACACTCCCCATTAGTTTATAGAAGCATTTTTCCACCCATCACTGAAGCCTGGAGGATTTCTATCACTTTTGTCGTCATAGTGTGTAAACCCTTTATTCTATATGTTATAAGTCTTCACTTACATGGAAAGGTATAAAGGGCGGCTGTGCTCTCCTCTTCTCCAGTTCCTCCCAACAGATGGTCCCGAAAAATGGGTGGTGTCTGATGTTTCCTGACACACCCAGGCGGCTCTCTGGATTCTTACGTAGCAGCTTCTTTATTAGATGTTTCACATCTACATCTAGCCATCTTGGAAATTTTGGCTTCTTGGTGGTGATTGACTTGTAGACAATTTGCTTCTGGGGGCCGTTGTAAAATGGGGAAAGTCCAGATGACATTTTGGACACCACTATCCCCAGGCTCCACCAGTCTGCTGCTACGCTGTATGCTTTCTCCAGGAGCACCTCAGGGGCCATGTAGCGAAATGTTCCCGTCCGTCCATGGATCTTACTGGAAGTGGTCAGACCGTCTTTCGCAACCCCAAGATCTATAATTCGGGCGTGACCATATTTATCCAGCATGATGTTGGTTTGATGTCTCTGCAAAAAAAAACCAAAACAAAATATGTCACTTGATTTTCACATATAACTTCAGGACACACATGAAAGGTGATACTGAGCAGAAGAAGAGACTCGTAAAGAAATTGCATCATTTATTGTAGAGATCATCCCTGAACCGGACTACTCAGACAACTGCTTTCATTATTTGAGTTACACTGGACAGACAGGACCTGTCTGTATAAATTGCGCCCCTCTTCTCCATGGCCATATCTGGTATTGCCGCTCAGCCTCATTCAGGAGAACAGACCTAAGCAGCAGACATAGCCCATTGGTATCAATGATGTTCCAAGACAATATAATCACTCTTCTCTTACCGATGGGCGATGCCATGGCCGTGGAGGAACGGAGGCCACAAATTAATTCTGCTGTGATTAACCTGATGGAAAAAGGAGACTGTTTAGTATCAATGACATGAAATCATCATGTTGAGAAAACTTTTTAGAATCTCTAATATAAGCCATTGACTGCATAATAAAACTTGCAGGGTTATTCCCAATACTGAAAGTCATCACCTGTCACCATACCCATAGGATAGGTAGTAACTTACTAATGGATGGGGGCCCAGGTGGGATTCGCATATATCCAGAGAGAGGGGCTCTGAAGTGTTCTGGCCGTGCATGTAACCTACTACTCCATTTCGATTTCTGGCCGTCCCATAAAGAATGATTGGAGCGGTGGCGTGCCACATTCCTATGGGCATTTTTAGAGCTTTGTTGTTGGAGTCGGTGAGCGTCTTAGTGGACTGGTCACATTATCAGAACACAGGAGAACTTTCAGTGTCAGGAATACCCCATTAAGTATTACCATAGACCAGAAATGGTACCAGATATTAACCACTAAATCTCCCCAGATATTCAGAAGACCCACATAGTATATCACACATATATGCCCTATGTAGGGGAACACGTGGGCTGTAATGCATGTAGAGAGGTGTTTTGGGTGGCATGACTTACTGTGTGTTGCCGGCCTTTAGAAACCCCAAGTGTCAGGATATTTCTTTATATTTAGTTATTTGTTTCAGTATTAGATACTCATCGTGTTGTTTCGATGTTCAATTTGCCACTCATCTCAATAAGTGACTGAAGGCTGCCACCGGACAGATGCTCCACGATGAAATAGGCTTGGCTCTGGGAATAAAGAACAATACATAGATATTAGGTCTGAGTACATGGACTACATGTTCTTCATGGAGGAGATGACTGGAATAAGGAGACTCCTCTGTACCTGAGACTCCAGAGCGGCATCCAGATGACTGATGAAGGGGAGGTCTCTGGCCGCCAGGAGTAGCCTCTGCTCTCGCCGTAGGGCTTTGGCATTGTCCTGCTTCTCGATGATCTTAATGGCCTTGTAGATGTTTTGGCCACGGACAGATGCCAGCACCACCTGAGGAAAACCCAGGAAAATAAGCATCAAAGAAGTCAAAGGTGAAAACTTTTGTTATTTACACCCTTAAACAATTAATTTATGATTTTTGACGATCCTACTGATGGACTCCCTTTATAATATGTTGTATATCCATCCATTAATTTGCACTTTCTGACATGAAAAAATTGAGTTTTTTTCCAAGTAAAGTTTTTAATTGTGAAACTAAAACTTACATTTCTTTTTAGAGATGGATATAAATGCTCTTTATGTTTGCAGACTGATAACTTAGAATGATCCGGTGCTGATTATATGGGTGAGATTGTTATAATGTGTAGTATATATTGGGGTTCACCCAGCTTTTTATAATTGGGAACACATTTTATGGGAACACACGTGTAATTCTTTACTGGACGATCGCTGGTGGTGAAAGTTACCCTTCTCATCTCGCTCTGGGGAGGAAATGCCCCCGTGGTAAGTGTGCGCCATTTCCTATCACAGTGCTTGGTTGTGAGTGGCGCTGTGTAATGCACCAACCAAAGGGCCAATCTGCTCTTCCAACCACCATGACGTCCCCTCATTATCAGTGCCGCCAAACTTCAAAAATATCACATTACGTGTTCTGGGAACCAGATTTTGGAGATGAGATGTTAACCAGAGGAACTATCCTGATTGCCAAATGTGGATTTGGGGACACATATCCCCACATATCTGCCTGATGAGGTTTTTGTTCCTCTGGATCAGAACATTAGGTTAAGGATTGAACTTTTGTCTTCTTTTGACCTTCAAACCTCCAATCTATGAAATTGCTCATGAAATAAAACTTTTCTCGGATGATGATGTAAACTTATATTTCATTGCTGTCCTTGTGATTCCACAAGTGGCCGCCGTCAGATCCCCACAATCCAGGACACGTCCATAACTGACTCCGCTCCTGAGAAGTGATGCTACAGAGAAGAAGAAAATATTATTAGGATAGAAACGGGGAAAAATATGTTTTCTGTGTAAATATAAAATAACTTTTATTAATTATATTTATATTCAAGACGCTCCATAAAATATTAATTACATAATTATAAATTGTAAAGCGCGTGGCCCCAAGAACAGAGAGAAAATATCCGGCTTCCGCAGCAAAAAATATTTTTTCTATAAAAACATTATTGATCTGCTCTGAAAGTAAAGGGTTAACAAAATGAAGCTCTTGGCCAACGCGTTTCAGTCTAACAGCCAGAAATCATGCAGTAGCGGGGACTCGGACATATTACTCAAGCACCCATGATACTCGGAAAACACCCGAGCATGCTCGAATAACATTATATCCAAGCATGCGCACTCATCACAAGCTGTGTTCTTTCTGCAGGAGTGCTCACTACACAATGCAATAACAATCTTCTCTGATTATTGCAGTTTTGCTGAATTTCTTTTATGTGTTTTTCCCATTATTTGATACGATTTTGGTGCAGATATGGAGAAGAGTTTTTAGAGCTTTTTTAAAACTACATAAAAACTTTGATTCTGCTACTAAAAATGCAATGGCATTTTTTGTTATGCGTTTTTTTTTTCAGAAGAAGCCTATAGAGTAAAAATGCATCAAAACTGCAGGGTTCTTCAGACCACAGGGATGGCAGATCTCATGGAATCACGTCCACCTTGATTGAACATTTAGACCGTGTTCACATGTAGTGTAAATGCTGCGTTTTTTCTGATGCTTTTCCTGCACAGAAATTCTGCTGTGTTGAACTGTCCAAGCAAAGTCTAAAGATGCTGTTGAACTGTGCGGTTTGGGCCTACAGACACAAAAATACTAGATATCGTACAGTGAAGCTACATAAACATGAGAAAGTTCTGGCGGCTCCAACTGTGAATGAGGGAACAAAATTTAATCCACAGGTCCCAGGACGCACAGGTGACGTCACACCAGCTCTGGTTAATCAAAAGCCGCCTGAAGAGGTTAGAGATTTGCGGCCTCCAGTCCAGCCGCCAGGTAGCACTGACTTAGAAATAATGCACTCACTGCTCGGTGCACGCAATCGAAATACAGGGAAGAGCAGGAACTAATGTGAAGGAGGCAGGAATAGTGGTGTGGGCCAGGGGGCGGGCCCACCAGAGGATTCTCCGATTTCCTGGTGGGCCAGTCCGACTCTGATGGCAAGACGCAAATTGTCCAGCTTCTTTTGATAGTAGATTAAAAAATGCCTTAACAGATTGTGGTTGGAAAAGAAATCGCAGGAGTAAACGAGTAAGGGAAAAATGTGGTAGACCACACAGCCACCTCAGTACACCTATCAATTCACCCAAAAAGGAACAGAATCTATGCATTTTTAACCTTTCTAAATATTTCCTTTCAGCTAACAAGGTTCAACTACTGAGAAAGGCCTATATTTCTGTCGAAGTGCGGATGCCAACAAGTTTGATTTGTTTTTAGACATCAACGTATTTCTAGGCAAGTTTACTTTAAAAATACACTTTTTATTATTGGATAAGAGAAAGTTGGGTGTAGAAGGAAACCCTAACTTACCAACCTGACCATTATGAAAGATACGACCCTATCAATCTGGCAGGTGATCCTCAACAGGTAGAGACTGGAGGGAGGTCGGATGTTTACACCATACACCACCGAGTAAGCCATTTGGACACCTTCCATCACTTATTATTAAAGGAACTAAGAACATTTCCTAAAGTCCTTGGGAAAGATAATCTCACCCAACTGAACATCAAGCCCTCCGATCATTCAAATCTAACCCACAAATAGTCATCAGAAATGCGACAAAGGGGGTAGTCATAATAGATAGAATCTGGCATGTGGAGGAAGGTTTGCACAATTTGAGTGATGGGAAATATTATTATGGATTGAACTCAGATCCAACACCCCAACACTTGGTTTTCTTCAATGAAATGGTTAACAAGGCCATTGGTAGCAACATCTTGAATAGGAAGGAGAAGGACTTCCTGAGTGTCAAACATTTTCAGATGCCCTACTTTTATTTTATACCTGAGATCCATAAGAGTTTATCACATCCCCCTGGGCGCCCTATTATTTCGGGAGTTAGATCTATCATAGCCAACCTGTCCCACTATATTGACCTAGTCCTACAGGAATATGTCACACCACTCGATTCCTATATCCGGGATTCATCCCATTTAATTAATTATGAAGCTTAAAAAACTTCCACTCATTCGACACTGCATTTTTTCCACGTGAGACATGAATGCTTTATACGCCAACAATGACCACCAATTAGGCTCGGCTGCGGTGGAATTCTTTCTGTCAGGATAGTGACATTCCTGATCTTCAGAGGAAATTCTTATAAAGGGGTATTGACTTCATACTCAACCATAATTTATTTTGTTTTGAGGGTGTGAACTACCAGCAGACTAGGGGCTGCGCCATGGGGACAAGATTCACGCCCAGCTATGCGAATTTATTCATGGGGCGATTGGAGTCCCTGTACATTGGCCAGTCCCTCCTGCCGGTGGGTCACACCCTGTTCTATAAGAGATATATTGATGGTTTGATATTTATCTGGACTAGTACTCGGGTAGAGGTCCAAATCTTTATGGACAATCTGAATAATAATACACGGGGGCTTCAATTTACATCCACATTCGCAGAAGATCACATTGAATTTCTAGAACTAACCATCTCCAAAAATGGCAATGGGGAGATATACACGTCCACCCATTTCAAAAAGGTGGAAGTGAATAGTTACCGAGAGTACATGAGTGGGTATCTCCCTAAGTGGATAAGAAATGTGCCATACGGACAATACTGGCGCATCTGTAAAAGTTGTACAAGAGATGAAGATTTCCTCAAGGAATCACTCATCTTGAATACGAGATTTAGGGAAAAAGAGTATCCAAAGGGGATTCTTAAGGATGCCTATGAGAAAACAAAAAATTTCCACCAAATGGATTGCCTTAACAAATGAGGGATAAGTAGGTGGAAAAGAAGAAGTCTAATAAATCTGTCAAGTACAATAAATATAGCTACAACTTTGTGACCTCATTCAGCAGATCCAACAAGATTGTTAGGAATCATATAAAAAAAGTATTGGTTCATCCTGGAGAACGATCCTGTCCTCTCCGTAGATTTAACCAAGAGGCCAAACATTATATTTAGCAAGAATAGGAGTATAAAAAAATCTCATCTCCTTTACCCATGTTAGTTGTGGGGAAAAATCCCCCAATACCCTCCCATAACTTTTTTTCAGAATGTATTGGGGTGTACAGGTATGGGAATGGTAAATGCCCATGTTGCACTGGGTAGAAGCATGGTAGTAAGAAATTCCAATCAAGGGTGACCGGGGAAGTCTGATGTTAAACATTTAACCTGCAGTACATCTTTCGTCGTTTACCTGTTTGAAGGTGGTTGCAGTCTCCAATACGTGGGACGGACCACACAGCCGACCCATAATAGAATGAAAATCCATAGGTATGATAATAAAAATGGGATTACCAACCACAATCTGTCAAGGCATTTTTTAATATACCATCAAAAAAATCTGGACAATTTGCGCTTTATCATTATAGAGCATATAACAGAGTCCAACCTTGGACTGGCCCACAGGAGAACAAGAGAATCCTCCGGTGGGCCTCTGTGCAAGAATGGGCCACCACTCTTTTATATGAGCAGTGCAGTACTTGGCACAAAATACTTTATTCACTACATATAGACAAAAGCAGGATCTGAGACATTTACTGTAAACATTACCAAGTTCATTGCTATATAAATTTGTGATTGAGCATAATGTCACATTTGCATGTGGCGGAATAGTGGGGCCATGGAGTCGGTAACTGGTGAGCCTTTGGCCCCCGAGTCCGACACTGCCCGAGATCAGCCCAGAGGTTAAATAACAGAGAACCTTTTCGATATACAAACTGGCACTTCACACCCTGAAGGTCTAAAGATTAGTATTGAACCGTGTGTGTTTAATTCTAGTAGTGGTGTTTCTGTGATTTCAAAACTTTACTTATTAGGAACCCAATTTATAATCATGCATATGGCTTTACTGACATATTAGATAGTACATCTTGCGTTTTGGCTGAAGGCAGACCCCCAGAAGGATGTGATTATATCAGGCATTGAGGTATGTCTTTGTATCTTTTAATTTATTTGTATCCATGTAATTTTACGCCTTTTTTTACATATTTGATTAATTAACCAATCACACCAGTGTTGGTGTATTTAAAGCCTGACGAAGGGACAGATCGTCCCAGAAATGCGTAGGGTCAAAAAAAAAATTTTGTACAATTGATCTGGCTGGTCTCCTGCTTCCAAGCATGGCGCCCTGAAAATCCGCTCACTACTCCCATCATCTCTCCTGCGACGCCGCTCCTGTGTTAATACCAGGGGTGGGCGGAAGGTGCGGCAGCGTTTCAGGACGCTCTCTCCTCTCACTGCCCCTTGTACTGGGGGTAACTTTCAGATGGAGTGCTCTCGCCCTCTGTTTCCGCTGAATTATAAAGTGGCACCAGAGAAATACAAATCATTATTATTATTAAAAAAAAAAATAATAATAATTTTAGAACTGCAGCAGTAAACGTATAATAATATCCTGGATTTTACAGTATCGGAACAGGTACACGAGTTTATAGAAGACAAGTTACATTCATTTCTACAGAGAACGCTGATCAGATACTTTCCACTGTAAACCGGGCTGGTCCTGAAGGAGTTACCAATTTTAATGACTGCACGTATATAAAATGCAAATTGTCAACATTGCCCCTACTTCCCTGCCCCAGTTTGGCAGAGTGAATTCCCAGGCTGGAGAAATGAAAGGTGATTAGTTATAGACAGAGTGGTGCAGGAGCCTACAAGGCAGGCGGGAGAGGAGGACTGCCCTGACCTGCACGTGTGACAACCAAAGCCGAAGGGAACAAAACTAAAAAGTGTCGGTTTTACTACATCTTTTTTTCTTTTTTTTTTAATCTTTCAAGTCACAGAAAATTCTAATCAATTTGAACATTTTACATTTTACATTCTGTAGATTCCTGCATGGCTGCGTACAGTGTCCAATCCAGAGTTGTAGTGAGGCTTTCCTTCATCCAGGGCAATGATTGAGTTTGTTGTGCTAGCCCTGTTTCCCAGCTTTGTCAGGGGACAGCCCAACTCTGGCACGACAATGTCATGGAGCTTAATGAGGAAATAGCTACAGAATATTTTTTTTTTCTTTTTTACATTTTTTATTGGTTTTTCTAGGGGACTTTGAACCTGCGATCATTTGATTGTATGCAATACTGTAATATTGCACAGTAAAATTACCAATCTCCTATGAAACCCATACTACAGTCTGGGCTTTACAGGTGTACAGAATACACCACGGCTACCAAAATAATGCCATCAGCATCCCATAATTAACTGCGGAGGACCCAATAAGCATCAGAAGGGAGACTTTCTCTATGCTCAATCTCTTAAACACTGCTGTCACGAGTGACACCGGCTTCCAAAATGTCAAACTGCTGCACTTGGAACTAGCTCTGATTGCAGACGTTAGACTTGGGTGCCGGGTGTATTAAACAGCCTGCACCCACACAATAAGGAGATGGCCATATATGCATTGTGCACATCTGCCCTACATGTATGTCACCAATGGAAACCTGGACATTGTGACTACTGCAGATACAGTTTGGAACGTGGCTGGGTTTACCAGGCACTGGGTTTGCGTTTATGCATCAGCTGTAACAAAGAAGGGGGCTGGCTTAGCTATAAAAATCAATTGTATAAATTGGAAGGAGATTGAAACGCAGTGCATGGATTGACTAGCGGCTTTGCTGACCCAAGAGTGACAGCTTCATGTATTTCTATTCAGCTGTCATGCTCAGGTAAGGAGAGCCGCCAACCAGGTCATGCACTTCGATCTTATCTCACTCCGATTTATATGGCTGTCTAACTTTCCCCTTAATGTGTAAGAAAAAAACATCCTGATGACAAGGTGAACAGTAACAGACAGCTGTCATTTTATTCATTTAAATCATAGAATGTTAGAGTTGGAAGCGACCATCAAGGGTCATCATGTCCAACCCCTGCTGAATGCTGGAGTCACTAAACCATCTCAGACAGATGTCTGTCCAGTCTCTATTTCAAGACATGTTGCACAGCTTCTGAATTCACACCTTTGCAGTAGAAAACTTCACAGAGCAGGCTGCATGGGATAACAAGCTTTTACTTCTAACAACATGAGGTAAAGGAAGAATGCACAGTCATTCCAGCATTGCATCAGGAAACAGGAACAAAACGAAAGTGAAACTACAAGTGAGACTATTCCGTATACAATACATTAAACAGAAGGAAACATTACACAACATCGCCATCTATTGTCAGGTCAGCATAAAGTCCTCCTTTTCCTTATAATAAGTCCTGATCTGTTGCATATGCCAACACCCTTTTATCAACAATAAGGACTTATCCAATCAAACCCAACTTTTTTATTAGTCTCTGATGTTTAGCAGCATTCAACACCTTCGTGAAAATGTCCACTGTCATTTCTTCAGTAGGGCAATACTCCAACTTCAAGACTCCTTGATCCTGATGATCTCTCAAGAAATGATATTTCACATCAATATGCTTGGTTCTTGGATTGACTCTTTCCATCTGAGCAAGAACAAGACACCCTTGATTGTCCTCTTTTAGTTTTGTTGGTTCCAACTGTGGTTGTCCTAATTCTGTCAACAATTGTCTTAACCACAGTACTTCTTGACTCGCATGTGCTGCTGCAACATATTCTGCTTCTGTTGAAGACAGTGTCACAATTAACTGTTTCTTACTTGTCCAACATATTGGTCCACCTGAGAGAAAAAAATATATGTCCACTGGTAGATCTTCTGTCAGTTGGAGCTCCAGCCCAATCTGCATCAACATATCCTGTTAAAATGCAATTATCACCTGTGGGTAATTTCAGCTTAACATTGCTAGTTCCTTTCAAAAAATATATTACTCTCTTCACGGCATTCTAATCAGCTTTATTTGGTTTTGATACCTTTCTACTCAGGATTCCTACTGCTGCTGCGATGTCTGGTCCTGTAACGGTCGCTAGATACAGTAGTTTTCCTATTGCTGTTCTGTATTCTTCATTGTTTGGTAGCATATTTTCTTCACTGTTCATCTCTTTGAGATAATTAGTTTCCATTGGAGACTTTACTGTTTTTGCATCCTTTAGTCCAAATTTTTCTGTTATGTCTTGAATCATGTGATTTTAATTCAGTAGGAAACTTCTGTCTTCTTCTCTTTCTATCTGTATTCCTAGGTATTGTTTTACATTTCCCAAGTCTTTGATTTCAAAATGTTGTTTAAGGGTTTATAGAATGTTTTCTTTATCCCTTTCTTGTTTAAAACAAATTAAAATGTCGTCTACATATATGAGTACATAAATCCATCTATTACTCAGCCTTTTTGTGTACAAGCATGGATCAGCTTTGCTTCTTTGAAATTTTTCATTTGTTAGTACTTCCGTGATTTTGTCATTCCACGCTTTAGCTGCTTGTTTTAAACCATATATGCTTTTCTGTAGTTTACAAACTTTGTTTGGATTTCTTTCATCTTTGAATCCTGGAGGTTGTTCCATGTAAATGTCTTCTGTTAAATCTCCATTCAAAAAAGCTGTCTTTACATCCAGATGTCTTAGTTCCATCTTTTCCATTGCTGCAACTGTAAGTAAAGTTCTTATTGTAGTGTGTTTGACAACTGGAGCAAATGTTTCATCATAGTCTTCTCCATATTTTTGAGAATATCCTTTAGCTACGAGTCTTGCTCGATATCTTTCAGGTGTGCCATCTGTTTGGTATTTTACTTTAAAAATCCATTTACATCCTATGGCTTTTCTTCCTTCTGGCAAATCTGTTAGTGTTCATGTATTTGAATCATGCATGGATTTAATTTCTGTTTCTGTTGCTTCTATCCATTTATTAGCTTCTTCAGGAAGTTTAGATATGTCTTCCCAAGAGGTAGGTTCACAGATTTTTCTTATACTTGTCTCGTATGAGAGGCGTTTTGGTGGTTTTCCTTTGTTCTCTCTTATTGAACGTCTTGGTTCTGTGTCTGTTTGTAGTTGTGATTCTTCACTTTCAGTATTTTGTTCTTCATTAATTTCTACTTCTTTCTCATCAGATATTTTTCAGTTATGTCACTATTGTTTTTCTCATTTTTTGTTTCAACTGAAATCATAATGTCTTCATTTAAATCTTCAATGAATGTTACACTGTTACTCACTGTAACTCTGTCTGTTTTGGGATCTAAGATTCTATATCCTTTGCAGTTTTCACTATATCCAACAAATATTCCTTCCATGGATCTGTTTTGAAGTTTGGAACGTTTTTCTGTTGGAATGAATATAAAAACTTTACATCCAAAAACTTGATTGACACTTGTTTTCATACCTTGCCACAGTTCATATGGAGTTTTCTTCAGTTTCCTGGAAAAAAATTGTTTCTGTAGATATGTAGCTGTCATTGCTGCCTCACCCCAATATTTCTCTGGTAGTTTAAGGGCCCGTCTCACATAGCGATATCGCTACCGAGATCGCTGCTGAGTCACTAGTTTTGTGACGCAGCAGCGAGCTCACCAGCGATATCGCTGTGTGTGACATTCAGCGACGATCAGCTCCCCTGCCGGGTATCGCTGATCGTCGCTGAAATGTCAGGACCTTTTTTTGATGCTGGTTTCCCGCTGACAGGCACGCATCGCTGCGTGTGACTGGCGGGAGACCAGCGATCCGCTGGTATCCAAGGTACACAGCGGGTTTCCAGGCGCGGGGCTGTGCCTAGAAACCCGCTGTGTACCTTGGATACCAGCGCCCTGATGCAGGGAGCTGGTATCCAAGGTACACAGCGGGTTTCCAGGCACCGCGCAGCGCTTGGAAACCCGCTGTGTACCTTGGATACCAGCTCCCTGCATCAGGGCGCTGGTATCCAAGGTACACTGCGGGTAACTAAGCGATGTTACCCGCAGTGTCGCTGTCCCAGATCGCTGCCTGAGCTGCCTGTTTGGCAGCTCAGCAGCGATCATGTAGCGATACACCAGCGATCCTGACAAGTGCATATCATTGTCGGGATCGCTGGTGTATCGTTATGTGAGACCCAGCCTTTAGAATCTGTCCGCATACATCTCATCATCTGTTAGAGTTCTGTTTTTCCCTTCTGCTACTCCATTTTGTTCATGTGTGTATGGAACAGTTTTCTGATGTTCTATTTCATTTTGACTTAAGTAATCTTCTATTCTGTGACCTGTAAATTCATCTCCATTATCACTTCTGATGACAATTGGCTTCCTTTGAAATTTGTTATTTGATCTTGTTACATAGTCTACAAGTTTATCAAAAACTTCACTTTTGTTCTTAATTAAGTATGTGACTGTGTATCTTGAGTAGTCGTCTATAAATGTCAACATGTATCTATTGCCTCCTGATGTAGTCACTTTCATGGGTCCACATACGTCAGTATGCACCAAATCAAGTGGTCTTTCGCTTTTCATCTCACTTTCAACATTCACATCTTATGGTAATTGAGCAATCTGATATCTTTAAATCTTTTGTCAATTCTTTTCTCTGTAGTTCCCTTATACTGTCCGGGTGTCTATGTCCTAGACGTCTGTGCTGCATGTGAATACAGTTTTTGTGATCATGTGTACATACCTTCATCTGTTCCTTTGGTTTGGCAAAATGATATAATTGTTCATCTGCCTTGACTTTGGTTATCATCTTGCTTCCTGCAATAATTGCACACTCATTGTTTTTAAATTTTTACTGTATGTCCTTTTGCTGTTAAACGTTTCACAGATAATAATCCGCCTTCCAATTTTGGAACATACAACACATCCTGTACGAGTATCTTTGAATCTTGTCCGAACTTGTTTGAACAATTTAGCATACCTTGTCCAATACCTTCTGCGCTTATTTTGCTTCCATCTGCAAGATAAATGGCTTCTTTCTTATCTAAATCAAGATCAGTAAAGAAATTCTTGTCACTTGTCATATGACTCGTTGCTCCTGAATCAATAAACCAACCAAGTGATGATTTCTTGTCTGTTATTTTAAATGTGCCATTCCAATTATTCTCACACGAATCGGAAATTGTTTTTCACTTTCTGTGTATGCTTTTTATGTTGTAATTTTTGTTGTTCTGCTTTCCATATGGTACAGTCTTTCTTTAATGTCCCTTTTTCTTACATCTGAAGCATTCTCTTGTCTCTTTATTATAGGGTTTTTTAAATTCTGTAGCTTTAAGAGTGTTTTCACTGTCCTTTTCAGTAGAAGAATCATTGCTTTGTTCTTTTCTTCTCTGATATCCATCTATGAGTCTTGTTTTCACAAACTCTAATGTAATGTCTCTTTCTGGTCTTGTCTCTAGTGCATTTATTAAAGCTGTATACGAATCTGGTAAACTGCACAACAATATAGCTGCTATATGGCTTTCTTTAATATCTTTACCAATAGATCTTAGCTGTGATATCACTTCCATCATAGAGAATATATGTTTCTGCATGTCACTGTCTGTACTTAGTCTCATACTGTAAAACTTTCTTAATAAAAGTAACTTGTGATTTAAGCTGGGTCTCTCATATAGCTTTCTTAATGCTTCCCACATTCCTTTCGCTGTTTCTTCATTTCTTATATGTATTAATTGAGAATCATCCACTAATAAGCTAATGGTGGCTCTCGCTTTTCTATTTTTCTTATCCCATGTCTGATTATCTTGATCAGGTCTATCTGTAGTGATTACTTCCCATAAATCATCTTTAGACAATAACATCTCTACTTTGAACTTCCATAGCTGATAGTTCTCATCATTCAGTTTAGCTACTGCGAGTTTTAGCTCTGTGCTACTTGTCATTTTTAACTTATCTTACTTGTTTGTAGAGACTTGCAATGAAGAATTCTTCTGCATTCACCAGGGTCTTGCTGAGAGTTCCAGTATCCTGGGTATCTGTATCTGGGGTGACGGGTGTCGGGTGTCTGGACCCATAACCTGTTGCACAGCTTCTGAATCCACACCTTTGCAGTAGAAAACTTCACAGAGCAGGCTTCATGGGATAACAAGCTTTTACTTCTTACAGCATGAGGTAAAGGAAGAATGCACAGTCATTTTAGCATTGCATCAGGAAACAGGAACAAAACAAAAGTGAAACTACAAGTGAGACTATTTCTTATACAATACATTAAACAGAAGGAAACGTTACACAACATCGCCATCTATTGTCAGGTCAGCATAAAGTCCTCCTTTTCCTTATAATAAGTCCTGATCTGTTGCATATGCCAACAAGACTTCCATTGAAAGGCAGCCTGCTCCACTCATTGATCACCCTCACTGTCAAAAACTTTTTTCCAAATCCAGTGTCACGCACAGTGTGGGACAGACTAAGTGCAAGGGAGAAGTGAAGACACCTAGGCTGGAATTACGTCACCCTGTCTGTCCTACCGTCTCTATATAGGTTCCACACCTATCGCTGAACAGGATACCTAATCCCTGTGTGACCCTGGCGCTAAGCCCTACATCGGGAACGCTAGGATGAACCGAGTCAATCCCACTAACACTAAAGACAATAAGGATAAATGAAACTAGGGGGACCCTTAGCTTGAGTAGACTCAGAGAGAAATGCCGACGCCCTCCAAACTCCAAGAGGAAGCTAGCAGACTGCTACAGCTCCAAGTCTCAACAGAGAAGTGCAAATAGGAAATAACACCTGCACCTCTCAACATGAAGTAGGGAGTTATAAACCCCCAGGTTCAGGTGTTAGCACTGGGGACGGTGGCCCTAGTCTGCAGAGCAAACAACCGAGACCTTCTGCAGACAGATGCAGTGCAACGGTCTGCAGCCTCTGACACATCCGTTACATCCAGAAAGAGTAACAGAGGAATGGCACTATTCAGAGTTTTAAGAAAAATTCCCTTGAATTATTTTTTTATGGTGAATACAAAACTTTACCAAAACAGATATGTGAGAATAACTTTCTAAAATGTAAAAAAAATACAAATTCTTAGTGGGTAATAAAGTTCTGTGTGGATCCCGCAAACAGTAATATACATGATTGGCTTAGATACCCTGCGTTCACAAGCAGGTAACACATAATGTACAGATGTACATAGCGTGGAATGAAAGCTGTAAAAAAAGGTTTCTATAGATGGAAATGCAGGACCATGTGGAGCAGTTGCATGGATGAACAGCAGGCACATTTATACACCGCATTATTACTGCATGCCCATCCTGATCCCGGGCAACGCTGTACGATATACATAGACTAGTACGCTGAACTTCTGACTTACAACCATCCCTGATTTCTCACCGTAAAAATGGGTATTTTCAGAGTCTCGTGCCATTAATTTTTCCTTACTTTTTTTCCCCTTTTACAGGAGACTCATTAAACATCAGCTGTTCCACCTTGGATTCCAGATGTTCTTTCCTTCCACGTGACAGATTCAGAGAGGGCACCTCGCACGGAGAGCTTGGCAGAACGATATGTTGTCTTGTAGATTATAGGGATGCAGTAACATACACCTATAAATTTGTCTGCATCAATAAATCTGCCTAACAAAGAATTCTGTTCCTGTGCTCCACGCTCAGTCTATTATTTAGGCTTAACCCCTTTATTACAGCTGAGAAAGAAAACCCCGAAATACAAACAGTATGAACCCTTTGTAGTTATACAGATTTAGGTCAAATTACCCAGCGCTTTCCTCATGCCATAATTTTTTATTATCTCTATCCAGGGAACTGTGCTCCTAGATTTAAAGGGCCTCTGAACACTTAGCATTAAATTTTATAGGAAATTTACAGGTATGTGCCCATCACACGCTTACAATGTACAGGTGGTAATTTTTCTGTAATTATGGCCTAAAGCTGCGCAGCACTAACTACTGGAACGGTTTTAGCAACTTTGGCAATTGCTGCTCTCTTTTTGTTGTGCAGTAGTGGTTGAATATTTCTAAATTTTGTATAGCTCCTATTAACCTTAAAAAATAAGCATTTGTGGGCTGTCTACTAACAGAGTTATGATTGTTTATACCAAGTTGGTTAGTTGCATGAAAGGTTACTTTTAGCTCAAAGTTAAGGAAATTCATATTTTATTGCACAAAGGATACAAATTGACTCCAGTGACATCACGTAGATCTGCAAAGAACCTTGTCATAGACAAAAATGTAAATCCATAAAGACATCTCCAGAGAGGGGACATATCACCATCACATTGACCATATGGGATTAATTAGAGCACAGGAAGTGAGAAACTAATTATAACTGGGGAAATGAGAGAGCTGACACTTCAACCTCCATTGAAGTGGAACCTCCGGCAGTGACCAGGTAATTACAGAAGAGATCTACTTTGGGAACCAGACATGATGCCTAGGATTCGTATATTCAAAGATGGAGAAGCAAGAGCTTCCTCTGTTCAAAGCACAGGTCTCAGACTTTCTGGAGCCAGTGGTCAGTGATGAATATTGGGGTTTGCATCGATCTGACATATATTTTCAGCTAAGTAGCGAAGGGACGAACATAACACATTCACTCACATCACCATAAGGTCATTCTAACACCTCCAACTTAATGCATCATCAGATGGATGATGTTATCCATGCTATGTTTAATCATTATAGAATGGGAAAATCACGATAAGAAACCAGACAACAATATCTACCACCTGTGACCTTAAGGGGTAAAGATATCCTGGAAGTTGAGGATATTATAATCTTTTAAAAGATCTACCTCATTTCATAACCAGCCCTCATATGAGCTCACCAAGGGGAGGTATGTGGGCATAACCTTAATTGTATAAAAATCAGAATTTGGGTTTCTGTCATTGTAAGACATAGTTCGCTGTAAGAGTGATCCATTTTTGTAGCACTTCCATCTATAAATATAAGAGCCATTTCTGTAGCATCAGGTGTAGTACTTCTCTTTCGTTATCACTTTTATTTTATGTAATTGTGTATACTGTATTGTTTTGTTCCCATTTTGTATCATCTTTGTATATTTTTTATAAACACTGCCTACCTTTCCGGATTCAATATATATAATTTAATAGCTCTTTTCCTCTTGCTCTGTAAACCACACTCCTGAAGCTTTTTGCTACCTGTCACAAGTGTCCAATCGGCCTGTGTAAATGATTGACGGTGGCAGCTAGTAGTTCCTTTTGGTATTGTGGAGTAGGCAGTGATCATCCTGGATATATATAAATATATATATATATATATTATATATAATATTCCCTGCGTTGGAATCGGAGGTGTATATACCACACGCTCACTGTGAGTACCCCAAAAACTGGCCTAGTAGTGGAAGCAGCCACGGCCTCGTCCATCACTCAGTTGCGTAATTCTCCTAATGATTGGAGGCAGCGGAGTTGCGTCCCTTAACAATCTGGTGGCAGTGGTGGGATCTGTGTGATCTCTCCCTGACAGACCTGTATACACAAAGCACAAGACTATTTGGAACGCTGCTTCAATCTTCATTTTAGATCACTGGAAGGCAATACAAATCTTTGCAAAAGTTGTACATACCCATAGCGCTCATTCAAATGTGCATGTTTGTTCACAATCGCAAAAAAATGTATTAGAGTCATCAGTGTTTTGGATCTGAGTTTTATTATTATTTGGTCAGTGTGACAATTTTTTCCATCTGTGATTTTTCACGTATGGATTATATACTGATGTCATTTGTGTGCTGTCCGTGAATTTCACGGACTGATAGACTTGTTTGTATTGGTATGTTCATCCGGGATGTTAGTAAAAAGTGCATACATCTCCATGATTTTTGCACGGACACACAATCTGCAAAAAAACAAGGACATGTAGACTATTGCGTGCTATCCATGTACTATGCGTGCTATCCATGAAAATTACGGATAGAACACAGTGAAAAACTCAGGTCTGAATGAGGCTTAATCAACCATCACAGAAGTGCGATTCACCATCTGTCTCATAAAGCTTTGGAATTTTAAAGGGAACTCATGCCGCTTGAACCACGGGTAGCATGAATCAGATACCATCTATGTTATCGCAGTCATGCATGTTATACTCTGAAACTCTGTAGCACTTTCAGAGCAAACATATATTTTTAGGAGCACAAAATGTGATTAGAATGAGTAGTCAAAGAGGCAGGTCCTCAGCAACTTCTCTTCACTCCACTCCCAGAAGAAAAGGAGAGAACTCTCAATATACATAAGCAAGGTTGCGAGAAGCCACAAAGGACTAGTCATCCCTGGCCAGCTTTGTAAAGGGGTTGTCCAGGTTTGAGATGAAAGTCCGCAGTCACATACAGTGACTCCAGACTTCTGAACCTCTGGTGCTGGAAGTTCACGTGACAGCGAATATGTAATTTTCATACATGTGGTCATGTGCCGACTAGACGTGAGCAGCCTCACTCAATGCTGGTGAATTGAGCAAGGCCGTACTTGTCTAGTTGGAATGTGACCAAAGTTCAAAGTGTTCCGGAGAATCCTGACAGCATGCGATGTGAGGATTCAGAAGTCTGCAGTCACGTAAAGTGATTGAAAACTTTCATCCCAAACCTTGGCAACCCCTTAACACTATGTTCTCTCCGAAACTCCGAAGTGTGTCAAAGTAAAACATACATGACGGCAATAATGGAGGTAGTCTCTGATTAAGGCTGCCTGTGGTTCAGACAGCATGAAACGTTCCTTTTAAGAAAAATTAAAATGCTAAATATCTTTTGAGGAAGAGAAAAAGCAGATACAAAAGTTTCCATTCGGTAAAATGAAGGGCAAAATTTTGTCAAGCTCAAAACCTGTCGACAGTCGTATCAAACATTTATTCCATCTGACACAGACACTACAGAAGGGAATTATTAAATTAATGTCATGATACATGAGATTACGATAACCTGAGTATAACATGATTGGGACGGATCCTCCTAAATGCTGCTTCCCTTTCTGAAGAGCATCTTAACCAGTGTCAATTATACTGTTTTAGAAGAAATGATTCGTTTCCCATAATCCTTGGCTTACCCTCCATCTATCCAGTATGATAGAAAAAGGAGATTAATGTCCTGACAATTTCATACTCGATTAGAAATGAAAGACAATAGTTCAAAATTCAATTGTAAAATTTGCAAGGAATGGCTGTACCTATCAATTGTAACCGAATTATTATAGAAAAGCAGGTAGTGTCTAGACACAAAATGTGTGTATATTCCCCAAAAGTTTATAATGATCCCTGTCCTATAAGAATCATAGAATTTACCGAGAATGGATAAAGGGTTCACTGCAAAAACAAGGAAAAATGGATTCTGTATAATATTCTAATATGGCTCAATGCCGACGACCAAGCAAACGCTAGAGTCTCCAGAGGTGGACGAGGCATACATTTATAGGAGTGATTTTAAAGGCCTCCATAAATTCTTACTGTTTTTGTCTACAGCTTCTATGCACATCCAACATCCATAGGTTTCTATCGATACAGACTACAAACCATGCGTAGTGGGATGTTGTAGTCACACTCTCTTCCTTCTGTCAGTAAAGGGTTATTCCTCATCTAGTAACTTATCCGCTACGCAGGTTTGAGGGCTCTGTTCTTAGGATCTCTGGGGGCTCCCAGTGGTCGGACCCCGAGTGATCAGTAAGTTATAGCGGTTGTCCGATGAAAACAAGTTATCACCTATCGCTGGATAGGTGACAACATGCTGATCAGTGGTGGTCCAACTGTTGGGACCCACACTGATTGATAAAAATGCCCTGTTCTGCCACTGTTAGGGCCGGTCCAGACAGCCGTAGATTCTCTCATCTAAGAGAACAAAGCCGATTATGTAAATGACACTCTGATCAGAGATTGATCACAGTGTGACGATTCTCTTGGACGAACCGATGGCGAAAAAAATGTCTCCGTCTTCTCCATTCTGTGAATGCGCTGTAATCGGACTGCATTCAGATGTCATCTGAGTTAAGTCTGATGTTTCACACGCACTCATTGACTTGCTTGGCTGAATGTTGGATCAAACTTGGGAATGCAGCAATATTTTTTCCTTGGACAGTCTCTGTCCAAGGAAAAATATTGGACGTGTGCACGGCCCCATAGAATAACATTAGTTTGAGTGTGATGCGATACTTTGTCTGCTCGCACTCGCACAGCAATACGCTCATCTGCACCTGCCCTTAGAATGCAGCAGCAGTGTACATGCTCGCTCGCCACTCCATTCATTCCCTATGCTGCTGAACGCTACACAAACCTTTTTCCGGAAGCCTCATAGAGAATGAATGGAGCGGTGGTCAGGTGTCCGAACCCACCGCTCGATTTTGTTAGAGGGATATAAATTCCCCGATCTGCTAACCAGTGCAGGTCACAATGGTGGGACACCTAATAATCAGCAAATTATCACCTATTTTGCAGAGAGTTGTTGTCTAGTGAAAATATCCCTTGAATGATTTGTACCAAATGCATCCAATACTATCATGAAGCAAGAGATGGAAGGAACTGCATGACACTGGATAGGCTGATTCCTATGACCCAACTTACCCCCCCACCCCCTGTCACCCTCACCTCCCGTTCCCTCCCTTGCTATTGGCCAAGAAACACGCGACAACCGTATTTTGGGTAATAACGGCTACAGCAGCCTTTTTATTTAAATTGATTGTTAATCAAGCACTTGGTGAGGTCCTCGAAGTTATAGAAGGTCTGGCGGTCTTTTTCTACCGGGCCTTGCCCCATTTACCCCCCAGCCTTACTCCTAGCCGCCCACTGACTCAGGAGCACCATGAACCGGGGTAAGGGGTGGCCTTCTAGTTCCATGCGATCCCGGCGTTCCATCGCCGGGAATCGCCCAATGTAATACAGCTGTGAACCCGACGTTCCATCGCAGGGTATCACCCATCCAGTTAATGTGAATCCGACGTTCCATCGCCGGGAATCACCCAAATGTCCATTTACCGTGACCCCGGCGTTCCATCCGCCGGGTATCACCCCCAAAACTCACCAGACCGCCACCACCTCAACATCCAAATGAAGGGGACCCCCGTATCTAACGAGTCCAGTCCCCCAATCCTCCTTCATTTACCAACTTCGAGGACCCACCAACGCCTCAACAACATTCATACCCATTGAAGCAGAGGCCTTTACTCACTAGGAGCTATCCGACAGTTCTGGGGAGAGGAAAAACCCCCATTTTTTTTTTTTTTTTTATTTGTGGTAGAAACCTCCAGGGAACCACGACTGTCGGATTGCCCTTCCCCTGGGCTTACGAGGCCAATGCAGTTAAATTCTCTTTCGTAATAACATATATATGTATATATGTATATATATATATATATATTTTTTTTTTTTTGGCATAGTAAAAATCAAAACATAATTGACAACATTTTTACATGACATCTCCTCGGTAATCGCCGCCGTGACCCGATTTTTTCTTCTTTTTCAGGGTGGGTGGGTGGGTCTTGTTGTCCGTCCTGGTGGTCCCGAAAAGAGAGGCTTCTCTCCTTGGTCAGTGCCTTTTTGTCCCCTTTGACCCCACCTCTACCTATGTCACGTCCTCTTTGTCACCGTCCAATCGTCCAGTCCCCTCCTGGCTCACCTTACCCCCCCCTTTTCCCTGTCCCTGTTGTCACTGCCTCCCAGCGTCATGCCAGCCTCCCGTTATCCTGCGCTCCTACGTCCGGCTGTTACTGGATTAGATTTAGAGGTATTGTATGTGAGCAGAGCTTCCTTAGTATTAATTCGTTCAGCTTTTGAGGTGTGTATTATGATGTTTGCAGCAGCTGAGATACAGTGGCTTGCAAAAGTATTCGCCCCTTGGCTTTTTTTCATGTTTTACTACGTCACAACCTGGAATTTCACTGTTTTTTGGAGGGTTTGCATCAGATCACGTGAAGAACATGCTTATAACGGTGAACATTTGGTTTTCTTTTTTTATTGTAAAGTAAGCAACAAAAAATGGGACAAAATAACTGAACGCTTCAGTGCACATAACTCTTCACCCCATAAAGTCAGTACTTTGTAGAGCCTCCTTTTGTGGCAATTACAGCTATAGGTTTGGATAAGTCTCTTCAAACTTTCCACATCTTGCCTCTGGAAACTTTGCCCATTCCTCAAGACAAAGCTGCTCCAGCTCCTTCACGTTAGATGGTTTCCTCTGGTGAGCAGCAATCTTCCCGTCTGACCACAGATTCTCCATTGGATTAAGGTCCGGGCGTTGACTAGGTCACTGCAAAACATTTACATGTTTCCCCTTAAACCACTCGAGTGTTGCTTTAGAAGTATGCTTTGGTCATTGTCTTGTTGGAAGATGAACCTCCGTCCCAGTCTCAAATCACTGACCAACTGAAACAGGTTTTGCTTAAGAATATTACTGTATATCACACAATCCATGTTCCCCTGAACTCGAACCATTTTTCCTGTCCCTGCTGCCGAAAAACATCCATCCCCACAGCATGATTTTGGCACCACCATATTTCACTGTGGGGTTGGTATTCTTGGGGTGATGAGCTGTATTGGTTTGGCGCCAGACATAGCGTTTACCTTGTCCAAAAGGTTCAATTTTGCTCTCATCTGACCACAACACAGCCTTACTATTTTTGTGTGTAAGTAAAGGCTTTTTTCTGCCAACTCTTCCATAAAGGCCACCTCTATGGAGTGAATGGCTTATTTTGGTTATATAGACAGATACCCCAGTCTCTGCTTTCGAACTCTGTAGCTCCTTCAGTTTTACCTTTGATCTCTGTGCTGCCTCTCTGATTAATGCCCTCCTTGCCTGGGCTGAGAGTTTTGGTGGGCGCCCTCTCTTGGCAGGTTTGTTTTGGTACCATGTTCTTTCCATTTGATGATAATAGATTTGATGGTGCCCCGGGGATCATCAGAGATTGGGATATACACTGCTCAAAAAAAATAAAGGTAACACTTAAACAACAGAATATAACTCCAAGTAAATCAAGCTTCTGTGAAATCAAACTGTCCACTTAGGAAGTAACACTGATTGACAATTTCACATGCTGTTGTGCAAATGGAATAGACAACAATGGAAATTATTGGCAATTATCAAGACACACTCAATAAAGGAGTGGTTCTGCAGGTGGGGACCACAGAAAACATCTCAGTACCAATGCTTTCTGGCTGATGTTTTGGTCACCCTTGAATGTTGGTTGTGCTTTCACACTCATGGTAGCATGAGACGGACTCTACAACCCTCACAAGTGGCTCAGGTAGTGCAGCTCATCCAGGATGGCACATCAATGCGAGCTGTGGCAAGAAGGTTTGCTGTGTCTGTCAGCGTAGTGTCCAGAGGCGCTACCAGGAGACAGGCCAGTACACCAGGAGACGTGGAGGGGGCCGTAGAAGGGCAACAACCAAGCAGCAGGACCGCTCCCTACGCCTTTGTGCAAGGAGGAACAGGAGGAGCACTGCCAGAAACCTGCAAAATGACCTCCAGCAGGCCACAAATGTGCATGTGTCTGCACAAACGGTTAGAAACCGACTCCATGAGGATGGTCTGAGTGCTCGATGTCCACAGATGGGGGTTGTGCTCACAGCCCAAAACCGTGCAGGACGCTTGGCATTTGCCACAGAACACCAGGATTAGCAAATTCGCCCTGTGCTCTTCACAGATGAAAGCATGTTCACACTGAGAACGTGACAGAGTCTGGAGACACCATGGAGAGTGATCTGCTGCCTGCAACATCCTTCAGCATGACCGGTTTGGCAGTGGTTCAGTAATGGTGTGGGGTGGCATTTCTTTGGAGGGCTGCACAGCCCTCCATGTGCTCACCAGAGGTAGCCTGACTGCCTGACTGTACCGAGATGAGATCCTCAGCCCACTTGTGAGACCATATGCTGGTGTGGTTGGCACTGGGTTCCTCCTAATGCAGGACAATGCCAGACCTCATGTGGCTGGAGTGTGTCAGCAGTTCCTGCAAGATGAAGGCATTCGTGCTATGGACTGGCCCGCCCGTTCCCCAGACCTGAATCCGAATGAGCATATCTGGGACATCATGTCTCGCTCCATCCACCAACGTCACGTTGCACAACAGACTGTCCAGGAGTTGGTGGATGCTTTAGTCCAGGTCTGGGAGGAAATCCCTCAGGAGATCATTCGCCGCCTCATCAGGAGCATGCCCAGGCATTGTAGGGAGGTCATACAGGCACAGGGAGGTCATACAGTCACGTGGAGGTCACACACACTACTGAGCATCATTTTGACTTGTTTTAAGGACATTACATTCCATTTTAATTTTGTGTGTGACTCCAAATCCAGGCCAGTATTGGTTAATAAATTTGTTTTCCATTGATGATTTTTGTGTGATTTAGTCAGCACATTCAACTTTGTACAGAACAAAGTATTCAATGAGAATATTTCATTCTTTCAGATCTAGGATGTATTATTTGAGTGTTCCCTTTATTTTTTGAGCAGTATATATATATATAATATATACTATGTATATGTGTGTATGTATATATATACATATCTATAATATAACGGTGGGAGCGTCACTCTGTCTGAAGCCTTTATTGACTGCGCAAGCGCAACACGCCTGCGCAGTCTGGCTCCAGACAGAGTGAGGCATCCGGAGCGGTGAGTACTCTGTATGGCGCCAGAGATCGCGGTATGCGTACTGGATGCATACCGCGATCTCCGGCGCCATACTCACATACTTACCTGACCGGGAGAAGCGTTGCCACGGCGCTTCTC
Source organism: Oophaga sylvatica (assembly GCA_033576555.1). NCBI lineage: Eukaryota > Metazoa > Chordata > Amphibia > Anura > Dendrobatidae > Oophaga > Oophaga sylvatica. The sequence continues at coordinate 166,444,396 of JARQOD010000008.1, read as the reverse complement.
TTCTCCCGGGGCAGGAGACCAGGAGTGCGCGTCGGATCGCGCATGCGCAATATATCCGGCGCCATTTTGCTGAAGACACATTTACAGTGTGTCTTCAGCAATATGGCGCCGGACCGCGCGGTATGGGCATGCGCGTACTCCGGCGTCGCTCTCCTCCCCCGGCGTCCAGCTGAACGGAACAGCGCTGGAGCACAGGGATGAAAGGTGAGTATAAATGTTTTTTTTTTTTGGGGTATCTGTGCAGTTTAATAGCGGTGAGGGGGCCATGCACATCAGGATAGGGGGGCGTGAGGGGACCATGCACATCAGGATTGCAGGGTGAGCGGACCATGCACATCAGGGTTGGGGGGTGAGGGGACCATGCACATCAGGATTGGGGGGGTGAGGGGACCATGCACATCAGGATTGGGGGGGTGAGGGGACCATGCACATCAGGATTGGGGGGGTGAGGGGGACCATGCACATCAGGATTGGGGGGGGTGAGGGACCATGCACATCAGGGTTGGGGGTGAGGGGACCATGCACATCAGGATTGGGGGGTGAGGGGACCATGCACATCAGGATTGGGGGTGAGGGACCATGCACATCAGGATTGGGGGGGTGAGGGGACCATGCACATCAGGATTGGGGGGATGAGGGGACCATGCACATCAGGATTGGGGGGGTGAGGGGACCATGCACATCAGGATTGGGGGAGTGAGGGGACCATGCACATCAGGATTGGGGGGTGAGGGGACCATGCACATCAGGATTTGGGGGTAAGGGGACCATGCACATCAGGATTGGGGGGTGAGGGGACCATGCACATCAGGATTGGGGGTAAGGGGACCATGCACATCAGGATTGGGGGTGAGCGGACCATGCACATCAGGATTGGGGGGTGAGGGGACCATGCACATCAGGATTGGGGGGTGAGGGGACCATGCACATCAGGATTGGGGGGCGAGGGGACCATGCACATCAGGATTGGGGGGGTGAGGGGACCATGCACATCAGGGTTGGGGGGTGAGGGGACCATGCACATCAGGATTGGGGGGTGAGGGGACCGATGCACATCAGGGTTGGTGGGGCGTGAGGACCATGCATACCGGGATGGGAGGTGAGGGGGACATGCACATCAGGTATGGGAGGTGAGGGGGCATGCACATACAGGATTGGGAGGGTGAGGGGTACCATGCCAGCAGGAATGGGGGTGTGAGGGACCATGCATATACATGATGGTGGGTGAGGGGCCATGCACATCTGGATGGGGGATGAGGGGACCATGCGACATCAGGATGGGGTGTGAGCGACCATGCACAATCAGGGTTGGGGGTTGAGAGGACCATGCACATCAGGATTGGGGGGTGAGGGGACCATGCACATCAGGATTGGGGGTGAGGGACCATGCACATCAGGATTGGGGGGTGAGGGGACCATGCACATCAGGATTGGGGGGTGAGGGGACCATGCACATCAGGATTGGGAGGGTGAGCAGACCATGCACATCAGGATTGGGGGTGAGCGGATCATGCACATCAGGATTGGGCGTGAGGGAACCATTCATACCAGGATTGGGGGTGAGGGGACCATTCATACCAGGATTGGGGGGTGAGGGGACCATTCATACCAGAATTGGGGGTGACGGGACCATTCATCCAGAATTGGGGGTGAGGGGACCATGCACATCAGGATTGGGGGAGTGAGGGGACCATGCACATCAGGATTGGGGGGTGAGGGGACCATGCACATCAGGATTGGGGGGTAAGGGGACCATGCACATCAGGATTGGGGGGTGAGGGGACCATGCACATCAGGATTGGGGGGTTGAGGGGACCATGCACATCAGGATTGGGGGGGTGAGCGGACCATGCACATCAGGATTGGGGGTAGGGGACCATGCACATCAGGATTGGGGGGTGAGGGACCATGCACATCAGGATTGGGGGGTGAGGGGACCATGCACATCAGGATTGGGGGGTGAGGGGACCATGCACATCAGGGTTGGGGGGTGATGGGACCATGCACATCAGGATTGGGAGGTGAGGGGGACATGCACATCAGGATTGGGAGGTGAGGGGACCATGCACATCAGGATTGGGGGGTGAGGGGACCATGCATATCATGATTGGTGGGGTGAGGGGGCCATGCACATCAGGATTGGGGATGAGGGGACATGCACATCAGGATTGGGGGTGAGCGAACCCATGCACATCAGGGATTGGGGGTGAGAGGACCATGCACATCAGGATTGGGGGGTGAGAGGACCATGCACATCAGATTGCGGGGTGAGGGGACCATGCACATCAGGATTGGGGGGTGAGGGGACCATGCACATCAGGATTGGGGGTGAGGGACCATGCACATCAGGGTTGGGGGGTGAGAGGACCATGCACATCAGGATTGGGGGGTGAGGGGACCATGCACATCAGGATTGGGGGGTGAGGGGACCATGCACATCAGGATTGGGGGGTGAGGGGACCATGCACATCAGGATTGGGGGGTGAGGGGACCATGCACATCAGGATTGGAGGGTGAGCAGACCATGCACATCAGGGTTGGAGAGTGAGCGGATCATGCACATCAGGATTGGGCGATGAGGGAACCATTCATACCAGGATTGGGGGGTGAGGGGACCATTCATACCAGGATTGGGGGGTGAGGGGACCATTCATACCAGAATTGGGGGTGACGGGACCATTCATACCAGAATTGGGGGTGAGGGGACCATGCACATCAGGATGGGGAGTGAGGGGACCATGCACATCAGGATTGGGGGGTGAGGGGACCATGCACATCAGGATTGGGGGGTAAGGGGACCATGCACATCAGGATTGGGGGGTGAGGGGACCATGCACATCAGGATTGGGGGTTGAGGGGACCATGCACATCAGGATTGGGGGGTGAGCGGACCATGCACATCAGGATTGGGGGGTGAGGGGACCATGCACATCAGGATTGGGGGGTGAGGGGACCATGCACATCAGGATTGGGGGGTGAGGGGACCATGCACATCAGGATTGGGGGGTGAGGGGACCATGCACATCAGGGTTGGGGGGGTGATGGGACCATGCACATCAGGATTGGGAGGTGAGGGGGACATGCACATCAGGATTGGGAGGTGAGGGGACCATGCACATCAGGATTGGGGGGTGAGGGGACCATGCATATCATGATTGGTGGGGTGAGGGGGCCATGCACATCAGGATTGGGGATGAGGGGACCATGCACATCAGGATTGGGGGTGAGCGAACCATGCACATCAGGGTTGGGGGGTGAGAGGACCATGCACATCAGGATTGGGGGGTGAGAGGACCATGCACATCAGGATTGCGGGTGAGGGGACCATGCACATCAGGATTGGGGGGTGAGGGGACCATGCACATCAGGATTGGGGGGTGAGGGGACCATGCACATCAGGATTGGAGGGTGAGCAGACCATGCACATCAGGATTGGAGAGTGAGCGGACCATGCACATCAGGATTGGGCGATGAGGGAACCATTCATACCAGAATTGGGGGTGACGGGACCATTCATACCAGGATTGGGGGGTGAGGGGACCATTCATACCAGAATTGGGGGTGACGGGACCATTCATACCAGAATTGGGGGTGAGGGGACCATGCATTCCAGGATTGGGCAGGAGGTGACATTGCATACCAGGATGAGGAATGGGGTGCCATGCATAGTAGATTTGGGTGGGGATGAGGGGACCATACATACCAGGATAGGGATGAGGGGTGCCATGCATACCAGAATAGGAGGGGGGAAGCACATACCAGAATGGGAGACCATGTACCTATAAAAATGCTTGCCACCCGGGCGTAGAATGGGTTCATCACTAGTATACTGTACATATATATATATACACACATATACATAGTATATATTTTTTTTTTGTATAACCCAACCCTTACTTGTACTTTTCAACAACTTTGTCGCTGACTTGTTTGGAGATCTCCTTGGTCTTCATGGTGTTGTGTGGAGATCTCCTAGTTCTTCGTGGTGTTGTGTGGAGATTTCCTTGGTCTTCATGGTGTTGTTTGGAGATCACCTTGGTCTTCATGATGTTTGGTTAGTGTTGCCTCTTGTTAATGGTGTTGCAGCCTCAGTGGCCTTTCAGAAAAGATAAAGTGTATATACTGACAGACATGTGACATTAGATTGTACACAGGGGGACATCCTGTCACTTAACATGTGACTTGTGAAGGGAATTACTTGCACCAGAAATTTTTAGGGGCTTCATAGCAAAAGGGGTGAATACATATGCACATGCCAATTTTTAGTTATTTGATCCCATAAATGTAATTTATCCCTATATTTTTCTCACTTCACCAACTCAGAGTATTTACTGTTGATGCATCACAGACAAATCCGAGCACAAAAATATTTACTAACAGGTTGTAAGGTAAAAAATAGGCAAAAGCCAAGGGGGTGAATACTTTTGCAAGCCAGACACTGTATGTTTTATGATGTTCTGCAGAATGTGAGGTTTGTATTATGATGTCCTTCAGCATCTGGGGTGTGTTTTATGACTGTTTAGTGCATCCAGAATATACGTTTATATTATGAGGGAGTACTATAGGGGTAGGCCTACAGGTAATAAAATTGCTAGAATTTTAGCCAACAAATTTATGCAGCTAAAATCCACAGTGATATACAGTAGCAGGCAACGTTGCTACAAACTGGTGGCCAATTCCACATGGAATTTTTTCTGTGTATACCTTTGTTGCAAATTTTCCATGTCAACATCAGTAGGGAAGTAAGCGTAAGGCTATGTTCATGCAACATGGAAAATTTTGCCTGCAGATTTAACATGTGGATTTGACCATGAATTTTATCCTACTATGTTTGACACCAATCTCTCCTTCACCTCCCATATACAATCTCTTGCCCGCTCTACACCTAAAGAACATCTCTAGAATCCGCCCTTTTCTCACCTTGGAAACAACAAAAACCCTCACTGTAGCATTGATCCACTCCCGCCTGGACTACTGCAATGCTCTATTACTTGGCCTCCCCATTACTCGACTATCCCTCTCCAGTCCATCCTTAATGCAGCAGCCAGGGTCATCCATCTGGCTAATCGGTACTCGGACGCTTCCGCTCTTCGCCAGTCCTTACACTGGCTGCCCATTCATTATAGGATCCAATTCAAAGTAATTGTTCTCACCCACAAAGCTCTCCACAGTGCAGCGCCCCCCTACATCTCCTCCCTCATTTCTATCTATCACCCTGCCCGTCCTCTCCACAGTGCAGCACCCCCCTACATCTCCTCCCTCATTTCTATCTATCACCCTGCCCGTCCTCTCCACAGTGCAGCACCCCCCTACATCTCCTCCCTCATTTCTATCTATCACCCTGCCCGTCCTCTCCACAGTGCAGCACCCCCCTACATCTCCTCCCTCATTTCTATCTATCACCCTGCCCGTCCTCTCCACAGTGCAGCACCCCCCTACATCTCCTCCCTCATTTCTATCTATCACCCTGCCCGTCCTCTCCACAGTGCAGCACCCCCCTACATCTCCTCCCTCATTTCTATCTATCACCCTGCCCGTCCTCTCCACAGTGCAGCACCCCCCTACATCTCCTCCCTCATTTCTATCTATCACCTGCCCGTCCTCTCCACAGTGCAGCACCCTCTACATCTCCTCCCTCATTTCTATCTATCACCCTGCCCGTCCTCTCCACAGTGCAGCACCCCCTACATCTCCTCCCTCATTTCTATCTATAACCCTGCCCGTCCTCTCCACAGTGCAGCACCCCTACATCTCCTCCCTCATTTCTATCTATCACCCTGCCCGTCCTCTCCACAGTGCAGCCCTCCTACATCTCCTCCCTCATTTCTATCTATCACCCTACCCGTCCTCTCCACAGTGCAGCACCCCCCTACATCTCCTCCCTCATTTCTATCTATCACCCTGCCCGTCCTCTCCACAGTGCAGCACCCCCCTACATCTCCTCCCTCATTTCTATCTATCACCTACCTGTCCTCTCCACAGTGCAGCACCCCCAACATCTCCTCCCTCATTTCTATCTATCACCCTGCCCGTCCTCTCCACAGTGCAGCACCCCCCTACATCTCCTCCCTCATTTCTATCTATCACCCTGCCCGTCCTCTCCACAGTGCAGCCCCCCTACATCTCCTCCCTCATTTCTATCTATCACCTACCCGTCCTCTCCACAGTGCAGCACCCCCCTACATCTCCTCCTCATTTCTGTCTATCACATGCCCGTCCTCTCCACAGTGCAGCCCCCCTACATCTCCTCCCTCATTTCTATCTATCACCCTGCCCGTCCTCTCCACAGTGCAGCACCCCCCTACATCTCCTCCCTCATTTCTATCTATAACCCTGCCCGTCCTCTCCACAGTGCAGCACCCCCCTACATCTCCTCCCTCATTTCTATCTATAACCCTGCCCGTCCTCTCCACAGTGCAGCACCCCCTACATCTCCTCCCTCATTTCTATCTATCACCTACCCGTCCTCTCCACAGTGCAGCACCCCCCTACATCTCCTCCCTCATTTCTATCTATAACCCTGCCCGTCCTCTCCACAGTGCAGCACCCCCCTACATCTCCTCCCTCATTTCTATCTATAACCCTGCCCGTCCTCTCCACAGTGCAGCACCCCCCTACATCTCCTCCCTCATTTCTATCTATCACCTACCCGTCCTCTCCACAGTGCAGCACCCCCCTACATCTCCTCCCTCATTTCTATCTATAACCCTGCCCGTCCTCTCCACAGTGCAGCACCCCCCTACATCTCCTCCCTCATTTCTATCTATCACCTACCCGTCCTCTCCACAGTGCAGCACCCCCCTACATCTCCTCCCTCATTTCTATCTATCACCTACCCGTCCTCTCCACAGTGCAGCCTCCCTACATCTCCTCCCTCATTTCTATCTATCACCTACCCGTCCTCTCCACAGTGCAGCACCCCCCTACATCTCCTCCCTCATTTCTATCTATAACCCTGCCCGTCCTCTCCACAGTGCAGCACCCCCTACATCTCCTCCCTCATTTCTATCTATAACCTGCCCGTCCTCTCCACAGTGCAGCACCCCCCTACATCTCCTCCCTCATTTCTATCTATAACCCTGCCCGTCCTCTCCACAGTGCAGCACCCCCCTACATCTTCTCCTCATTTCTTCTATCACCTACCCGTCCTCTCCACAGTGCAGCACCCCTACATCTCCTCCCTCATTTCTATCTATCACCTACCCGTCCTCTCCACAGTGCAGCCCCCTACATCTCCTCCCTCATTTCTGTCTATCACCTACCCATCCTCTCCACAGTGCAGCACCCCCCTACATCTCCTCCCTCATTTCTATCTATCACCTACCCATCCTCTCCACAGTGCAGCCCCCCCTACATCTCCTCCCTCATTTCTATCTATCACCTACCCATCCTCTCCACAGTGCAGCCCCCCTACATCTCCTCCCTCATTTCTATCTATCACCTACCCGTCCTCTCCACAGTGCAGCACCCCCTACATCTCCTCCCTCATTTCTATCTATTACCTGCCCGTCCTCTCCACAGTGCAGCACCCCCTACATCTCCCCCCTCATTTCTATCTATCACCTACCCGTCCTCTCCACAGTGCAGCCCCCCTACATCTCCTCCCTCATTTCTATCTATCACCTGCCCGTCCTCTCCACAGTGCAGCACCCCCTACATCTCCTCCCTCATTTCTATCTATCGGCCTAACCGACTGCTGCGCTCTGCAAACGACTTTCGACTAACCTCTGCATTAATCCGTACCTCCCACTCCCGACTCCAAGACTTCTCCTGCGCTGCGCCAATCCTCTGGAATGCTCTACCCCAAGAAATTAGGACTATCTACAATTTGCATGGTTTCAGGCGCTCCCTCAAAACACATTTGTTCAGAGGGGCCTATCACATTCACTAATCAAAGTCATTCTATGTGTAAGTGTGTGTGTGTAGCCCATTCACTATCTCCATCCATCCCTCACTCCCTCAAGATGGCTGGACCATCATTGTAAATGCACCATTGTATATACACACCTGTACTTTGTATCTCCCCCACCTCATTGTAGATTGTAAGCTCTCACGAGCAGGGGCGGCTTATTTTGCTTTAATTATTGTATTGTTAACGTTGTTACCTATGACTTGTGTTTTGAAACTGTTAAAATGTAAAGCGCTGCGGAATATGATGGCGCTATATAAATAAAGATTATTATTATTATTATTACTAAACGCTGGATAGAATGCAACCCATGGTGAAAATCCTCACTAGATTTGGATATCTGCAGTTTGCCCTGATTTTCATGCAGATTATTATTTTTTATACATGTGATTGGGATATTAAAATGCCATTTACTTATATTGTGCAATAAATCGATGCAGATTTGGGTTTGGAATCTGTATTACAAATGTGCAGCATATTCTGAATGTGTGAACATAGTCTTATGTATGTTGTTGTGGTAGATCTGCAGCAAAAGTAAGGGTATGTTCACATGTTAAGTATTTGCTGCAGAAATTTCTGCATCTCTTGGCAAGAAAAATGCAGCGGGAAAAACACGTTTTTTTTCTTGCTGCTGATTTTTCCCCATTCATATGTATGGTTGCAGCTGAAAGAATTGACATATGACAGATTTATATCTGTACCAAATCTGCAAGTCACAAATAAGCAGCATGTGCAAGAGACTTCAGGATTCTCATTCACTTTGCTGAAATCGGGAATCCTTCAGGTGTTGTGGCAAATCTGCACTGAAAAATGCAACATGTGCACACAGCTCTTTAGCAGATTTAGCAGATTTAGCTTTTTAGTAAGTCACACATGGCAGTTTTTGATACAGTTTTTGCCATTGCAGCTAAAAAGGATTTTTTTTTTACATGTACCCTTACAAATATTGAGATCCGTTTCTGGCTAGCTTCACACATCCGAAGTTCATGGTCCGAGAATTGACCACAATGTACGGACTGGTTGTTGGTCTCCTGACCCAACCTCAACAGCATAGTACGAGGCTGCAGAGTTGGGGTAACGAGACCCATGGACAGTGTGTGCGTGAACCATATTTCACGGACGTCTGAAACAGCAGGGCTCTATTCAAACATCAGTGATTTTTCTCATATGCAGAAAGTGGACCGATTTCTATTGATATTTGGTAATTTTTTTTTTGCATATGAAGATTTCTCAAATGTCTCCTATCAAACTTGGATGCAGCGCGGATGAAATCCTTATGCTCTCTCATTTTTTATAGGAACCATAAATTTGCATTGGTGAGTTTTCTCCAAGACTAGGAACAAAACTGGACAAATCTCCATTCACATGGTCCAAAAAAATCCTTATACTGTACATGTGAACAGCTCTATAGACTATAAAGCTGGGGCTGCACAGTGATGTGTCATGCAACAGCAATTCTCAGACCTGTCTTGTGACCCAAAACTTTTTTGCAACTTTCTGCCACGCAACTATTTTAAGACCTGCAATTTTGCTGTAAAAGAAAAAAAAATGTCAAGCTAAACGGACATTGCAGTCGCATGCACTGAAGTCTATGGCAAGCGAGTTGCATGCGTCTAGCGATTAGGCTGGAGTCACCCTAGCGATGAATACGGACGAGTGCTATGTGATAAAACATTGTATAGCACTCGGACCAGTATTCATCTATGGGGCAGCTCCCATCAGCGCTTTTGTTTTCTCAGCCGTATTCTACGTGCGAGTGAAATCGCACCATAAGTCTATGGATGTGAGTGAGACAGCGCACATCACTCGGATACCATTCGAGTGCAGTGCGATATACGGCGACAATGGAGGAGATAGAGAAATTAGTTTCTCTGCCTCCTCCGCAGCTGTGCTCCTATCCGTTCTGTGCGAGAGGCTCGGAGCACAGTCGCGTAACATTTGGCTCCCGCACACAGCAGAGCAGGAGCCGAGGGTCATTAGCATATCGCATCAGATGCCATACGCAAGTGTGACCCTGGCCTTACAGAGCGAAAATCCAACACATTTATTAATCTGTGACACCATAGGAAACCATTAGATGCCGTATTATAATGCAACACTTGTAACCCTAGCCATTTCAATGGCAGATATGAGAATGGTGGAGACCAGAATGAGCTCGTTCAGAACCTTCCTTGCGCGCCAATGACCCATTGTGGCCATTGCACATGGGCAATTTTTCGAGTGGGTTGATGACCGGCGTGGTAAAATTGCAGCATGCAATGCTTAGGTTCATGCGTGCAATACGAAATGTCCAGAAATGTCCACTATTTGCATTCATGACTGCCACGTTTTTCCGATACGGTCTTCTGAACCCGGCCTATACAGAATCCAAGAGTTAAAACAACTGATGGGTTCAAGAAGCCTAATCACATCCTCACCTGAAGCACACGGCTAAGAGGAGACGGTATATGTGAGAGATTCAGTGGACACAGCGGTAGGTAGCGCCATTTATCCCTTTATAATGGGCAGGCGGCGACATCAAAACGTGATGTTAGTACAAATATTATTTACAGAGCTTACAAAATAGAATTTGCATTGCTGTGTATTGTAGCTGCTTTCTGTATCCGATGACTTATCCATGCAGGATGATTTATTATAAATCTAGCATTTCCAATGTAAGTGCGTTTACGTGTGCAGCAGATGTTGTCCTAGGTGACGGCATGTGTGTACAGAGAGCGAGTGATGCCAGCAGGGGGAGGAATAGAGACTTGATAGTGTGGCTTTCGCTGTATCTGCGAGCAGGGTTAATTAAACTTCAGGTATTCATCCGATTTGAAGATAAAATCTATCAATTACACAGTATAATGGAGAGTTCTGCAATAATACAGAGCAGAATTACAACAGATTTTACTTTGCATCATTGCAATTATTGTGAAATAAACCAGCGATTCTGTGACTGACATTATCAGCCCAGTAGAAATGGTGTAGTAATGGACACAATGGGGAACCAAGAAAACATCCGGTGCCAGAAAGAACAGAAAATAGAAGAGAAATTGTATAGAAATGAATATTTGATAAAGATTATACATCTTACCCCTCCTGATCCTCTAGCTTTTCTAGCAAAAGTTCTTCTTTTAAGGGTCACCAGATCCTCCTTTATGCTACTTACACCTGCTCGTCACTCAAAGGGTAAAACATTCTGCTCAAGGACATGAAGTAGTAAAATGCAAAGCTGTTCAAAACCTGCCATCAAAATGCGGTGCTCCTTTTAATCCTTGCTATATTTGCCACTTTTGCTGGAGCACCCACCTTCCTCCAAAATGGAGAAAGTGCAGGATATGAAGCATGCATCCCTATTGTGGCTGTAATTTGGGCAATGTGGCCTTAGGGTATGTGCACACGTTGAGTATTTGCAGCACATATTTTGCAACAAAAAACTACAGTGTTTGCAAGAAAAACTCAAGCACGTTTTTTATTCATTTTTTCCCCCCATTAATTTGCTATGGTTGAAAAACGCTGCAAAACCCCTGAAAGCACTGACACGCTGCAGATTTGAAAAAAGGCTTTTGATGGTTCAAATCTGCAAGGAAAAAAATAAGCAGAATGTGCATGACATTTCAGAAATCTCATTCACTTTGATGGCAAAAATTCAGCATTTTTTTTTTACCCATGAAAAATGCACTATGTGAACGGGGCCCTTAGGTTCTGGTTTCACCTGCATTCTGCAATTCCATTGTAGGACTAGAGAAATGTAACTCATATGGACGACTACATAAGGCCGGGGTCACACTTGCGAGAAACTCGCACGAGTCTCGCACCTCAACACCCGGCACTGCCGCCGGCACTCAGGACCAGAGCGTTCAGCTGCATTGAAATTCGTGGAGCCGCACACTCCGGTCCCGAGTGCTGGCGGCAGTGCCGGGTATTGAGGTGCGAGTTTCTCGTAAGTGTGACCCGGCCTTAGTGTGCAAATTGCATCAGAAGTACCCCTTTGGTTTCTGTAATGGGGTCTGTAATTTTGCCATAAAAAAATACTGCAGCATCCACATCTCATTGACTTGTCTGCATGGAATCGGTCTTCTTTGTGGATTTATCAATATGATGAATGGGAATTTCTGATGAAGACAAAGCAATGATTTATCACAATCAGATCCCAGTCTTAACAATCCACAGGTGTGAATACTGGCTTAAAATCAAAACAAAATAAAAAAAAATAACCATCCTGTGTGTCCTTAGATGAATTATGGATGAAAATTGGATGATTTTTCATCTGGTCATCTGACCCAGCTTTAAAGGGGTTATTCAGCTCCTCACACTTTCCAGAAAGAGGTGACCTGGCATCCACCGACCAGGTACAGCGCACACTGGCCAGGTACAGCGCACACTGGCCAGGTACAGCGCACACTGGCCAGGTACAGCGCACACTGGCCAGGTACAGCGCACACTGGCCAGGTACAGCGCACACTGGCCAGGTACGGCGCACACTCACCAGGTACAGCGCACAGTCACCAGGTACGATGCACACTGGCCAGGTATGGTTCACAGTCACCAGGTACGGCGCACACTCACCAGGTTCAGCGCACACTGGCCAGGTACGACGCACAGTCACCAGGTACGGCGCACACTCACCAGGTACAGCACACACTGGGCAGGTATGGTTCACAGTCACCAGGTACGGCGCACACTCACCAGGTTCAGCGCACACTGGCCAGGTACGACGCACAGTCACCAGGTACGGCGCACACTCACCAGGTACAGCACACACTGGGCAGGTATGGTTCACAGTCACCAGGTACGGGTCACACTCACCAGGTTCAGCGCACACTGGCCAGGTACGACGCACAGTCACCAGGTACGGCGCACAGTCACCAGGTACGGCGCACAGTCACCAGGTACGACGCACACTCACCAGGTACGGCGCACACTCACCAGGTACGATGCACACTGGCCAGGTATGGTTCACAGTCACCAGGTACGGCGCACACTCACCAGGTTCAGCGCACACTGGCCAGGTACGACGCACAGTCACCAGGTACGGCGCACACTCACCAGGTACAGCACACACTGGGCAGGTATGGTTCACAGTCACCAGGTACGGCGCACACTCACCAGGTTCAGCGCACACTGGCCAGGTACGATGCACAGTCACCAGGTACGGCGCACAGTCACCAGGTACGGCGCACACTCACCAGGTACGGCGCACACTCGCCAGGTACGGCGCACACTCACCAGGTACAGCGCACACTCGCCAGGTACGGCGCACACTCACCAGGTATGGCGAACAGTCACCAGGTCCACTGCACAGTCACCAGGTATGGCACACGCTGGCCAGATATGGTGCACAGTCACCAGGTACGACGCACACTGGCCAGGTATGGCGAACAGTCACCAGGTACAGCGCACAGTCACCAGGTACAGCGCACAGTCACCAGGTACAGCGCACAGTCACCAGGTACAGCGCACAGTCACCAGGTACGACGCACACTGGCCAGGTATGGCGAACAGTCACCAGGTACAGCGCACAGTCACCAGGTATGGTGCACGCTGGCCAGGTATGGCGAACAGTCACCAGGTCCACTGCACAGTCACCAGGTATGGCACACGCTGGCCAGATATGGTGCACAGTCACCAGGTACGACGCACAGTCACCAGGTACAGCGCACAGTCACCAGGTACAGCGCACAGTCACCAGGTACAGCGCACAGTCACCAGGTACGACGCACACTGGCCAGGTATGGCGAACAGTCACCAGGTACAGCGCACAGTCACCAGGTACAACGCACACTGGCCAGGTATGGCGAACAGTCACCAGGTACAGCGCACACTGGCCAGGTATGGTTCACAGTCACCAGGTACAGCGCACACTGGCCAGGTATGGTTCACAGTCACCAGGTACAGCGCACAGTCACCAGGTACGACGCACACTGGCCAGGTATGGCGAACAGTCACCAGGTACAGCGCACAGTCACCAGGTACAGCGCACAGTCACCAGGTACTACGCACACTGGCCAGGTATGGCGAACAGTAACCAGGTACGACGCACACTGGCCAGGTATGGCGAACAGTCACCAGGTACAGCGCACACTGGCCAGGTATGGTTCACAGTCACCAGGTACAGCGCACAGTCACCAGGTACAGCGCACAGTCACCAGGTACGACGCACACTGGCCAGGTATGGCGAACAGTCACCAGGTACAGCGCACACTGGCCAAGTACAGCGCACAGTCACCAGGTACAGCGCACAGTCACCAGGTACGACGCACACTGGCCAGGTATGGCGAACAGTCACCAGGTACAGCGCACACTGGCCAGGTACAGCGCACAGTCACCAGGTACAGCGCACAGTCACCAGGTACAGCGCACAGTCACCAGGTACGACGCACACTGGCCAGGTATGGCGAACAGTCACCAGGTACAGCGCACAGTCACCAGGTATGGTGCATGCTGGCCAGGTATGGCGAACAGTCACCAGGTCCACCGCACAGTCACCAGGTACGACGCACACTGGCCAGGTATGGCGCACAGTCACCAGGTACAGCGCACAGTCACCAGGTATGGTGCACGCTGGCCAGGTATGGCGAACAGTCACCAGGTCCACTGCACAGTCACCAGGTATGGCACACGCTGGCCAGATATGGTGCACAGTCACCAGGTACGACGCACAGTCACCAGGTACAGCGCACACTGGCCAGGTATGGCGAACAGTCACCAGGTACAGCGCACAGTCACCAGGTACAGCGCACAGTCACCAGGTACGACGCACACTGGCCAGGTATGGCGAACAGTCACCAGGTACAGCGCACACTGGCCAGGTATGGCGAACAGTCACCAGGTACAGCGCACAGTCACCAGGTATGGCACACGCTGGCCAGGTATGGCGAACAGTCACCAGGTACAGCGCACACTGGCCAGGTATGGCGAACAGTCACCAGGTACAGCGCACAGTCACCAGGTACGACGCACACTGGCCAGGTACAGCGCACAGTCACCAGGTACAGCGCACACTGGCCAGGTATGGCGAACAGTCACCAGGTACAGCGCACAGTCACCAGGTATGGCACACGCTGGCCAGGTATGGCGAACAGTCACCAGGTACAGCGCACAGTCACCAGGTACGACGCACACTGGCCAGGTATGGCGAACAGTCACCAGGTACAGCGCACACTGGCCAGGTATGGCGAACAGTCACCAGGTACAGCGCACAGTCACCAGGTACGACGCACACTGGCCAGGTATGGCGAACAGTCACCAGGTACAGCGCACACTGGCCAAGTACAGCGCACAGTCACCAGGTACAGCGCACACTGGCCAGGTATGGCGAACAGTCACCAGGTACAGCGCACAGTCACCAGGTACGACGCACACTGGCCAGGTATGGCGAACAGTCACCAGGTACAGCGCACAGTCACCAGGTATGGCGAACAGTCACCAGGTACAGCGCACACTGGCCAGGTATGGTTCACAGTCACCAGGTACAGCGCACAGTCACCAGGTACAGCGCACAGTCACAGGTACGACGCACACTGGCCAGGTACAGCGCACAGTCACCAGGTACGACGCACACTGGCCAGGTATGGCGAACAGTCACCAGGTACAGCGCACAGTCACCAGGTATGGCACACGCTGGCCAGGTATGGCGAACACGAGTATAAAATCGGCAACACAAGTCTATGGGTCCATGAAAAAAAGTTGAATCTTACTTGGATGACATCAGACTGACAGAATGGAGAAGGTGAAGTAACTTTTTATCTCCTTCTATGGCCATGTTCACACGTTCAGTATTTGGTCAGTATTTTACCTCAGTATTTGTAGCTAAAACCAGGAGAGGAACAATCAGAGGAAAGTATAATAGAAACTCGTCACCACTTCTGGATTTATCACCCTCCTGGTTTTGGCTTATAAATACTGAGGTAAAAAAATTCACCAAATACTGATAGTGTGACTGTGGCCTAACTCTGAGAACAACTGCTGCCTTTCTGATCACAATAATTGCAGTTTTTTATGTAAAGTGTTGTGTGACCATAGCCTTAGGGGAATTTCTATTTAAGCAATACCCGAGGGATTTCCTACATGACTGCAGTAAAGTCATAATGGACGCTATCATCTGTGGTTAGCATATATTTTACCTCACAATGACCAGAGCTGATGCATCTTAGGAGGAGAATGTATAATGTGTGTGATATACATATGTAATATACAGGAATGTGTAATATATATATATATATAATGTGTGATATACATATGTAATATACAGGAATGTGTAATATATATATATAATGTGTGTGATACATATGTAATATACAGGAATGTGTGATATATATATATATATATAATGTGTGATATACATATGTAATATATAGGAATGTGTAATATATATATATATTATATATATATATATATATATATATATTATAATGTGTGATATACATATGTAATATATAGGAGTGTGTAATATATATATATAATGTGTGTGATATACATATGTAATATATAGGAGTGTGTAATATATATATATATAATGTGTGTAATATACATATGTAATATACAGGAATGTGTAATATATATATATATAATGTGTGTGATATACATATGTAATATATAGGAGTGTGTAATATATATATATATATAATGTGTGTGATATACATATGTAATATATAGGAGTGTGTATATATATATATATATAATGTGTGTGATATACATATGTAATATATAGGAATGTGTATATATATATATATAATGTGTGATATACTATATATATAGGATGTGTATATTATATATTATGTGATGGTTACATATGTAATATATAGGATGTGTAATATATATATATATATATAATGTGTGTGATATACATATGTAATATATAGGAATGTGTATTATATTATTTATATAATATATATAATTTATATATATTATTTAATGTGTGATATACATATGTAATATATAGGGATGTGTAATATATATATATATAAGTGTGTGATATACATATGTAATATAGGAATGTGTAATATATATATATATATATAATGTGTGATATACATATGTAATATATAGGATGTGTGATATAATATATATATATAATGTGTGATATTATATGTAATATATAGGAATGTGTAATTATATATATATATAATGTGTGATATACATATGTAATATATAGGAATGTGTAATATATATATATATATATATATATTATATATTATGTGTGATATACATATGTAATATACAGGAATGTGTGATATATATATAATGTGTGATATACATAGTAAATATAGGAATGTGTAAATATATATATATAATGTGTGTGATATACATATGTAATATACAGGAATGTGTGATATATAATGTGTGTGATTTTACATATGTAATATACAGGAATGTGTAATATTATATATATATATATATTATATATATAATGTGTGTGATATACATATGTAATATACAGGAATGTGTAATATATATATAATGTGTGATATACATATGTAATATACAGGAATGTGTGATATATATATATATATAATGTGTGTGATATACATATGTAATATACAGGAATGTGTGATATATATAATGTGTGGATATACATATGTAATATATAGGAATGTGTATATATATAATTATATTTTATATATATATGTGTGTGATATACATATGTAATATACAGGAATGTGTAATATATATATATATAAATATAATGTGTGATATACATATGTAATATACAGGAATGTGTGATATATTATATATAATGTGTTTGATATACATATGTAATATACAGGAATGTGTAATATATATATATATATAATGTGATATACATATGTAATATACAGGAATGTGTGATTATATATAATGTGTGTGATATATACATATGTAATATACAGGAATGTGTAATATATATATAATGTGTGTGATATACATATGTAATATACAGGAATGTGTGATATATATATATATATATAATGTGTGATATACATATGTAATATACAGGAATGTGTAATATATATATAATGTGTGTGATATGCATATGTAATATACAGGAATGTGTAATATATATATAATGTGTGTGATTATACATATGTAATATACAGGAATGTGTAATATATATATAATGTGTGTGATATACATATGTATATACAGGAATGTGTGATATATATATATATATATAATATATGTGTGATATAATATGTAATATACAGGAATGTGTATATATAATGTGTGTGATATACATATGTAATATACAGGAATGTGTATATATATATATATATAATGTGTGTGATATACATATGTAATATACAGGAATGTGTATATATATATATTATATTATATATATATTAATGTGTGATATACATATGTAATATACAGGAATGTGTGATATATATATATAATGTGTGTGATATACATATGTAATATACAGAATGTGTGATATTATATATGTGTGTGATATACATATGTAATATATAGGAATGTGTAAATATATTTATATATATATAATGTGTGGATATACATATGTAATATACAGGAATGTGTTAATATATTATATATATATATATATGTGTGATATCATATGTAATATACAGGAATGTGTGATATATATATAATGTGTTGATATACATATGTAATATACAGGAATGTGTAATATATTTATAATAATTGTGTGATATACATATGTAATATACAGGAATGTGTGATATATATATAATGTGTGGATATACATATGTAATATACAGGAATGTGTAATATATATTATATATATATTAATGTTGTGATATACATAGTAATATACAGGAATGTGTGAATTATATATTTATGTGTATTCTATTATATACAGATGTAATATTATATATGTGTGATATACATATGTAATATACAGGAATGTTATATATTATTGTTGATATCATATAATTACAGAATTGTATATATATATAATGTGTGTGATATACAATGTAATAAGGAATGTGTATATATATATAATGTGTGTGATATACATATGTAATATACAGGAATGTGTTATATATATATATATTATGTTGATTACATATGAATATACAGGAATGTGTGATATATATTATATATTTATATATATATAATGTGTGATATACATATGTAATATACAGGAATGTGTATATTATTAATATTATATATTATGTGTGTGATATACATATGTATATACAGAATGTGTATAATATATTAATGTTGTGTGATATACATATGTAATATACAGGAATGTGTAATATATATATATAATATATAATGTGGATATACATTGTATATACAGGAATGTGTGATATATATATAATGTGTGTGATATACATATGTAATATACAGGAATGTGTAATTAAAATATATATAATATATTGTGTGATATACATATGTATATACAGGAATGTGTTATATATATATTAAGTGTGTGTATATATGTAATATACAGGAATGTGAATATATATTATGTGTTGATATAATTATAAAGGATGTTATATATATATATGTGTGATATAATATGTAATATACAGGAATGTGTATATATATATAATGGTGTGATATACATATGTATATACAGGAATGTGTATATATATATTGTGTATATATATTAAATAAGAATGTGTATATTAATATATATGGTGATTCAGTAATTAATTGTAATATATAATATATATATTTAATGTGTGATATACTATGTAATATACAGGAATGTGTATATATATATATATGTGTTTGTATACTATGTAATATAAGGAATGTGTAATAATTAATTATATATAATATATATATATAAGTGTGTGATATACATATGTAATATACAGGAATGTGTAATATATATATAATGTGTGTGTATACATATGTAATATACAGGAATGTGTGATATAATATTATATAATGTTGATATACATATGTAATATACAGGAATGTGTATATATATAATTGTGTATCATATGTAATATACAGAATGTGTAATATATTATAATGTGTGTGATATACATATGTAATATACAGGAATGTGTAATTATTAATGTGTGTGATATACAATGTAATATACAGGAATGTGGTTATTATAAATTTAATTTGTATAATAAAGAATGTGTATATAATGTGTTGATATACATATGTAATATACAGGATGTGTAATTATATATATTAATTAGTGTTGATATACATATGTAATATACAGGAATGTGTAATTTTATATATAATATGTGTGATATATATGTAATATACGATGTTGATATATATATTAATGTGTGTGATATACATATGTAATATACAGGAATGTGTGATATATATATGTGTGTGATATACATATGTAATTATAGGGAAAGTGTAATATATATATATATAAGTGTGTGATATCATATTAATATACAGGAATGGTTTATATATATTATATATATATAATATGTGTGATATACATATGTAATATACAGGAATGTGTGATATATATATAATGTGTTGATATACATATGTAATATACAGGAATGTGTAATATATATTATATATTATATATGTGTGATATACATATGTAATTACAGGAATGGTGATATATATATATATGTGTGTGATATTACATATGTAATATACAGAATGTGTAATATATATTTATATATATGTGTGTATACATATGTATATACAGGAATGTGTATATTTATATATAAATGTGTGATATACATATGTAATATACAGGAATGTGTAATATATATAATGTGTGTGATATCATATGTAATATACAGGAATGTGTATATATATTATATATAAGTGTGTGATATACATATGTAATATACAGGAATGTGATATATATATATTGTGTGATATACAATTAATCAGAATATATATATATTAATTATATATAATATATATAATGTGTGATATACATATGTAATATACAGGAATGTGTATATATATATATAATGTGTGTGATATACATATGTAATATACAGGAATGTGTAATATATATATATAATGTGGTGATATCATATGTAATATACAGGAATGTGTATATATATATATATATAATGTGTGATATACATATGTAATATACAGGAATGTGTATATATATATATAATGTGTGTGATATACATATGTAATATACAGGAATGTGTATATATATATATATATAATTTGTGTGAATAAATTGTAATATATCAGGATATGTAATATATATTATATAATGTGTGATATACATATGTAATATACAGGAATGTGTATATATATATAATGTGTGTGATATACATATGTAATATACAGGAATGTGTATAATTATATATATTTAATGTGTGTGATATACATATGTAATATACAGGAATGTGTGAATATATATATATATAATGTGTGATATACATATGTAATATACAGGAATGTGTATATATATATATAATGTGTGATATACATATGTAATATACAGGAATGTGTAATATATATATAATGTGTGTGATATACATATGTAATATACAGGAATGTGTATATATATATAATGTGTGTGATATACATATGTAATATACAGGAATGTGTGATAATATATATATATTTATAATTGTGTGATATACATATGTAATATACAGGAATGTGTAATATATATATAATTATATATATATATAATTATATATAATATGTGTGATATACATATGTAATATACAGGAATGTGTAATATATATATATATTGTGTGATATACATATGTAATATACAGGAATGTGTGAATTATATAAATTATATAATATGTTATATACAGGAATGTAATATATAGGAATGTGTATATATAATATTTATATATATATGAATGTTGTGATATACATATGTAATATACAGGAATGTGTAATATATATATATAATGTGTGATATACATATATATATACAGGAATGTGTAATATACACACACATCATCTATATAGAATTAGTTGCAGGTCGTTTCAGTCAGGGAGTCGCTGGCGGCCATGTTCCCGGTGTTGGCCATACGCTTTGCCGCGGTCTCAGTGTGTCATGTCTTTATTACAGCGCTCTGTTCTTTATTAGACGCCTGCTCTGCTCAGCTCCGGCTGCTGTCTGTGAGAGACGCGCATGCGCCCAGCATCCCTCAGCAGCCCCATCCTCTGCTCTCTTTGCTGCCATGGCAATCACAAGACTGTGAGGACCAACACAAGCTCCGCCCACACACTATGACATCATGCTTTTGAACCGACCAATGGTAAGTAAAAAGAGCGGGCGGGAAAAAAAACAACCCCACGTGCTCTCAACCAAGCTTCTTCTACGGCGGAAACCGCCAAGCATGACAGACAAAAAGAATTCCTGCCGTTTTGATTGGCTGGCTCGTTTGCGTTTTCCCTTAGCAACCGCGTGAGCGCACTTGGTCGTAGCAACCACCTGAGCGCGCCATTCCTTGTGAGGCGGGGAGACGCAGCGGCCGCCAGCCGTCCTCCTCCTCCCGGGGCTGAGGACGCGGGAGGCGGAGCTGCCTCCATTATTTATATTTTGTCTCCCTTTTTATTTCCTCCCCTCCTTCAAAGTCTGACACGTCCGCAGTGAGTGAGTGGCGTTGGCAGCCTGTCAATCCGTCACCGGGGCCGGCAGCAGCGGCAGCGTAAAGCGGGGCAGCAGCCGGAGCCATAAATCCCGCCCGGGAGAGCCCCGACTACCGGCCCCCATCCATCTCTCCCCATCACCCCCGCGGCCGCCGCCGCCGCCGCCGAGGAGGGAAAAACTTTTTTGATTGCTGCTGTTGAGCCTCATCATCATCCCGGTGCCAGCTGTGTCATTAATACTCCCCACCACGAGTCCTCTCCTTCTTCATCCCACAGACTTTCTTTTATAGATCTGATTTCTTTTTTTTATTATTTGTTTACTAATCTGCCATTTATTTTATTGGAAGTGATCAGCGAGAGGAGCAGCAGCAGCGACTACGACTCCCATCATCCCAACTACTACTGCTCCATCACCATCGGACGCTGATTTATTACATGAAAGACTGGGAGATTGTCAGCAGCACCCGGAGGCGGAAGGATTGACAGAAGGCTCCCCGGGCTGATCCGAGGAGCAGCACCATGCCTTCATCACCGGGGAGGAAATCAGCCTCAAATTAAAAAAAAAAAAAATGAGTTTTTTACTCTTTTGTTTAATTTTTTAGGATTTTTTAAATATTTTTTTACTTTGATGGAATAAAGCATTGATTAACCCTGCGACACCCAGAACTGTCCCTAGAAGAAATGTGCTGCTGCTACCGATCATCCTTCAAGTCTCTGACTTTTTACATTTTTTTTAGGGGTGGGGGGGATGATCTTGGAGTAAGGAATTGTAAAATTGCCCCAAAATATTAACATTTGAGACATTGAATGAATGGATTTTTGGTCCTTTTTGTCCTAATGGGATGAAGCAGAAGTGGCCTTAAAAAGCCGAGAGACTTTTCATGAGACCACCAGAAATTTTTCTTGGGAATAAAATGCACTGAAAATAATAGATCTCCAGAAATAATAAGAAGAAGCGTGAGGGGGGCTGCAGCTTTGTTACTTTGTATAAGGTTTTTTTTTTCTTGGATGGAGTGAACTGTATTATACGCCTTATTTACCAGTCCGGGTACCCAAGCCTGGGAATCTACGCTTGCTGCCGTTGTTGATGTGCGGGGCATTGACCCCCCAAGCGGTTGTTGTGCCCCTCTGACTGTGAGGTTGTCTCCTTGCAGTCTTGCGTTTCTATTGATTCGGCTGCGGAGACGAGTATGGACGAACAGACCAGGATGTTGCAGACTTTGGCTGGGGTGAATATGGCCGGTCACTCGGTACAGGGGGGAATGACTTTACCTCCTCCCATGGACACGATGGGACGGATGGAGATGGCAGGAAACAGGACATTGGCGACATCCTGCACCAGATCATGACCATCACTGATCAGAGCCTGGATGAGGCACAAGCAAAGTTGGTTTCCATCGCAATAATAAAAAAAATCCCAACTCACACATTTACACGCAGCAGCATCACGCTTTCCCTCCCCAAACATGAGAGCAGCTCATCACTCCTGTACATCCTGGAGTGAGCAACTTGCAGGCAGTTTGTCAAATAATCCGACACATGTTTGGGTAGCAACGACGAGGAGCAGAGGCTGCCAGGCAGCTGGAGGCTCCTTCTTGCAGGGGGACGGGGGTGAAGTGCTCTAAAGAGGGGCCGCAGCAGCTGTTTAAGAGATGCTGCTTCCTCCATAACATCCATCCTAGGCTCTGTCCCTATATATGAAGAGTGATCATTATAAATGTAATTCAGCCCGGTATGGGGCTGCACAAGTCAATCCGCGCACGTTTATTAGTCCATATATTGTTTAAGTGATGACCATAAACGCAGCTCGTCCCTATGTGTAGAGGATTATTTATAGGACTTCCTGTAGGAACAGCGTCTAGAAGGTGCCAGGGTCTGCATCTCTCTGTGCCCAGCTTGTAGCCCTTAACCACATGCAGACCGCTGTCCTGTATTTTGTATGGTTTCTGGAGCTTTTCAGTAGCAGATGCTACCACAGAAAGGAAAAAAAACAATCAATGTTAGCAAAATATACTGCTGTGTAAAAGTTGCCCCTTTTAATAAATCAGTTTTGATATGGATTGAAGCCGGTTATTGCCGACAAGCGATGATTTATATGGGCTGTAATAGTCAGCTAATCTGACATGTGAGTAAACATTACAAATCGCCAAGCCTTCAGTGGGGAGAGCACAACTTTTACACTTTTAATAAGTTAATAGTCTTAAGCAGTGAGGCATTTAACTACTAAGTTAGGGCCAAGTTATCAAAAAAAAGTTTTCCTGACGCGTCAGGGATCAGATGTTTGCTGCTGTCGGTAGTGATAATCATGATATCTATTGTTGTAAATACTATTGCTCTCCTTCCGTCTTATTTAAAGGGTGCAATATATTTATAAAGGAGAGATCTAATATTTAGATATTTTGTGTCATGTTCAGTAGTTTATATCATAATGTCTAAAAATATGTACAAATCCTACACTTTTGGGTACACGCAAAATATGTATACACGTGATGCGCACATATGAAACACCTACATCTTATTTAAGAATGATCAATTTCTTAGTGGTCAATCTATAAATCTATCCATACATCTATGAATGAATTGTCTATATATGAATTATCCTTTCGTTATATCTATTTATGAAGGAGTTATATGTAATTGATCTTTTCATCTAGTTAAATATCTATTTATCCATGAGCTTAAATCTATCTTATCTATCTATCTATCTAATCTATCTATCTATCTATATCTATCTTACATCTATCTATATCTATCTATCTATCTATCTATCTATCTATCCCATATCTATTGTTATATACCTATTTATATATACACATTATCCATCAATTTATCTGCTGATTATTTATCTACATTCTGTATTTTTTTTTATTCTACCATGCTAATATCATGTTTCTAAATCCTTTTTTTTTTTGCAGGAAGCATGCACTAAACTGTCATAGGATGAAGCCAGCCCTCTTCAGCGTGCTATGCGAAATCAAAGAGAAAACAGGTAGGAGTTGTAATCTTTCTGTCGTTATTAACCCCTTAAGCGCGCTCCGCTTAACATAGCTTTTAAGCTGGGCGACGCCATCTTTGTTTCCTCCTGTGGTTAAGAAACAGTCCAAAAAAAAGAAAATAGATTGAATTGATCATTTGTGTACTGATGGGGACAGGTCATCCTGCCTTTTGGTAACACTTCTGTCAGGCAAGTGATATTGAAATGTTAACCCTTTTGGGAGGCAGGCTGAATAGGCATAGGCCACAAAGTTGTCCCTGTGGCTCACAAGCCCCCAAAAAAGAAATGGGTCTCAGGTTGGTGATATGCAGGAAGTGAAATGGAGATGTGCTTTTTAACGCCCCCCACCAACCCCTATGAAAAGATCAATAAGGAATCTGTGCTGGTGACACCAAATCACATCATTAATTAACTGCCAAAATCACTGGGAAAGATATCTTTATTGTGACGGATGCAAAATTAATTCCTAGCTTAATCCACAATTAAAGGGAGAAACAAGAAATGGATTTTATTCTGGATTTTCTTGTCTTAGTTATAAGTTTCAGTACTGTACTGTCACCCACAGCAGCATGAAGTATTTTTCCTATAGAGTATATCTCATCTGTACCCACTTGTATATTATATACGGCATTACGCCAAGGTAATTGAATGTTTACATAGGTGCGTGTTCTTCGGACATATCTCTATGGCTGCATTAGAAAAGAAGTATCTTTCTTTAATAAAAAAAAAATTCTTTTGTGGAGCATTCTTATATATTTTCACAAAAAGTCATCATTAAATAATTCGATGATTTCAAGGGTGTCAAATCACCAGAACCTATTAAGGGTGTCAGTTTCAGTGTTGAGCTTGTCATTGATACATTGTAGCAAATCAAATGACTACAATATATATATTAATTGCTGGCACACCTAATCAATCACCGTCAATTTCTGTGTGCTGAGAGGGTTTTTTTTTCTTAAACCCCCCCAAATCTATCTCCGTAATTGCTGCTTTCTGCTGGAATAATACACAATGACCTGATCTTATGAGCACTTCCACTGTTTACTAGACGCCGCTCGGTCGTTTAGTAATTCAGAGGTTAATTTAATGCAATCTTTATACGGTTGCTACATATTCCTCTTAGAGTTTTTTTTTTTTTTGGCGTTTCGCTTTTAATTGCTCTTTTTCTCAGGCTTTTGTCTACACATTTCACAGCATATGTTGGCACTTAACGGGGGGAAAAAAAAAATTAATAATTCAAATAATTGTACACTTTATGCATTCTGCAAAATGAACCTAATCGGACTGACTAGTGCTGTACGCAAAGGTGTCAAATCTCAGATCTTCATAGATTAGATAAGGGGGCGAAACCCGCCTCCGCGGCTGAGAGGGCTGATCGGTACAAATGTCCACTGGCACCCCCGGCTTATAAAAGTGACAGTAAAATTGACAAAAGGAAAAATGGAAATTGGAAAAGACGTGCCTATTACATTATGAATGAGCACAAGACTCTTTAGTCGCTTTAGCAGACAAAGAACGCGGAGCATTGGCCGTGACATCAATAACCAGCCGAACTGTTTAAATGAGAAGATTTGGTTTGCATCATCATCTCTTTAGTGTGATATAAAATCGTAGGTTGTGTACGTATGGATTTCACACATTGCACCGCTGCAGTCCGTAGCTGTGGAAGCAGCTGCTACTTCCAGTTAGAAACAATGCTGAATTTCAAGTGTTTTTTTTTATCCTCGGTGGCGGCAATCTGTTTAATGTCACAGAGGGCGGCTGGTGTGGCGTGTGCTAATACCAGCCCGGCAACTTTACCTTATTAGCCGGCGAAAATGAAAAGGGTCAGGAAACGTCTTTTGTTTTCTGACCGCTTCATTGTTTCAAAGCTTCTCTCTCTGTCTACAGAAAATCTATGAAAATATTGCACGAGGGTAAGACGCTTCCCCCTCTATTCCCACCTACACTTTCAGCACTGTTTTTTTTATTATGTTTGTTCATTTTAATTATCACATCAGCCGGCAAGTTTTATTGAATAAAAAGCCAGATAACAAGCGGGTTTCAGTTCGTCCAGCGCATTTATCTTCTTCCCATTTTGCATACTTGGGAGTGGAATATTTTTTTTTTACCAGACTTTATTACGGCAACTGCAATGTGGAAGCAATTTTTTTATTTATTTTTTTTTTCCCTTAAAATGTTAGGGTTTTCTTTTTGCCCCAAATCTTTCTGTTTTATGTCATTTGCTAGATTTTTATTTAATTAATTTATTTTGCATCGGAGGCCGAGAAAAGGAAAAGAAAAAAGTGTGAAAGATTTAGCTGCCTGGGCTGTGTTTGCTGCATGTAGATGAGAAATGACCTTTTTTGAATTAAATGAAAAGGCTCTGGATTTTTCAGCTAGCCACAGGCATAAAAATCAATACACGTGAACATATGAGTGTGTATGGATGGCTTATTTTTTTCTTTTTGTCAACAAGCCTGAGCCTAAATGTAAGTTTTTATTCCCGAGTGGGTACACAGTAGCAACCAAAAAAAAAGCATAAGATTACTTCATTAGTATTGGCAAAGCGAGAGAATTAGAAATGGCTGTTAGTTTGTCATAGATGTTGGAACAGAAAAGCAAAACAAATAAAAAATAATAAAAAAATATATATATATTTTTTATTTCTATTGCTCCAACATAGTCTGCAGCACCTTGCAATCATGTACGTGTAAGGATATGGATAACGGTGTCATCCTTAACACCTACAGCGTCTCACTCACCTGCCCTGTGAAACAGTCTGTTAAGATTTTAGGACTTAGAAGGCACATTGACAGCTGCCAGCCACCCCATAATATAGGTGTCGTGGAGCAGAGATCTTAAATGCCATTCATTTCATAGTAATGTCTAGTGGCATACATGATGGTTTGCCAGATTTGAGGCTTATAAGCAGCAGGACAGACTTGGGAAGATCATAAAATGTAATGAACTTCTCCACTGAGCGTGATGTCCGCAGAGGGAAGCTAGAAGGACCGTCTCGGGCTACTTGAAGGATTTTTATATGCCTAAAGAGAGTCTGTAGAAAACACTCACTGAACATTTTTGACCCAGAAATGATGTGAGTAGCCAGTCAGGAGAACGTTAACCTGTTTGTCGCCAAAGCATATAGCGAAGGATTAAAAGTTTGCATGGCAACAAACCCTATAGAGGTGACCTAAAAGTTAATGAGTCACTTGTTGATAAAGGAAATCTAGGTATAACTTGACTAAGCGTGAGAAAAACCTCATACAGGTAGCATGCAATAGAATATGCAAGCAACATAAATGCACAAAAAGAATTCTTTATAGTTATGTATGCAAAGAAGGGAAGAAAGTACAGCTTGTGGCCTCATAGTCAGATACGACTGTTCAGTCCTCAACATTTCCTTTCCTGGGGGACAGTAAAATGATACATAGTTAAGAGAATGGGAATGTGCCAGAGTGCAAGCGTAGAAAAAAGGGAAGAAATATATATATAAAAAATCTCCAATATTAATTTCTCAGCTTGACATAACCTTTAGAAAGTGCTGATTCAAAGTGATCAGACATACCTTTGTTCCTATGTCATTTTTTGGAGTTGTGATAAACCACCTCACTCAGATCTTAGCCCCCACTCTGGGTGTCTCGTGTGTATTTTTTATACCCACCAGTCCTTGTAGAACTTCACAAATTACTACTGCCCCTGGGGCAGCCTATCATGCATACCTACATCATATCTTGCGTTGCGTATACTGCATGAAAACTTTTAACATATAAAATAGATATTTTTTTTTAATTTCCCGCTACACAGAGATTGTCACCATCAATATAAATCACATCACGTCGCATAGTGATTCAGAGATATAGAGATATGGAACAATCTTTCCTGATAATCATTATTTTTTGTTAATTTGTAACTCAGATTATTGGCCTCCCTATAGTGTAGTAGGTTCACTAACAGCCTCATATCAAAAATTGCAATACATTTGCTTTCGGTGCATCATCTTTGCTACATCTGTAGGTTGGATAAATACATTGATTCTTCATCAGAGCAGTAGCGTAGTCAAGTTCATGCATGGGATGATAATGCAGGTGTAGCTGCAGCCCCATGTAAACGGTGTGATTGCACTTGCTTGCAACCCATTACACTAGAT
This sequence comes from Oophaga sylvatica, assembly GCA_033576555.1. Classification (NCBI taxonomy): domain Eukaryota; kingdom Metazoa; phylum Chordata; class Amphibia; order Anura; family Dendrobatidae; genus Oophaga; species Oophaga sylvatica. The sequence goes on along the minus strand of JARQOD010000008.1, from coordinate 166,414,885 downwards.
AGCTCCACACCCAACCCACCTTCCTATCTGGCTTGCCAAACCCTGTGGTTACTAGTTTTATGTATGATCAGTAGTTTCGGCTCTTGAGTAACGTAGAGGGTTAACTATACAACAAAACTTCAACTCAATTACAGAGCTCTGTTTCCAGCGTACATCTTGGCTTCCTCTTGTAAGGTTAAGCGGCAGCCAGTTATCAATGTAAATGTAATAAATGAAGATAATGAGGGGCAGGTTGAGACAGTAGGACGCACACACGTATGTCATATGTACCAACCGGGAGCTTTTATAATCTTCCATCCTAAACTGTTTTTTTTGTGGCACTCTTCTAAGGGTTATACATGGGAATGCAGCCCCAGCCTTGGTCACTGTATGCTTTTTTTTTTTTATTCATTTCCCCTTTTATGTATGTTGCATTGCGCCGTATCTTATTTTTTTCCGTCTTTTTTTTTTTTTTGCCCTAAGTGATGCATACGTTGGTTATCTATAAAAACGTATAATTATTACAGCATGGGGACATGAGAATATTACACATTTATTTCTTTTTTTCTGCACATCCAGAACCATTTTACGAGGACGGCAAGAAATGTCATATTTTCTGACGGCCCAATAAAAGTTATCACGTCCTGAATGTAGAGCTGGAATTTTTTTTACCGTAAAGTAGGGACAGGTCCAAAGAAGAATTTATATAGTTCCCATGCAAGGCGGAGATTAGAAGTTTTAGGCATGGATTTCTTTAGTTTTGTATGATTAAAAAGCTGATAAAGCAATAGTCAATAATTTTGATTTATTTCTCTTTTTTTCCAGTATACATATATCACTTCACAGATCACACTTTGATTTTGTTTAATTTTTTTTTCTATAAATCTTAGAAACCTGAACAGGTTACGCCGAAAATGAACAGGAGGGTTGTCTAGTACGGCAATCGCTCATTGGATCTGTAAACCGTGTGTTACATGTGTCCCTTATATGTTTGCTGCTTGTGTAATAATGTTATTTATTTTCATCCCAGAAGTTTTATTGCGAATTTAAAAAAAAAAAAAAACCCTAATGATTTTTCGATTTTTACTGTCTCTCCTGGGTGTCTCATATGCCTAAACACAATGTGGGCGCATAGACAGATAAATAGATAGTTGGGTGCCAGCTTTATTAGACGTTGTAGACATTTACAGTTTGATAGAAACACAACAGCTCTTGTATGGGGAAAGAAGCTTTAGAAATGAGGCGTATAATCACATGTTGTTTTATGTTGTTCTGACACTTGGTCGGTCATTGTGTTACCTTATCCGCAAACCTATTGTGACTTTTCTGGTACACAAAGCGTGGGTAAGGTAACCTTACAATGCAGTAGGGTAGGTAATCTCGTGTACTGCATATCCCCCATACATTGTGAGACAGGTGTCACACTCTTGAGACAATTTCATAGATAAATGTAATGACATTTACACAGAAGCCACGTACCTGCAGCCACGGAGGGTTCGTGCACACAGTTATTATATGCTTCTATCCTAACACGCACTGACCATTGCATTAACATTGTAACCAGTCGTAGGTAATACAACTACTGACGGAGCAGTCTGTGGATATGACAGGGAAGTATACGCTCACTTTTCCCTCCCATAACTTAGTCATCGGAGGATGCATCATTTGAGAGCCCTAAACTCTCACCAAAGTGAAGAAACACAAAGCCGGCCTTTCTCACCCACTCGATCACCCCTCCGCGTTACTCCCGCTCTGTACACGTCTCAAGGTTTCTGAATTATGAAGGTTGTAAATAATTCACATCAATATTTAAGATCAATTATTAAAGTTTCTGTCAGGTTTTACGTTATGCCATCTTTCTAAAAGCCCGGGCAAGTTGCAACGAATGACAATTTGGAAAACACGAAAGTTTCTGGACAGAAATTCCATAATCAGAGCTTCACCCCTCTGAGCGAGCCCCTATCACCCTGCAGTTTCCACTTAGTAAGGACAGTATGAAGTGTAGGGGGAGAGGGACTGGGATGTGAGTATTCGTGCTCGGCCCATGTGTCGGAGAGCCAGTTATGGCATTATAATCCTACACTTTTTTTAGACTTGGGGATAGGTTTATAAATTCTCCTTCTTGAATTATTATTATTTTTTAGATAATTTTCATGTTGCAGTTACTCTGTATCTAATCAAGACATATACTATTAACTATTTCCCCCTTTGTAGTCCTTCTCCAATGTCTTATATCAATGCTATTTATTGTATTAAGATACTTTTTAAGACGTATGACTTTACCTTCACCCCCACACACTCCAATACTACATTTCCCCCATTGTAGGACAATGGTTTCATCTTTTTTTAGATAAGAATAAGACCCATTAATATAAATAATTCACTTTTTTATGTTTAATTATTTCTTACACATCCCCATTCATGTCAATGATCTTACATTTTTCTTTTTTTAATATAAAAGTGGATTGGACGATAAAATGCACGCAAAAATGACTTTGTAGCTAATCACCTACCATCCATTTTTATTTTCAATTGACTTTACTAGAAAAATGTGCATTTCTGTGGGGCAGATGTCTTAATCCTTTTTTTTTCTAGAATTATTGAAACTGATGTCACTGGCAAGTCTGTTGTTTAATTCAGAGGAAAAGCCAAAAAGACAGACAAAATCCCTTAGCCTGACATAAACTTTGGAGTAATTGTGTGATTTTACTGACTGTAGCATGCAGACAGATCCGTCCTTACATCAGTGAGCCGTGCTCATAAAAAGGGAAATTAGAAAGCCGGCGTTTTTTTACAAACTGTGTACAATCTTCCCGGTGCGTGTGTTCTCCTTACAAGCCACAGGGTGTTTATAGACATTGCCAATAAATGTAACAAAGCCACAGCGAAGATAGACCTGAAGAATTCCCGATTTTGTTGCATAACATTTCCAAAACACACCAAATTAGCTGCCAAAAAAGGGTCATCTGCCATAGACGAGGTTTCCCCCTTAAGCCCACGTCAGAGCTTCTGTTCATTGTCTGCCGTTTTCAAGAAAGAGAGAGAGGGATATGGGCCAACAATGTAAAGTGACAGCGCACGTTGTAGTATGGGGTGGGTACAGATGTACGGCTGGATCGCTGGCAACCGGCAATCACAAGTGAAGTGTTTTAGAGCAGGAGATTATAAATAATCCTATTACACATATGCTGCATCTTTTGTGTGTATTACGCGCACCATGTGTGTCTTTTTTTTTATTTAAACACAAGCAAATTGTACCGTTTACGCCATTATTTTTCAGCGTTTTAAAGTAACCCTTTAAGAACCGGTTCCCGACTCAAACCAAACTACAACCATTTATGAGCAGTGACTATTTAGAGAATCGTACTATAGGTTGAATGATACAGGTATTGTATATATGTCGGTTAATTGTATATAAGTTGTGGCGTTGTCACAGGCGGGCGTACCCGGACCTTGTTAGCGCAGAACCTGCGAGAGATATACATTGTGCTTTCAAGCACGGCACGTCCTGAGATAAAACACACCGGGCAGAGCAAGTCAGCAATAAACACCATCCACTATTGCAGAAAGTTTTATATATAGTTCTGTCTCACAGCAAGTGAACTTTGAGCTCAGACAAAGCAAAATATATGTATCATCCCCCACGTTCCTTTTCCAAAGTGGAGCTGTCAATCCGTCTGCTGGAGTTTCCCGACTTCACGGTTAGTATTGATAATAATTCCCTAATTCACACATAATATTGATTTTTTTTTTTTTTATGTTATTGTTATTAGCCATTAATTATCCTAAATAATAATTACCGTACTATTATAACATCATTTACGTTAATGTTCTGCACTGATGTTAATATTGAGCTGCTGATTTCCCTCATTTGCGCTCTGTATTTTTTTATATAATAGCTACTATTCCTATTTATTAATAAATTTAATCCACTTTCATATCGCATCTGCTCGTAATTTACTATGTTGGGTCAGGTGGGACAACTTGTCGCTGGCACAATACATACATGTATGTATGGATGTGTTTCTGCTGCTCCATTACACAGTTCTCACATTTGTGTCTGGAAAGAGCTTTAGTCATGGGAACATTTTTCTTTATTTTCAATAACACTTTGACAGCCGGCAGCTCTTTTAAGTCATTCATTTACCGTAATTCTAAATACTTCCTTACAACATATTGTTTTCTCCGAATTATCATTTTTTAGGTCACTGTCATTGGTCCATTTTAGATTTTGCAAAACCTGCAGACACTGATGTTGTGATACCATGAGTCCGGGCAATTAAGGTCCAGCTAGTTGTAGATGAAGATGTTTGATGCGCTGCATTCTCTCCTCTGTTAAATCTACCAGCAGATTCCACTAAATTTACTTTGCAAGGCTATAGACTACTTTCTAATCTATGGCCAGTTTAAAGGTGTTGTCCAGGATAAAAAAAAAAAATCGAAACTAAAAAAAACCCACCGATAACAATTATTATTGGTTTTGCCTGTTCTTGTGGACAGACCTGTTGTAATGACGTGCCGTACTTACTCACGTGGCGGCTGCACCCAATAGCTGTCTTCATTGTTGATGCCCACATGTACAGCTTGCAACAGCTAATTCCAATGATACGGGACATCCAGATCAAAAGAGCTGAAAAATAGGTGGATTTACCGGATTAGTACCTTGTTTTATAGCATTCTGGGAGGGAATATCATTCTGCAGGATGTCAATACAGAATGGTTTTCTAATTTGCTTGGTGCCTAGATTTAGATTTGTCCTAGTCACGCTAAATATCCCGGCCATGTTAGAATAGGATAATAGTGCCACTCATCACCAAGAGCAAGCTACCAACCCCGAACTATGACGCTAACTATATTTATTCTTATTTTTCTAATATATATTTATAATAAATAATATAGTGCAGCACGGTGGCTCATTGGTTAGCTCTGTCAATGTGCAACTCTGGGGTCCTGGGTTCAAATCCCACAAAGGACATCTGCAAGGAGTTTGTATGTTCTTGCCATGTTCTCCGGTTTCCTCCCAAACTGCAAAGACATACCGGTAGGGAATTTCTAGTGTGAGCCCCAATGGGGACAGTGATGATAATGTATGTAAAGTGCTGCAAGGCATAGTAATACGATTTAAAAAAAAAAAAAAAAAGAATAAATATTTGATCTCGCATACAGCTGCTCTTGGTTATGGTCATAACTAGAAGATGCTAGCTTGGCAAGTATATGTATTTATTTATAATATTTATTTTTTTTGTCAAGAGTTGATTATTCACTGTAACTTTATTTAGAGACGCATCAAGACTGAAGTGGGTTCCCAGACAGTAGGTGAGATAACACAGACTTTATCACCACGACTAGTGAGAAGTTGGGAGGTCCGCAGGCCCCATCTGTAGCTCCACAACATGACTGCATTACATGTTACAGCATGCGGGCAGCTCCAGGCCAGACAACGGCAGAGCGGTATAAAGTACTGCTGTGCTCTGCGCAGCTTTCCCCAAACCATGGGCCAACTCCTCCATGGCGAAAACGAGTCCTAATAAGTAAAGGCAAAGCCAGCGCCCCTCCTGCTGGGTTTCATAATGTTGCACATGTCATTAAGCATTACTTGTATTGGATCTATACTCGGGGAAAGTCAAATATTGTGAGTATTGAAATGTGTAATTCACTGTAGTTAAACCAACATGCTCCACTTGTTTGGCTAACCCGAGCTCCGCGGAGTCTAGTGTTCCTTTTTACAATAATCAGTGAAGTGGAGGAAAAAAAAGCCTGATGCCCAGCCAGGATCCAGATGTGTTCAGACCATGAATGGCATGCTTATGTGGACTTTGTCTCTCAGGACACTGACTGTTTCCTATAGTGCCAGATATGGTCTACAGCATTGGCAAAATTGGCTCTTCCTTGTGTGTATATTCAGTGGCTTCTCTTACTCTTTATATCTTTTATTGCAAAGTTGTTCTTCTGGCAAAAGTTAAGAACTGCCTGAGCGTCTGACACTGGCCTCCGTATGGTATTATGAAAAGGAATGGCAAATTCAGACTTGGGGGGGCTAACTATTCTAACCAAATTCATCTGAAAAAGGCTTTTTTTACACAAGCAATGCCTTGTTTTGGAAGCAGTCTAAAAAAGCACAGCCAGCATCAATAATATTACCCCTAAATAATGCAAGTGGTTATCTGTATTATTTTATTATTATTATTTATTTCTATAGCACCATTGATTCCAGTGCTGTACCTGAGAAGGGGTTACATACAAATTACAGTTATCGCTTACAGTAAACTAACAATGACAGACTGATACAGAGGGGAGAGGACCCTGCCCTTTCAGGCTTACATTCTACAGGATGGTGGGGAAGGAGACAGCAGGTTGGGGGTATCTAACTACACCTTTACCGGTACTGTTAAAAATTACATTTAGCACAAAAAACGGATTTACACAGTAGGTCTTTATGTATTGAAACATTCCGTGTAAATGGATATATTAGTCAAACGAAAGCTACACATCGCTAGTAAAAATCCTTATAGAATGCCATCGGTGCAATCAGTAGCAAATGGCGCCTTTCTTAAAAAAGTGATATTCCCCTACAGAGCTGTAAAAGAGGTAAGACGACGTAATCGTTAACCCTCTAACAAATTACGATGTAACTGTATATCATTGCAGGGGTCAGCATGTTCAGAGGGGTGATCCGGACTTTAATTCCATCCACATGTGATAGATGCCAGGTAACAGCAGCAACTGGAGCAGAGCTCCCATCACTGCTGTTAACCACTTACATACCGCTGTCAATGTCTGACAGCAGAGTTTAAATGGAGCGGTTCCCTGTACTTACGCTCACCGACCAACTGGCTACGCCATTACAGGTCACCATTACAGCCGGTGACCAGTCTCCAGGTTAAAAGTGACCAGGTTTTTCTCTTATTTTATTCCTTCTGTTCCCCTGTGTGTTTCTGTGTTTTCTTATTTTATTTATTTATTTTACATCCACCATACTATTCCGGAGATATGAGCTTTTCTTTTTTATTTAGTGCTTACGTTTATGGTCTTTAGGCTGCTCTACATTATTAACTTGTGAGAAATTCCCCTCAGTGAAGACTATAGAAAGTGGCACTAAATTAAAAAAAAATGCTCAAATTCAAGGCATTTAAAAAACAAACAAAAAATCTGAATACTCAGGGAAGCAGCAGGAAGAAAATAAGAGCAAAAAGTGGCTACTATTGATCTGATGACAAGTCCTTTCTAAGAGGTTAAGGACCACCACAATGAAGAATGCGTCCAAAAGTTGTATACAACATTTTTCAGGTACTAATAATATTGACTGTCAACATTTACCATTAATAAGATTTATTCTAATGATCTAAATAGCTCGACAGTGAAGAAATTGTCTGTCTGTCTGTCTGTCTGTCTGTCCCTTAGCATAAAATAAAATGCAGCAACCCCTGTATCTTGTAAATCCAGATACTTAGCAGATGCCGATAAGTTTGGCAATTATCATTTTCCTTTCTTTTCTTCCTTCGTCTTGGCAAACAGTAGTAAAACAGTGTGCGGTAAAAGTGTTTCGAGAGGGAGATAAATAAGTTGAACAGTTTTGCAATGCAAAGTGGTTGGTGGTATGTGTATATTTTTTTCTCTGAGCCTTTCTTGGCTTCTTCTAAACTGCTATTGTGAGCCCCAAGCAGATTTTCCCATTGCTAATGTCCTAGAAGTATTAATTCACTTTGAAATGCTAATTAGAGGGCATTATGCAAGAAATGAGATTAAGTGGCAGCGTGAAGCCATTTGCCTGTCAGTAAATTGAGAGTTTTAGCATCAAGAAGAGCTTTGTTTTTTTTTTTTTTTCCCTTTTTTTTTCTGTGCGTTTCTCTGGATTTTGCATATAAATAAAATTGATTGAAAGCACTCAAGAAGCTTCCAGAACGGTGCTAGATCTTTCCATCCGTCCTTTGTTTCTTTTTTTTAATATATATATTTTGGATGTTATGAAGTAATGATGAAACATTTGAATTTAGTGTTCATTGTAGCCCTAAATTGCACATGTTCTACTTTCTGAAAAACTACATGATGACCAGTTCACGGTGTGACAAATATGTGATGTTTCCAATTGCCACGGATTATATATAAAACAAAAAGAAAGTGATGGCAGCATAATATATATTTTAATGTTTCATCAGCACCCAAGAAAATATGAATTGTTTTCTGATATCTTTTATAGTAATTTATGTAAGTTTTCTCTTGGCTTTTGTAAGGATTACAGAATTGTGAATGGTACAGGTGGGCTATAGATACTATAACAATTAACATGAAGGATGTTTTACATTGGCACCACAATGTGGCATCTGATACATTTTGGTACAATTTTGTTTCCTTTTTTCAGGGGAGTCAGTAAAGGGGTTGTCTCTTGTTAAATGGGAAATGTAAAAACAAACATCTCTGCAATCTACATTTTCTTATTAAAGATCCTCTCCATTCTTGTGGGATTTTTAATTCTATAGTTTACTGCTTGTTGCCTAGGTTACTGGCCACCCCTGCAGTCTATTAGACTAGGCCGGTTTCATAGACCCTTGCAAGCTCTTTGGTTTTGGAGTTTTCAAGCTATTAATGTGGGCCCCAATGCAAAATCTCCAACATGGCCCCCACCTATTACAGGTCTTTAATATTAATAGCCTTTTTTTACATGGATTATAGGAACCTTCTGGGCCCTTTAGGCTCCAGGGCCACAGAGCAGTTGCAACTCTTGCACCTTTTATTGTTACGCTTCTGCAAGTGATGTTCTGAACCTGAAGTATTTGTGGATCAGCGCTCATCCAAGTCTCCGACTCCACAGCCCTAAAGATGTAGCATTGGGGAGTGGACAGCTTGGATCATGCGACCAAGATGCTATGTCAGTCTTCAGGAGTAACACACCGCCACTTGGCAAGTAGGAAGCCGGGAGACCAAGGAGAGGCTCGCTCCTAAATGAAGAAGGCACGACAAATCCTTTAATGAGGTACAAGTAGGGTATGGTTCCACGGTCCGGAACCAATGCGCTTTGGACGGAGCGGAAATCCCGCTCCGCCCAAAGCCCCGCCCACTTCTGAACGCGCGGTGAATCCGGATGTGTTCATTGAACACATCCGGAATCGCCGCACCGCTACATAGGACTGTGCTATTTATTTATTGACGCTCCGTCGCCGCAAGGTAAATAGACATGCTGCAATCTGAAAAGACGCGCTGCATGTCCGGTCTCGTGGGTGTGTCACCCGCGTAATCGGACGCATAGTGGAGACGGAATTTCATAAAATCCCCTCCACTATGCAGGAACATCTGACCGCTGCGGTAGGACACAGTGTTCAATCCGCAGCTAATCCGGATGGTTCCCTGACCATGGAAACATACCCTAAGGCGTTTATAGTTGCTGTATTATGGCGCTAATCCATTTTTAGGTTACATGAAGCCATAAAAAAATCAGAGAATAGAGCCTGTTACTTTAGGCTACAGAATCAGATCCAGATATGGTAACCAGCGAAGATCTACCGAGGGTGACTAGTTCTATCACCGGTCTTACTGGTAGACTGTAGGTTTGTTGCCATGTAAAGTCCGGCTGCGGTGGAAGGTGAACTAAGGTTGACCCGTTTCTAATAAATGCTTCTGGTCTGTCCTAAAATAAGTTATGCCACCTATTAATAACATTTTAGCTTCTATTCCCCTCACATTTTTTAAGATGTGGGAACAGCATTATAGGCCGCCATGTAAACAATTGTAGCTGTAGCAGTGGCGAGGACGGTCTCGTGATAGCACATGGTCAGTGCATCAATTGCTTCCTTTGCAGACGCGGGCACATATGTAGAAACTCCTGTTCAGACAATCAAGTCATTGCTTCTGTATTAACGCCCAAGCAATGGTCAAAGGACTTATCCCATGACTGTCACCTCTGTCCTAAAGTGTCGTTTCCACATGCTGAATAGCAAGAATTGGAGCAGACAGGTGGAGAAGGCGCCCGAGCACCTACACAAGGGAACGCTGCCTATTCCCTGGAATAGTGATATTAGTATGCGCCATCGTTTTGTATTCAATGACAGATGAGAGCCATTTATTAGAAACTGGCCAACCCATTTAAGTCAATAAATTGTTGTAGTCAGCAGAAAACCGCAGACATCAATATACTCATAACTAGGCCATCTAGTCATTTGGGTTTTGTCTTACTTTGATATAATCGAAAAAACGCTAACCATTAAATGAATTATAATAATATTATAATTATTAGGGTAATGTAGGGTAAATATGACATCTACCATATTGTTGATTTTGGTACGTCCACTCCGTAGGCTTCATTACACTTTTTTGCTTGCTTCATAAAGACCCCTGCCAAATATCATCTCCACCTGCAAGGATTCCACCGGGAAACATTAATGCAATCACTCAATGTAGGTAATGAGTTTTCATGAATCAACTACATGTCCACTAAGTCCGCTGTCTGTACTAATAATTCCCAGGTAAAGATATCTTCCATCACAATCTATCTCATTAGTTAATGTTGATGCATTATATGATGATGAGAACCAACAGGTCCACTAGCCTGTGACTAGTGAAAACAAAATATCCATCATATCCAAACCTCAGAAATCGTGAAGCAGAAAACTTTTTTTTTTCTTAATCTTTTTCAAATCTAGCTGTCTTTGATACATTGAGACTGAACTCTCTCCCCTCTCCTCTTTCTCTCCTCTTCTCTCCCTCGTCCGCGTTCAGCCCCTGACTGTCTGGTACGAAACACTTACACTTCTGTCCTGGTTCTCCCATCTCTCCCTTTTAGTATATTATGGACTCTTGTCAGCAAGAGTGAAAAATGGACCCTCCAGCAGCCCCTCATTTTGTATTGTCAGCACTACGGTGGCCTGCAGTTATCACACAAATACATAGTTCTCCATATTGTAGCCATGTATGAAATACATAATTCTTTATTTAGTAGATTCTATGCTCATGATGTTTTGAGGCTAATTCACTTGTTCGATTGTGTTTAAAGTTCATTATCAATTGAACTATGCCTGTCCTTTCATGTAAAATGTATAGAAATGCACAGCATTGCTAGCTCATCCCACACAAGTTAGAACTGCTTTTGCTACACATACCAATCTAATATGTCTTGAAACTGTAAAGTTTCTCTTTGTAATGCAAACTGCCATTCACTGTTTTTGAGTGAGCCCACTACTTTGCCAGCACTGCAGGTACTGGAACTTAATTTAGCTCAACTCCCACCATATTATTGTCCAATGGCTTGTCTGTCTGAACAGAAAGACCTCCTCTCTGTTATGCCTGGATGCAGTGTGACATGAAGAGTAGAAGCAGAGATAAAGCCCCCCACTTCCAGCAGAGGGTTAAAGACTCACCCCCACCTCCTGTAGATGGTCAAAGACCTCCCCCACTTTCTGTAGGGTGTCAAAGACCCATCCCCATTTCCTATAGATGGACAAAACCCGCCCCCACATCCTGTAGAGGGTCAAAGACCCTCCCATCGCTTCCTGTAGACCCTCCCTCCGCTTCCTGTAGAGGGTCAAAGACCGTCCCTCCGCTTCCTGTGGAGGATCAAAGACCCTCCGCTTCCTGTAGAGGGTCAAAGACCCTCCCTCCGCTTCCTGTAGAGGGTCAAAGACCCTCCCTCCGCTTCCTGTAGAGGGTCAAAGACCCTCCCTCCGCATTCTGTAGAGGGTTAAAGACCCAACCTCCACTTCCTGTAGATCAGTGGTTCTCAACCTTTCTAATGCCGTGACCCCGCAATACAGTTCCTCATGTTGCGGTGACCCCCAAACCAAAAAATAATTACAGTCCTCCATACAATATTATGGGCACCACATAGTCCTCCATACAGTATTATGGGCCAAATATAATGCTCCATAAATAATACTGGTCCCCATATAATGCTCCATACAAAATGTGGAGCTCTCCTCTGCACTGTGCTGCGTTCTGCACTGTTACGGCTCAGGAAAGGGCACTGTGGAAAGACTCCCCATTATCATCATCATTGTCTCCCCATAATCATCATTTCCTCTCCATCATCATTATCATTGCTTCCCCATCATCATCATCATTGTCTGCCCATCATCATTGGCTCCCCATCATCATCATCATTGCCTGCCCATCATCATTGGCTCCCCATCATCATCGCCTCCCCATCATCATCATCATCATCGCCTGCCCATCATCATTGGCTCCCCATCATCATGATCATTGCCTGCTCATCATCATTGGCTCCCCATCATCATCGCCTCCCCATCATCATCATCATCATCATTGCCTGCCCATCATCATCGCCTCCCCATCATCATCATCTTTGCCTGCCCATCATCATTGGCTCCCCATCATCATCGTTGCCTTCTCACCACCATCACTGCCTCCCCCCATCACCATCACACAGACAGCACCACACACAGACAGCACCGCAGCACTCTCTCACATACACACACGCAGGCAGACATACACACACACTGATACACACAGACACATACACCTCACATCTCACCTGTCCGGCACCCGCGCTCTCTGCCACAGCCGGCCGCTGAATGATGACGTCATCCAGCGGCGCTGCTGTGACAGGAAGCGCGGGCGCCCTGCAGGCGCCCCCTGGAGCCCAGAGCTACGGAGGCACGGGGAGAGGTAAGTATTGCGCCGCCTGCTCAGGCCGGGTCCCCCCTCTCCCCGCACAGTGGACTCACCGACCCGCCGCTCAGCTCCGGAGGGTCCCGGGCCGCTGCACTGTGACTCTGTGGGAGGAGGAATTGCTGCTGCTGCCACGCCGCCCCACACACGTGCTGTCTGGGGCGGACCCGCCCGCCCACGCTACGCCCGCGCCCTATGCCCGCCCACGCTACCCCCTGCTACGCCACTGGGCTAAAACCATCGGAAATATGCTGTATATATGGCTCCGCTCCCATCCTGTATACATGGCTCCGCTCCCCCTCCCATCCTGTATACATGGCTCCGCTCCCCCCTCCCATCCTGTATACATGGCTCCGCTCCCCCCTCCCATCCTGTATACATGGCTCCGCTCCCACCCTCCCATCCTATATACATGGCTCCGCTCCCCCCTCCCATCCTGTATATATGGCTCCGCTCCCATCCTCCCATCCTGTATATATGGCTCCGCTCCCATCCTGTATATATGGCTCCGCTCCCCCTCCCATCCTGTATACATGGCTCCGCTCCCATCCTCCCATCCTGTATACATGGCTCTGCTCCCATCCTCCCATCCTGTATATATGGCTCCGCTCCCCCTCCCATCCTGTATATATGGCTCCGCTCCCATCCTCCCATCCTGTATACATGGCTCCGCTCCCACCCTCCCATCCTATATACATGGCTCCGCTCCCCCCTCCCATCCTGTATATATGGCTCCGCTCCCATCTTCCCATCCTGTATATATGGCTCCGCTCCCACCCTCCCATCCTATATACATGGCTCCACTCCCATCCTGTATATATGGCTCCGCTCCCCCTCCCATCCTGTATACATGGCTCCGCTCCCATCCTGTATACATGGCTCCGCTCCCCCTCCCATCCTATATACATGGCTCCGCTCCCATCCTGTATACAGTCATGGCCAAAAGTTTTGAGAATGACACAAATATTATATTTTCACATGATCTGCTGCCCTCTGGTTTTTATGTGTGTTTGACAGATGTTTTTATCACAGACAGAAATATAATAATTGCAAACATATGAGTAACAAAAGCTTATATTGACAGTTAGAATGAGTTAATGCAGCAAGTCAATATTTGCAGTGTTGACCCTTCTTCTTCAGGACCTCTGCAATTCTCCCTGGCATGCTCTCAATCAACTTCTGGACCAAATCCTGACTGATAGCAGTCCATTCTTGCACAATCAATGCTTTCATTTTGTCAGAATTTTTAGGTTTTTGTTTGTCCACCCGTCTCTTGATGATTGTCCACAAGTTCTCAATGGGATTAAGATCTGGGGAGTTTCCAGGCCATGGACCCAAAATCTCTATGTTTTGTTCCCTGAGCCATTTAGTTATCACCTTTGCTTTATGGCAAGGTGCTCCATCATGCTGGAAAAGGCATTGTTGATCGCCAAACTGCTCTTGGAGGGTTGGGAGAAGTTGCTCTTGGAGGACATTCTGGTACCATTCTTTATTCATGGCTGTGTTTTTAGGCAAGACTGTAAGAGCCGATTCCCTTGGCTGAGAAGCAACCCCACACATGAATGGTTTCAGGATGCTTAACAGTTGGCATGAGACAAGACTGGTGGTAGCGCTCACCTTGTCTTCTCCGAATGAGGCGTTTTCCTGATGTCCCAAACAATCGAAAAGGGGATTCATCAGAGAAAATAACTTTACCCCAGTCCTCAGCAGTCCACTGCCTGTACCTTTTGCAGAATATCAGTTTGTCCATGATGTTTTTTCTGGAGAGAAGTGGCTTCTTTGCTGCCCTCCTTTAGACCAGGCCTTGCTCCAAGAGTCTCCGCCTAACAGTGTGTGCAGATGCACTCACACCTGCCTGCTGCCATTCCTGAGCAAGCTCTGCATTGCTGGTAGCCCGATCCCGCAGCTGAAACACTTTTAAGAGATGGTCCTGGCGCTTGCTGGTCTTTCTTGGGCGCCCTGAAGCCTTTTTGGCAACAATGGAACCTCTCTCCTTGAAGTTCTTGATGATGCGATAGATTGTTGACTGAGGTGCAATCTTTCTAGCTGCGATACTCTTCCCTGTTAGGCCATTTTTGTGCATTGCAATGATGACTGCACGTGTTTCTTTAGAGATAACCATGGTTAACAGAAGAGAAACAATGATGCCAAGCACCAGCCTCCTTTTAAAGTGTCCAGTGGTGTCATTCTTACTTAATCATGACAGATTGATCTCCAGCCATGTCCTCATCAACACCCACACCTGTGTTAATGGAGCAATCACTGAAAAGAGGTTAGCTGGTCCTATTAAGGCAGGGCTGCAATGATGTTGAAATGTGTTTTGGGGGATAAAGTTCATTTTCTAGCCAAATATTGACTTTGCAAGTAATTGCTGTTAAGCTGATCACTCTTTATAACATTCTGGAGTATATGCAAATTGCCATTAGAAAAAGTGAAGCAGTAGACTTTGTAAAAATTAATATTTGTGTTATTCTCAAAACTTTTGGCCATGACTGTATATGGCTCCGCTCCCCCTCCCATCCTGTATATATGGCTCCGCTCCCCCTCCCATCCTGTATACATGGCTCCGCTCCCATCCTCCCATCCTGTATACATGGCTCCGCTCCCATCCTGTATATATGGCTCCGCTCCCCCCTCCCATCCTGTATACATGGCTCCGCTCCCATCCTGTATACATGGCTCCGCTCCCACCCTCCCATCCTATATACATGGCTCCGCTCCCATCCTGTATATATGGCTCCGCTCCCCCTCCCATCCTGTATACATGGCTCCGCCCATCCTGTATATATGGCTCCGCTCCCCCTCCCATCCTATATACATGGCTCCGCTCCCATCCTGTATATATGGCTCCGCTCCCCCTCCCATCCTGTATACATGGCTCCGCTCCCATCCTGTATATATGGCTCCGCTCCCCCACCCATCCTATATACATGGCTCCGCTCCCATCCTGTATATATGGCTTCGCTCCCCCTCCCATCCTGTATACATGGCTCCGCTCCCCCGTCCTCCCCCCATCATACTTACCCTCCTCGCTCCGTCGCTGCAGGTCCCTGCATCCCTGTCGGCGGCGTCAGCTTCCTCCTGTGCGCAGCGGTGACGTAATACCGCTCATTAAGGACATGAATATGGACGCCACGCCTATGGGAGTGGCGTCACGTCCATATTCATTACCTTAATGAGCGGTACTACGTCACCGCACTGCCAGGAGGAAGCTGATGCCGCCGACAGGGATGCAGGGACCTGCAGCGATGGAGCGAGGAGGGTAAGTATGGATGTCTAATGAAGCCGGCGGCTGCAGCTGTCACTACAGTGCTGCAGCCGCCGGCTCCTTTAAGCGACCCCTGTGTTTTGGTCGTTCGACCCCCGCGGGGGTCGCGACCCACAGGTTGAGAACCGCTGGCTTAGACCATCACGTTGCAGTTATTTTTAGGGGTAAGATGACATCATTATTATGATTGTGATTTGCAGATTGTCTACCGATCACATTATCAAGTGAGATCAAGTTTTCTGGAGTGTACGGACCATTTTCGCACTGTAAATGTCTGAAAATGTTTCAGAATTCATCCTATGATGGCGTTTTAATTTGCAATCTCCATGATGCATTCTAGATCTACAGCAGTTGCATATCTGTAATGTCAAATGTGAATACTCAGCAGCCCGACCAAATATTCCCAGGCCTGCTGTCTCTTACAGCTGCATCAGTTGTACAGTACAGTGAATTCCTGCCCCTAAATCCTGTCAAAAAATGACTTAGGATTTTAGCCTTATGGTCAAAATGTGCAATGATTCCTATTTGACCTCATGGATGTATATATCTTACCATTCCTGAGTAAATTACCCCTCCATAAAAAGTACAGCCAGCGATTGTGCAGAGCCTAACATGATCCATAGCGCCAATGTGTGAGTTTTATGGCATTTTATGCTGAAGTTTTCTCAAAAATTATAGCACAATCCTGTCACTATAAAACCAGATGATAGGTAATAACAGGCAGGGGGAGGATTTCAACATTTTTTTTTCTTGTTGTTCCTGTAGAAATTGATTGTTTTTTTGTTTTTCTTTTTTTCCTTCCTTTTTCTACAAGCAAACTGCAAGGTCTTGCAAAATGAATCTGCTGCCTAGCCAATACTTATGATAGCATGTAGGAAAATGAAAACAAATACAGGTGTATGGTAGGTGTCCTTTGCTCTTAGGGGTTTTGTCCTTAATTTGATCAGGGCTTCCCCTTAGCAAATTGTCTCAAAGATAAAAATTGGGGAGTTTTAGGCTAAGTGAAGGTGCGCATACACGCTAGATGAATGTTGGCCGAACCTTCTCCTCTTAACAGATGCATTGGGGTAAGAAGGGTTGGACTGATGAGATTTCTACATGCCTAACCCTTTTGTCATCATAGGAGTTTAGTGCCTGCTGCAGATGTCTTACTCCTCACTATGGATACCCCTACTCTTAATGGGACGTAACGGGGTATTCCCATCTTCAAGATCCTATTCCAATATGCAGTAGGTGTAATAATAATAGCAAATACCTCCAATTAGAAATGTAGTATAGTCTTTCTGATTCGCTACGTCTCTTTCCTCATGTACAGGCATGCTCGACCTTTGGTATCCATGGTTACAACCACTGATATAGTGACAGCTAATTGCTAGTGGTCATAACCATGGATACCTAAGGTCCTGCAATGCCTGTACATGAGGAAAGAGATGTAGCGAATCAGAAGAACTATACTACATTTCTAACTGGAGGTATTTGCTAATATTATTATTATTACACTGACTACATATTGGGATAGGATCTTGGAGATGGGAATACCCCTTTTTTGTCCCATTTGAACAGTCCTATTTTGAGGAACAAGTGTTGCAAGAAGTATTTGTTTCCCGATAATTCATTGATGTAAGCAAGCCGGCAGTCATCTGACAAATGAGTAAAATGCTGATTTTAACGATGTGTCACTTACAGCAGGGTTCCCCAACTCCAGTCCTTAAGGCCCACCAACAGGTCATGTTTTCAGGATTTCCTTAGTATTGCTCAGGTGATAATTGCATCATCTGTGCAATACAAAGGAAATCCTGAAAACATGACCTGTTGGTGGGCCTTGAGGACTGGAGTTGGGGAACCCTGACTTACAGGACTGCTTGTTGTAGTTTCAATAAAATCACTGTTTTATCAGCAGGAGATTATCACTAGAGGACTAGTCATCTTGTGCTTTTCAGTCCTTCTGCTCTATATAACCCAGCCCCCACCACTGATTTGTAGTTTTTTGCCTATGCACATTGTATGCAGAAAGCAGCCAATCAGAGGGTGTGTGTGTGTGGGGGCGGTGTTATTCAGAACTCAGCATTCAGAGAACCGCTAGATCTAAGGCAGAGAAAACTGATGATACTACACTCGCTGTGATTGACAGCCTGCTGGACTTAGACATTTTTTGACCATAGACTTGATTTTTTTTTTTTTTTTTCTGCAGTAAGTAATTTTCTCCAGCCTCCAATCTCATTTATTTCCTGGACACTGGGCAGACTGCCTTTAACAACTATAGGTTTTACACACATTAGTTTATAATAAAGGATTTGTTATATCCCCCCCCCCTAAAAATAGCTCCATTTACAGAAAATGACCAAAAGCTCATAGAATACTATGGAGGGAAAAAATGAGTGTTTTGTTCTAACAGCATCACAGTAAGTGACATGTCTCCACAGCTAGGAGTGGAAATAACGAAGACTTGTCCAATTAAATATTATAGTCTGTCCTCTATATTTTTGTACCTATTATTTTAAGTACCGCGGACTTCAGTGCATCTTAGTCCATGCAGGGATTGGCGAGTATTAACAGCCAGACACATTTGCTGAAAGTCTGTCTTTTGCTACCTAATAAAATCTGCTAGAGCCAAACAACCTGACTTAAATATTTTTTTTGCAAATTGATTGCAGGGACGCTGCCAGCTCTATTTTGCATGACAAAATGCTGCTTCTCTTAACTTTTCCCTTTTGAAGACCTCTTCCTCTGCCTATCCGGGTACTCTAAGGTGCTTATTTGTCATGTCCTTGGATGTATATACATTGTATTAAAGGTGTGGTCCTCACCGAAGGTGGCTTCCAGGAAATGTAGCCTTATTATTCATCCAATATGACCTTTTATCTCTGCAGACTGATAAATAAGAGCAGAGCTTTAATAGTCCGTGAAGCAATTATGGCTTTAGTAAAAAACTTACAGCCTTCTTCCACAAATAGTGAGTGGTGATAAATGCATAGTGATCAGTGTCCCACTCTTGCACAGAGGCCCATCGGAGGATTCTCCTGATGGCCAGTCCAAGCCTGATAGTGATAGAAGGTCAGGTACTGGTATAAATTTGTCCTGCCCTTTGCCCAATTGAAAAGATCGACAACGACAGAACTGGGCCTCTGTGCAAGAACAGTATATGGACTCGTTGCAGCCCAATAGCTCACCATAAATGGGCCCTTTTATCTCTTGGGCCCCTGTGCAGCTGCAGAGGTTGCACCATTGATACGTTCACCCCCAGAAAGACTACTCCAGTCTAGTTGGAGATGTTCAGCCATTGGGACTGAGAAGAACTAACGTCTACAGTAGGTTTGTGGGTGGACCATTAGGCCGGTATCTAACCGGCTGGAGAGTAAAGTACTATGAGACATAATCCGGCTAGATGTAGAGTGATCAAAGGTGAATTGAGCCACAATTTGGGGTCTGTGGCACTCAAAGAAGTCTGAATCTCAGGTGGAATGGGGTAATCTTGGGTGTCCGAGGAAGAGATAATGGACTGGGGCAAGAAGAAACGTAAGAGGAGCTACCTTAGGGCAGTGAGACATGGGTCCAAAGTGATCTATGGTGTAAGCCAATTTTTGTGTGAATATGTTTCCGGCAAGTCATTTTTGTTTGATCTGCGATCTAATTTAAGAGAATAAGATCAGTGAATGAAAGACGTCTGCATTCTGTCTTTCATTACTCCCGAATACAGCTGCAGGAAGCTAACAATTAAATGGGTTGTCTTCCATACAGTTTTAATAAGGATGTTTTAAAAAAAAAATCCCCGACCAGCCTCTTTACCCTCTGCCGCCTGGCTTACCCAGCAGTAATAATAACACAGATCACAGCGCTGCTGCTATGTCACCCCAGAGGTGGCTGCACACTGACCTGTGAGGAATAATTGTAAGAGCACAGTGGCACTGATAGATATTATTACAGATTGCCTGTCCTGGCTGGAGCTTTGCAGCAGGAAAGCAACTTGTCTTGTTCACAAAGTGCTAGTGTTTCTGCTCTTATCCGCAGCATCAATATAACCCATTCTGTCAGCAGCCTGGCTGTGGTCAGCAGTAATGTAAATGTTTGTAGGATGAGTGTGTTTTACAGGCTTCAATCTACTGGTGTAAATCTGTTCTGTAAGTATATGCCGGAAAACAGATTCCCATTCATCCAGAAAACAATTGTCTTTGTTATCAGAGAGGCTTTGCTGGTACTTAGGCAGCCACCAAATCCAGGCCTGCTGCCACAAGCTGGTTAGTAGCCACTGCCAACATACACTTCCCAAGCGCCAGTGCCAGGAAACGGGTACAGAGAGGGGATTTATCACAGCTCTGACAATTTTTGCATTGAAAGGCTAGTTAAATGATATACAGTACATGAGAGCCAAACAAGGGGAAAGCAGAAATGTTCTTGTTTCACTTTCTGCTGTAGTAAACTGTCATTTTGAGTCATATACCTTACACATAAATATACTGTAAATATATATATTTAAGTTGTCACATTGTAGCAGCCAGATGTTATCCCGAGGATCCTATTGGTAATCACTACAAAGCTTGGAAATTCTTATGCCCCAGTGCAAAATTTGTAAGGTTAAAGGGTTATTTTCACAATCACATTATATTTCACAAAGCGCGGTATCTGTATTGCTGTTGTAAATATGCAGACCTTTATTGTGCCTTTGTGTTTTTTTATCTCCTTCTACCCCTTTGTGCAGCAGCACCACCCTGCTTCTCCTCAGTGCTGCAGGGCTCGGTCTCTCCTCTCCTGTGTGTTTACTCCAGTTCTCAAGAGTAGGAATGAAAGATCATTACTTTCTTTCATATTACACATATAATGCTAATAAATATTTGTAATATAAATGTTGTAACCATAAAATATATGGATCTATATTGTGATTCCATAATTTTGTCTGTCTCTTGCATAATCAGAAAAGCAATAGTATATAAATATAGACTGTGGTCTGTTTTTATATTTATACAGATTATTTTACTATAGTTTTAAAAAAAAATCCATTAATTTATTTTACTCACTTATATAGCGCCATTAATTCCACAGTGTTTAACAGACGTTAATGGCACTGTCCCATTTGGGGCTCACAATCTACATTCCCTATCAGTCTTTGGAGAGTGGGGGGAAACTGGAGGAAAGCCACGCAAACACGGGGAGAACATACAAACTCCTTGTAGTTGTTGTCCTTGGTAGGATTTGAACCCAGGACCCCAGTGCTGCAAGGCTGCTGTGCTAACCACTGAGCCACCATGCTGCCAACTGAGCCACCATTTAGTACCAAATCATCTAAACCCAGTACATCATAAAATACAACAGCGCAGTATGCATTAGAACTGCACAGCAGGGGCCCTCATAGAAATATTGGGGCCCCTAACAAAAGTCACAGGGTTATAGTTCGTAGAAGATGATTGGAAGCATCAGTAGATTCAGTTGTTTATTGGCATGCTGAATCTGCTGATGTTTGCCACAAGGGATGATGCTGATCCTGGGAGTCTAGGTTTACAGATGGGGATCGGTCCTGTGCTGAGGTGGGGCAAGTCAACAGCTACATGGTCTACCTTCTTTGGATGCTGTATAGGAACAGATAAAAGCAATTTGGTCCTGTGTATGGCAAAAGTACAAGTGTATGGGCTATATGACAATATGAACAGCCTAAAATATATGGTCACTCTTCCCTACTGCATCCATGTTTTACACACCTTTCCGCTACAGACATAGTACACACACACACAGCTCTGCTACAGTTATTGAAAACACACAGCTCTACTACAGCCATAGTACATGCGCAGCTGGGCTGTAGTCATAGTACACACACATCTCTGCTACAGTCATTGAAAACACAGCTCTGCTACAGTTATTGAAAACACACAGCTCTGGTATAGCCATAGTACATGCACAGCTGTTAAAACCATAGTGCTATCACACTACAACCATATTACTTCCAAGCTATTGCATAATAACACACACACACGCACTGCGCTCCTGCAGCCATTATAAACACATTTATCTGCTACATCCATAGTAAAGACACAGCTGTGCTACAGTTCTATACACACACATAGTGCACCCGCCTCTGCTGAGTGTGACAGCTCTGCTGCTCTACACACATGACTGTGATCATATAGTGTGACATCCTCGGCAGAGCACCCGCACATGAAGGATGGGAGTGCCCAGGCTCGTCTATTGCTGTTGGCTCTACATGAGAATGGTTCTAAAGGAAAATAACCCAGTGGGGGGTGAAAAGGCAAAAACATGGCAGTTCTCCAGCAGTTGTGGCAAACGAGCAAAGCAGCTGTAATATGTGAATACAGGTTTAAAAGGTCCACACCTATAATATACCATGTGTGATGATGGTGTCATCTTATGTGGCAGAAGGGCCTTTATGGTGTTTCTGGTGCTAATGCAACCTCTGCACCCACCAGCTAAACCCCATGCAGATATTGTATTTCATGGGTGCTTAGGACAGACATTAGTTGCTTATTTCACTTTCAATGTCAGATTAGTGGGGTCTGACTCGTGACGTATAGTGACAGTAACATTTTAAGCAGACCAGACGGGTCAACCATGTGCTATCTGATAAATGCAGAGCCAACAGAAGATGAGCGGGCATGCTTCTGTCCCACTTCTGAGAGGTTACAGTGCATTGATCCCTGCCAATTCAATGTAGGTGGCATAGGCAGGCAATACCACCGTCTATTTAGACACTACCCTTTAAATACAGTGGTGTGGATATGCCAAAGCGTGTTTTGGAGGTCCTCCTGTTGTGTTATCCCACCATACTTAGTTGGTAATGTCTTGTATGTAGGTTACCTAGAATCACCTGAATGTAGAGCTCTTCCCGGACCTCATTTATCTCCATGATTACCCAATACTTATCATCCTCGCACTGTGAAGCAATGATATCTCGGGGCAGTGTAGGACATCTGATGGGTATGTGACACACGGGGGGCAATGTATACAAAGCCAATGGAGAGGGAAGAGTTCCCCTTCACACAACACATCCTAATCTATATTACTATTGACAAACGCAATAATCTTCATGGACCTTTAAGGTTTATAGGGTGGCACAAAGTCTCCAGGTCATTGTTTTAAGAGTGTGAATCGTTCCTTTGCCTTGTACCTTACTATGGATGTACATAACTGTCATGTCAGTGGAAAGTCATAGCGTTTATTATGATAGATGCTGCTTTATATGCTTGTTGTATCTGAATATACTATAAACTCTTGTGTGCTTCACGCCTGATCGTTTGGGATTAGTAGCCTCCATGCTGTTCATAGGACAGCGCATAAGCTTCGGTCCCCCACCCTCCACATACCTCTCCGATGTCTGATCCTCACTGTTTACCATTTGTGACAGATATAGGAGCCCCCCTATCTGCCTTGTCGAGGTGTCATATCACTGATATTTTCCAGAGGTGGACCGTCCCTTTGAGGATAAATTTATGCTTGTGTAGTATTGATATTATTGATGGTTGGTCTGCAAATGTTTTCTATAATTTATTATGTTGTTTATAATGCGGCGATTTATTTACAGTGAGGGATGGAGGTACGTGGAGCTTAGTTTCATACAGCTGGAAGATTGGATGAAACAGACTGTCTGTCTGGCTTTTACATAAAATTACTTTTTTTTTTACATATCCAAAATAAAATTTCTATTTAAATACAGGGGAAAAGGAATAACGCATATATAGCACAGAGTCTTTTTTTTTTTCCATTTATTGTTCAGTAAGGTTTCCAGGCTAAATCATTTGAAGCACTGGCCTTTGTTCAGACTCGCATTATTATCCCATAACCACAAAACCACCAGCAACGTTAATAAAAAAGAGGGATCAAGACGAGCGAGTCCCGAGCTTTTATCTTAATCGGAATCAGGTTCCGCTGTTTTCGACCAAGGATCTTTTTGTTATGGAGCAATCTAGAGCATTAGTGCTCCTCATCTGTCTTTGGCGGTGGATCCTACCATTGCCGTCCGTACAGTGTGAGACTGCAGCTTATCAGATCTGACGTCACCAGAGATATAACGTTCCATTTTCTAAAATGTATTAGTGGCATCTCCAAAAACCGTTAATCCCCGTCAATTCTTTTAATAGAAAAGTCTTGCGTTGACGTACATGGGTTTCTGGTGGTTGGTGCCGTCAATAAAAGGCGGTCTACAATGGTCTGCCTGATGAAGGGTTAATAATGTGTTTTCATGCATGTACAAGCCGTCTGTAGAAAAGAGTCCATTCCAAGGACATGATCATTAAAACTTCTCCTGCTAAGATTCCTAAGTAAGGCAGCGGAGTTCACCCCAGTAATTCATCTGACTTGTATTTATACATTCCTTCCCCCTGAGGTATATACATTCTCTTTTTTCGGTTTGGGAGGACTGTGATGGAAATACAATACACGGCCATTGTAGATCTTTCAAGAGTTTTTTTCTAATCTAAAGTGAAACATTCGAGCTACACCAAACAAGTATTTTGGTTACCACAAATGCAGAGCGCCATAAATGTTCATTCCAGGACAAAGAAAACTGTAAACTTAAAACTATAAATCTATGGAAAACAAATTTGGTTTTGAAAAACTAAAACATTTTCTCCACATGTGAAAGCAAGAAAGCTCCAATACAGTGGCCAGGAGCGGGGATTCTTGGGGGTCCTGTCTGATGCACATACCCTCTGGGATCTTGAAGAGCGACTAGTCATACACATGGGAGGTCGCTCGCCATCCTGACTCCCTCCGTACACACAGAGGCTGCCAGACACTCAGGCTTTGGCTTATCTCGGATCTCCAACTGCCCGATCCTTCTCTCTGTCCAAAATTAGATGGTTTCCCTGTCCCGGCAAAATCAGCCGCTTCGGCTAACATACGTCTAATGTGCATGGTCAGCTTCACTTTCTGTCATCTCTGTCCATTTTTCTTTTTCCAGCCTTCTTCATAGAGGGGCTACAATATAAGTGGGAGACAGACCCCCGCCAGTCGTCCATTGATGACATACCATAGCCAGAGCTAGTTGACGCTCCAGGAGTCCTGTATTTGTAATCCATGCCGAAATACTCTTTTTTTCCCTTATTGCCAATCGAGCAGCAGAGTAGATCAGTTAGTAAAGATTCACGTTATTATTTCTTTTTCGATTGAAAATATTTTGGTATTGCTTTTTCTTACATGGATTGTTACCAATTTCCATGGATGTAGTTTATCATTCTCCCCCAGGTCAGGGTTGTGGGTAGCAAATTCTGGCTAATAGAATGGGGAAGGCTAGCCGGAGACCACCCTGTATGATGTCCGTATGTGCTAATAGGGCATAAGGACCGTGGATGTCTTCATGAGAAATCCCCTTTGACGTCTTGCAATAATATCGCTGCTTCTGTTGATTTTAGCCGTCATCCTGTTGTATTCTACAGATTTTCCCTATGAAACGACAAGATATTAATAGGCCAGGATTCTGCTATTCATACGCAGTGTAACCCGATAATCCCATTTTAACTCGCTGTGTATTGTCTCCATGTGCATTTCTATCAAAATATTCAGATATTAAAACCCCCTTCTCTTGCGACGAGGCGCGCTGTTCTAATATTTACATTTTGCTGTGACATGTCAACATCCCCTCTGTGCCATTTCTGATATGTTGCTATCAATAACTTTGTCAGGCACAATAGAAGCTTCCCATTTCAATCCACCCACCGCTATGTTTAATCACACACTTTTTTTTCCCATACACGAGATGTGAAATTAAGCGAACAATCGGGATGAGGAATCTCCACAGCTCCTGCCTAGACACAGGCACCGTCCTCCGTGTGCTTAGCATTCAGCAGCGCCTCCCCAGCCTCTTTCCAACATGCCTAAATTTACTACCGCACAGCACTCCATTCAATATCTGTTCACTTGTGTACACTGTAATTGAAAGTATTGTATTTTCAATAGGAGTAAAACAAGATTTCTCCATCGTTAACACTGACTGATTAAAGCCTCCGCTCTTCCCATTAAAAAGGTGTACAATTTCCAAAACTCCCTTTTTTTAAAATAGTGTTTTGGGTATCCCATAACCTTTTCTTGCTCAACAACTTCTGTTGGGGATGGGATTAGGGGGAGGAGGTAGGTAAAATCTTTTTTTTTTTTTTCTAATAATGAGCAAATATATTTTTTTTAATTTTTCAAAAAACTTAGAGAATCTATCACCATTTTTTTGCTATCTCATCTGAGAGCAGCATAATGTAGAGAAAGAGTCCCTAATTCCAGCGATGTGTCACTTAGTTTACTGGGTGCAGCTGAGTTTTTAGATATCGCATGTGGTAGCTTTTTGTGTACATTGTATGTTGACAGAAAGCTGCTATTCAGTGCTGGAGGCAATTTTGGACCAGGAAGCACGAGGCAGCTAGTCCATCGGTGATAATCTCCTGTTGATAAAACACTGATTGTATGGAATCCACTGCACACAGCATAAGTGGCACATCGCTGGAATCAGTGTCTCACCCCCTACATCATGCTGCTCTCAGATTACATAGCAAAACCTGCTGACAGATTCCCTTTAATAACATTGTGGGGGACATGCATGCAAGTGATTTTCTTTGGATGAGATTGTATGAAATTTCATCCACACACTGCAAAAAAAAAAAAATCTGCAGAGTAATTGAGTGACCCTATAAAATTCACTTCCGCCTACTGTCAATTTAGGCTGCAGATTTTCACAATGGATTTCATCCCATTCATATTCTTAGCAGGATCACATAATTATGGGACACTAGATCGATGTGAAATGACCGATTTGTGGTTGGCTTCCTAAAGGACTTTTTTTTTTTTTTTACTTTTCAGTAGTAGCGCCACTCTAGTCAGTGGGTTGTGCCTGGTATTGCAGCTTACTGTTACACAAATGCCTGCAGTTGCGCTGCAATACCAGACACCAGCCATGGACTAGAGTGGCGCTACAAGACCCTCTTGCACAAATTTCAGAGGGGCCCTGATCACATAGGGATTCTGTCTGCCCCCTTCTTCTTTTCATGCCTGGGTAGAACACAGTCTGGACTGCGGCTTTTGCTTCTTCATATTTTTCAGCCTCGGTATCGATCATCCTTTGGGGAAATATTGAAAGTTATTAGCTTAAAGAGGGTCAGAGGCAGAGGCGACTTCCAACACGAGCCCTCTCTCCGTAATGACGCCGCTATTTATAGATCCCCCATTTCATTAGTCGCCGAGTTTCAGGGAAGAGGATTTCTCTGGGGGAATGGGATACTTGAAGTTCATTTTCTCCCGGATACACATTAAAGCGCAGCCTTCATCTCTCAGTATTTATCTAGGACACAAGCTGACATCTGGAGGAGGCTGGTGTTCCTAAATATATATTTGTAGCAAAGTCTGCTGCAATCCGAGGGCAGCGTGTTCTGCACGGCGTATTAAATATCTGACAGTGCAATATCATTTAACCCATTTCCTGCCAGCGGGATCCTTGCCCTCTCGTGCGTTTTTGATCACGTGTGTCTTGTAGAGTCTGTGCTTAGACTGCGTCTATCCCTAGGCTGGGGTAAGACCAAGACGACTGCCACGCCATATCTTTGCCTGTAAAATTGGACACAGGTGGGATATGCTGGTTTCTTAGGCTAAATTCATTTACTTGTTTTGTGATTTTGAAAAGTTACTAAATAAAAAAAAAGATTTATGCAAGTTACATGTCCAGTTTTACTACGTGCTGGTTATATGGTCGTCCTGTTATAGATAACAATAGAGGGTCTATGCAATCTCCCAAAATATTCGCCAGGCATGTGTCCATGAGGCCCAGATACATTTGCAGTATGCATTTTTTTATAACTGTGTATTATACGCTTACATATGTCCGAGGTATACACAGTGTGATCCGAGCCTTGATTATCTGAATACCCTATCAAGAAATGACCGACTCTATACATGACACTTTTTTTTTTTATGGAAAAGGTTTTTGTTTTTTCTTAATTTTTATAAAAATATTTTGCCTAGTTGGGATCCCCTTAATCAGAAGCGACTGCCAAACGTTTCCTCGGGAAGGTATTTATAGTATTTTTCTTTTTCTGTATTTGCATTCCAGAAATTAAGTCCCAACGCCAGTACTCGACATGCCTTTCATACATTAGAATGATGAATTGAGAGCAGAAATGGGGGAAAGACTGCAATGCAAATGAAAATTTAATCAGCATCTTCTGCTGCTTTAATAAGGCAAATAATTCTTATTGGTCGCTGCGTTAAGATTTCTAATATTTAATTCATAACAAACCTTGCATTATTTCGCAGCAGTCACAACAGCTACACTTTGCTGCCTGCCAAAAGGCAACCATAGCAGCTTAAAAGCAGATGTAAATGCCGGGGTACAACTAGAGCGATCTGATCTAACAATCCACGGCAGTGTCACCAAATCATTTCACAAGTCCAATATGTTCACCAAATCCTATTTAATGATGGATCAGCACCGACCGCTCCGGCTTCATGGTTGTGGGCGAGAAATAGGCTTCAGCAAGGCTTAGCCAAAGCGGCAGTATATGGCGGCGATGAATATCTGTCACCCTCCACTTTCATTATTACTGAATGGACATATTTAAAGTGTGTGTGTGTGTGTGTGTGTGATATATATATATATTTTTTAAATTAAATTTACTGTGTTGATGTTCCTGAGACTGAGACAGTCCAAATTAGTGATATTTTATAGCCCCCACCCTGGATGCGCCCCATCTACGCCCCCATCACCCTCCCTATGCCATGGACTTCCATAGCCCCACCCTGGATCTGCCCCCCATTCACCCCTCACCCTATCCCATGCCATGGACTTCCATAGCCCCCACCCTGGATCTGCCCCCATCACCCCTCCCTATGCCATGGACTTCCATAGCCCCCACCCTGGATCTGCCCCTACTCAACATCCCTATCCCCCTTTGGTACACTTGCTTTGGCAAAACTAATGTGTATTTAGTCCTCCCAATAAAGCTTCTTTGAATTTGATATCTTTCAGTTTTAAGGTTATTAAGCTATCCGCACACATTGAGCTGTCATGTCCAAAGGAAAGAGATGTATGGCAAGAAGCAGATCTCGCTGCTCCTCTTTGTCATGATATTGTAAGCGGTCGCGTTGGCTGAAGTGAGGCCGCGCTCCAGCGCAGTGGTAATACCCCTCTTCAGTCTATGGAGGCCGCCTGGAGGAGGATGCAGAAGGCAAAGGATGGGGTTTAGAAATCATTGTATTCTTTGTATTACTTTCTAGAAAGCACTAGGTCATGGTTCTACGTTGTATTCAATTCAAGTGTTAATCTATACAGCTGAATAACCTTCTGCATCATTTGTGATCTATGGTAACTGTAAACGCAGGTTGGATGTCATGAAGAGCACAAGCACATATTCATGTCGCTATTCAATGAAATACATATAGTCATATAGTAACAGATAGTCCTTCATTGAAATATGCTTCACATACAAATATTGTATATGGCAGATAATTACCCTCATGTACTCCAGGTGCTGGTTTGTAATGACCTTTGATGACCTAAAAGTTAATAATCCATAGAAGTGTAGCCATGTTGCGAGACCTGGGACTGTGAAGGGTAAAAGTAATGAAACTACAGGTATACACTCATATATACTTGTGTGTTTGTATTTGTGTATATGTAGGAATATGTGTGTTTACGTATAAATGTTTGTATATTTATTTGTATTTGTTTGTATATGTGTAAGGTAAGTATGGGTGTGTGCATTTATGTGTATTTGTTTTTATTTTATGTTTGTATGTATAAATTTACCTATGTTTTTTTTGTTTGTGTGTATATTTGCATGTATTTGTGTGTGCATGTATGTGTAAATGTGTGTATATTTGTGTGTGTATGTATAAATGTGTGTATGTATAAATGTATATTTGTTTTTCTATATGCGCGCATATGTATAAATGTGTGTACTTTGTGTATGTATAAATGTGTGTATGTATAAAATGTGTGTACTTTATGTGTATGTAAAATGTGTGTGTGTTTGTTTTATGGCTTTTAAAGTATCAATTGGGTTTTTTTTTTTGTGTATGTATAAAAAAAGAAAATTTTTTAAGTTAAAAAAAGGTGGGCATAAATGTTACTGATGTTTTAAAAAATTTTTTTTAAGGGAAAAAAGGGTTTTAAGTATAAATTTGTGTTATGTTTTTAAAATTTTTTTTTTGTTTGTATTTTCACGTTTGTTAAAAAAAATGATTTAAAAATTGTAAACCCCCTGAGTAAAAATTTTTAAAAATTTGGGGGGTATAAAAAAAGGGGGGGTTTTTTTATTTTTGTTTACAGTGTTTAATTTTTGTAAGGAAACAATTTTTGTGATGAAAAAATTTTGTGAAAATAAAGTTACTGAAATTTAAAAAAGTTGTGTGGAGAAAAAGGGTGTATGAAAAAAGTGTTTTGGGGTTTTAAAAAAATGTTTGTGTGTATTTTTAAAATTTTTTTTTAAAACCCCTTTGGGTTTTGTTTTTTTGTATGGAAAAAAAGAAAAATTTTAAAAAATGGTTTTATTTTATAAAGGTTGTAAGAAAAATGGGTAAAATTTTTAAAAGTTTTTGTTAAAAAAAGTTAAGGGGGATTAAAAAATGGGGAGAAAAAGTGAAAAAAAAAAAAGGTGTGTGAAAAAATTTTTAAAGTGGGTTTTGGGGGGAAAAGTTTGGGGTATTAAAAAAATTTTAAAAAAAAAGTATAAATTAAAAAGTGTTTAAATAAATGGGTTTTTTAGAAAAAAAAAGGGTTAAAATAAAAGTTGTGGTAAAAATTAAAAAACCCTGTAAAAATAAATATTTAAAAAATTTTTTGTTGTTTTATGAAAAAAGTGGTAATAAATTTTGGTTTTTTAAAAAAATTTTAAAAAAAAAAAGTTTATAAAAATTTTTAAAATTTTTTAAAAAAAGGAAAAAAAAAAAGGAGTAAAAAAAAGTTGTATTAAAAATTAAAATTTTTTTAAAATAAAAAAAAGGGTTTTTTTTAAAAAAATTTTTTATTAAAAATTTTTAAGTAAAAAGGGGTTTAAAGTATGAAAAATTTTTAAAAGGTTAAAATAAAAAGGGATTTAAAAATGTTTAAAAAAAAAAATTATTAAGTATAAATTTTTTTAAGTATAAAAAAATTTTTTATTTTAAATTTGGGTTTTTGATAAATTTTTTATGTAAAAAAAGTTGGTAAAAATTTTAAAAAAAAATTTTTAAAAAAAATAAAAAATATAAATAAAAATATTTTAAAGGTAAAATTTTGAAAATTAAAAAAGGTTTTAAAAAAAAAAATTTTTAAAATTTTAAAAAAGGGTTTAATTTAAAAAAAAGTGTTATTAAAAAAGGGGGTATTATAAAATTAAAAAAAAAGTATAAAAAAGTTGTTTTATAATAAATTTTATTAAAAAAATTTTTTAAAAAAAAACTTGGGATTAAAAATTGGTTTTTTTAAAAATTAAAAATTTTATTAAAAAAATTTGGGGATTAAAAAAATTTTTAAATAAATTTTTTTTTATAAAGTTAATTAAAAATTTTTAAAATTTTTGGGAAAAATTTTTTAAAATTTTAATTTTTAATTAAAATTGGGAAGGAAAAAAGTTTATATTAAAAAATTTGGGGGGGGGGGGGGGGGGGGGGGGGGGGTTAAAATTTTTTTTTTTTTTGGTATGTAAAAAATTTTGGAATGAAAAAGGATTAATAAATTGTTTAAAATAAATTGTGAATAAATGGTAGAAATAAATTTTAAAAATTTTTAAAAAAGAGTAAAAAAATTAAAATTTTTTTTTTATTAAAAATTTTTAATAAATTGGGTTTTAAAAAGGGTTTTTTAAATTTTTTTTAAAATTTTAAAAAAGTGGTAAAAAAAAAAATTTGTATATTAAAAAAAAGGTTTTTTTTTTAAAAAAATGTATAAATTTAGAAAAAAAGTTAAAGTTAAATTTAAAATTTAAAATTTTTTAATTAAAAAAAGGGGTTTTGATAAATTTTGGAATAAAATTGTAATAAAAATTTAAAAAAGTATTATAAATTTGGGGTTTATATAATTTTTAAAATTAAAAAACCCCTTTATTAAAATTTTGGTTTTTAAAAAAGCCGGGGTTTTAATATAAATTTTAAAATAAAATGTTCTTTAAAATTAAAAAATTTTAATAAAAAAGTTCTTTAAAAATTTTTAAAATTTTTTAGAAAAAAATTTTTTTTAATAAATTTGTTTAAGATAAAATTTTTTTTAAAATTTTTAAAATTTTATTAATTTTAAAATTTTTTAAAATTAAAAAAATTTAATTTTAAAAATTTTAAAAATAAAAATTTTATTAAGTATGTAAAAAATTTTTAAATTTTTAAAATTTTAAGTAAATTTTAAAATTTTGAAAAAAGGGTTTTATGTTATAAAGTTTGTAAAATTAAAAAAAGTTTTGTAAATAATTGAAAAAATTTTAAAAAAAATTTTAAATTGGTTAAAATAAATTTTGAGAGGAATTTTTAATGCCCAAATTTTTAAGATAAAAATTTTGGGGGAAAAAAATTTCTGGTAAAATTTTTAAAATTTTTGAAAATTTTTAAAAATTTTTTTTGTAAAATTTTTAAAAAAAAAATTTGAAATAAAATGGTGTATGAAAAAAATTTAATAAATTTGTATTTAAAAAAAAAAATTTTTTAAAAAATTAAAAAAAATTTTTTTTAAGGGAGTTTTCTATTCCAAATGGTTTAAAATAAATTTGTTTAAAAAAATATAAATTTTTTTTAAGTATAAATTATTTTAAATAAATTTCTTTAAAAAATTTTAAAAGTTGGTTAAAGAAAAATGTTGTGTTATTTAAAAAAGTTTTTGTATTAAAAAAAAATTGTGTAAGTATAAAGTTGTGGTTATTAAAAAAATTTCCCCCTTTATTAAAAAAAATTTTAAAAAAATTCTAAATTCCCTTTTTAAAAAGGTTCCCCCCTTTTCCCCCTTTTGGGGTTTTAAAAAAAACTTTAACCAAAAACACCCCCCCCAAATCCCCCCTTCCCCCCGGCCCCCCTTTTTAAGTCAAATTTTCCCCCAAAATAAAACCCCCCCCAAAACCCCCCCTTCCCCCCCCCCCCCGCGTCCCCTTTCACCTCCGGGGCCCGTTTGGCAAGACCGGAATTTCCCGGAAGGCTGCCGGAAAAGTTGGGGGAATGTCAGGGGGGGAAGGGAGCCGCTTGCCTCGCACTGCTTTTATCGGAAAAAGAAGTTTTGGGGGAAAGGGGGCCCCCTTTTTTTCCCAACCCCAAAAAAAGGGTTTCCCCGGGTACAATTTTAAAAAAAATTTTTTTTCCATCTTCGGGTTTTTTTCCTTAATTTAATTTTTCCCCCTTTGAGCCAGCAGCGGGGGAAAAAATTTCCCCTGTTTCGGTGAAAAAGAATCCAGCAACCCGGGGGCCCAAAAAAAAAGGGTACTAGTGGTGATCTAGTAGGAAAGGGTCAGCAGATTGTTCTCACATCCCGTAATGGTACTTATACCTTGTGTCCATGGATGGATTGTGCCGCTATACGGGATCACGTAAGGGTTTGTGGATATTACACTGTATATACAGAACAAGGGTCGAGTACGGTCAGATCTGCCGAGGGTTAATGATTGTAATTCTATATCATTTACACCATATTCCACAAACTGCACATGTCATAGCGGACGACGGCAAACCTAAATGGAAGGGAAGTGAACGGAAAATTGGTATTAATAATGATTACAGAATTAAAGAGCAAAAGCCATTAAAATGCTCCCGTGTTTTACACTTGTATTTGCAGCATTTTTCTTGTTATTTCAGGCACTGAGGACTGAGATAGTGCGGTGCATAAAGTATTAACCTGCATATGTGCAGATCTGCCTCCATGTATGCAGTATGGGCCTTTCTATATTGCAGCATGGCTAATATAGGCGACCGTGCCTTTGTAGCGTGGAAGTGCATGGGATCTGCACAGAACCAGGACACCTCTTCCCCCATTCATCTACGACACATTTTTTTTTGCTCTAAGTAAAACCTGTATCTTTTTTTTTTTTTTTTTTTTGTAGTCACGGTGCTGAAAATAAATGATAATAAACTCATTTCTTGGTGTTTTTCTGCCTTAAGACATATCCTGGGCTTTTATACCCCAGTGAAACGTGAGCGAGGAGCCTGTCAGTAGCAGTGCATGACAAAATAGATTATTAATGAAGATCTGATCTCCAGAACTCTATTAATTTATGTCTGCCTGTCGCATCTCCCAGATATATCAGCCTCCTCACTCAGGGAAGAAAAAAACTATCTGCCAACATTTCTGCTTTGTTTTAAAGTTCCTCCTAAGATAAAGGATTCGTTAGTAGGAACATGGTGTTGCCGGCGAGAGGAGAAAAAAAAAAAGACTTTTTATCACGTTTCTTGGAAAGGCTTTGGCAAGAATTAATAACTACCCAGGTAGATATCTGCACTGAAAACTTATCTTGATGGGAGAAAAATAAAATATTGTGAGATTTTTTTTTTTCATAAAATAAATGTACATTCATTAGACAAGCCTTTCTTTAGTCTGGGAGATGTAGACGTAGATATTCCAGCGTCATTAGTAATGCTGCACTGTGGAAAGCTATGTGCGTAGTGCAGGTAATTGGGCTTCTAATCTGCAGTACCCAGACATACTGTATATATGCATTATTGTACCCGGCTGTCTTTCCGACACCCCTCCATAAATGCACGCTCAACAAGGCCAAGAGTGCATGTGTTCAACCTTTTTACATTTTTTTTCAAGTTGGGACTTGCCCATTCTCTACATCCCTCCACAGTTAGAAAGACACGGGATATTTTTTATTACGGTAATTTTGGGACACAGGTTTAGGGACTGCTAGCCTAGCTATTAAAGGGGCTTTTCAATGATTAAAAATTGGGATCCGACCGAAAATCGGTGAAAAAAAACGCCCTCTATATTCTTACTTTATTACCAGTTCTTGTCAGTTGTGCTCTCCTATAAGGTGAGCAGATCAGGACAATATTTCTGTAAGTTCAATGATTGGTTGTTTTGGATCTGATAATTAGGCTTTAGTAATTATCACTATGACTTTTTCAGGAGGATTACAGTATTGATGACTATACACTATACATACGCAGACATGGTGTCAGACAACCACTTAAAGGGATTATCCAGGAAATTGTTAGTTTTTTGGCTCATAGTTAAAAAATAACAGGCGGGTAGTTGCTAATTAGTTAGAAACTACCTTCCTGTTTTATCCAGCTACCTTCCCGACAGCGATTCAGTTTCTCCAATCAACAGAGCAGCTCCTTTTCTTCGGTTGCTCTGATGACTGGATGTGACTGCCAACGTCATTCTGATTTTGGCAGTTATGTTCCGTCAACAGAGCAAAATGGAAGAGAAGCAGCTGCTCTGTTGACATGACGTCAGAGATCTGCGTTGGGCAGAAAAGTCAGGTAGTAAGCAAATATCTGTATGTTAGTTCTTTAGCCACAGTTAACAATTAATATAGTCCTGGATAACCTCTTTAAAGATGTCTTCTCAACTTGTTAAGAGCGCACTGCTTCACCTACTCCCAACTTTCAGCTTGACAATTCAGACCATCTGTACAGTAGCACTGCTGGCCTGAACTGTGCTTTCTCCGATGCTGCAATCGTAGGAGCTCAGGGGAACAGAAACTCCCGAAACCAGCCATCTACAGAGCAGCTCTTACAAGCTCTATAAAAGAGGACTTCTAAGCGCTGCGCTCCTTGCCCTGGAAACTGGCCACCTCTGATGGACTGCAGTGGTAGGTGGTAACATAATGAATAACCAATAAAAGTAAAAATGTCTCCATTCTTGAGAAGGAAGAGGAATTTTAATAATAAGTAAATTGCAGTTTCTCGTTTTTACAAGCACTTTGCAATTTTACCCATTTAAGAAGATTATAAAAAAATCCTTATAAAGAAGAAACACGTGAAAACCAAAGGACCTGTGATACGGACCCAAGATCATTTCTGTATAGGAATATCCGACAGTCAGGTCGTTTGTTCCTTTATTCAGATGTTAAAAATGTTTGTCACCAGCACATCCCCTCGTGTAAACTGGGACTGTGCCGCAGACAATAATGAGACCGTATACGAGCGATCGATTAACGATCATTTGACTGCATACAAAGATAACGATTGATCCATGCAAATGGAGCAAAACCACTGCCAGCTTGTCAGTAGGCGCTAGTTTCGGGGAGAAAATCTGTGTATGGGAACCAAAGGCCTATTGCATTGTTCAAAACACTAATAATATGCAAGTAA
Source organism: Oophaga sylvatica (assembly GCA_033576555.1). Classification (NCBI taxonomy): domain Eukaryota; kingdom Metazoa; phylum Chordata; class Amphibia; order Anura; family Dendrobatidae; genus Oophaga; species Oophaga sylvatica. Next base: position 166,378,839 of record JARQOD010000008.1, on the reverse strand, counting down.
CCCTTTCTATTTGTCTTCCCGTTTTCCCTGTGTTTTATAATATCTGCCATGTTTTATGCTTTTTATAATATCTGACGTTTTACGTTTGTGTGCTATCGGCTTACTGTTTTGTTCATAGTTCATTTATTATGTGATTGTTATTCCCAGGCTTTTAATTTCATGTTTACTAATAGTTTTATATATGATACAATATATATATTTATACTGCTTTATTCCTCTACTATATGTTCTGGATCCTTTTCCAATCTTGCTGCTTGTTACAAGCCTGTTTTTTTTTTTTTTGCCCAGAATGTAAGTCGCCTTTCAGATGTAAGAATGAAAAATGAACGGCTGTGTCTTTGGGAAGTAAAAGGCAGAGTGCTCAGTTCCTTCATATCACCACCAATAAATGCATTGAAGCCCCCCTCCACGTCCTCCCCTCCTTCCAGACACATAGACGCGTTTTCGAGGCGGACAGCTATATTTTTCAGAGTGCCTCGCGCTGAGAGATTTCTGCTCTCTGCCTGACACTAGACACCAAGAATATTTCCTGAAGTCGGGAGAATTTTGAAAGGGTAGAAGGAATAAAAAAAAAAAGGATCACGCTGCAGGATGATATTCGGGTCGTGAGCAGGGGAGGTAACCAGCAAATCGATGTAACCCATTAGTTGTTTAGGTAATCAGTAGCCGGACAACTTCTTTAGTAGTTTGTTGAATCAATGCGGCCTTTGAAATTGATGAAGACACTTGCAATTTCTCCTTTAAGGAGACCAAAAAGATTGGTGGAGCAGTTACAGGCAGGATGATGGTGATGATGGAATATATTTAGCAGAGCATCCCTTTGCTTGCCATTCATGTCCACACATTAATGACAGTTTGCTAAACAGCTTGGCTATTCAGCTTTTGGAAAAGGCAGCCCTTGGCTTTGAGCCGTTAGCCGTGTGAAGTCCATCTCATTTGTATCGTACCGAACTCTCCTCCAGCATGGGAAGAGGACGCCGCGTCTATCGCCGAAACCCCACTGGCAGCAAAGGGTTTGTATCTTTTGGTTAAAAAAAAAAAAGCATCGTCTGGCATTCTGTAAGAATTTATTTCCCCCCGCTGGTCTTGCCAGCCAGATTTTTTTGCATGCGTGCATGAATATTCTGACGAGAGCAGGGACTGGAAGCATCCCATGGCTGCTCGAAAGACGCAAGTTTGGCCAGTTCCTTCGCTAGAAAAGAAAAATTGATGGCCGCGCAAACAAATCATTTCTATTTGCCAGTGCCTTAACCATCTCACGCACAACAACGCAGGAACAAAAGATAAAATAGCCCAATCAATCTGTTTAGCAACATATGCTTTACACGGAGATTTGGATAGGAAGGTGTTGAGGTGGCAGATAAAGCCTCTGTTATGTCACCATCTAATTTTATGGCCCACAGCATGTTACTATTACAGGAACGCCGATGTGCTATGGAGCCTTTCCTACTGCGACTCTGGAAATGGGAAGTGACCCCATAACATCTGTGACTAGCACTGAGCACAATAGCAGCGTTTTTCCAAACAGACTGCTTTATGCTTTTACTATAGTGCATATATGGTGCTGAAATCTAACACACAGGTCGGTCCTATTTGTGTCACTGTGAACAGGGTAGTACGTACCGATAATAACCAGCAGGGCTGCAGTGAATTTCATATTCTCGCCTGTTTTCTTGAAGATTTATAATAGCCGGTAATATGGAGTCCATTGGCAGAATACAGGCTTCCATAATCTGCAGCCTGCACTCTGCTTACAGATTTACGGTGAAGCGATGGAGAAATATTAGTCTCTATCTGCAGGTTGTCAGACTGCTCTTATCTAAATACATTTTCTATCTTGAATGTAGTAGGAAGTTTCCCTTTATACATTTTCTTAAAGGGGTTTTCATAAGTTATCAAACTGCAAAAAAATACAAAGTTATAAAGCAAAGAAATAAGCATTTACGTACCTCCACGAATCTCTATCGCACCTGTGGCTTCCACCAGTACTGGAAGTGATGACATTCATGCCATGAATTGCATTACCACTGCAGCTAATCTCTAACCTCAGTGATCACATATTTGAAAATGTGCCCTACTGTTTGACAACTTTTGAAAATCACTTTAAGTGCTGTGTACAGCTCCATTTATTTTACAATGACAAGATGATACTGTAATGGTCTTAAAGGGAATCTGTCAGCAAATATGCTTTGTAATCTGAGCACCATATTGTAGAAGGAGAGACATTGATTACAATGATGTCGCTTACTAGGCTGTTTTGCTGTTTCAATACAATCAGTGTTTTTCAACAGGAGATTATCATTACAGGACAACATGCACATGTAGGGTAGTCCAACCCCGCCCCAGCAGTGATTATCAGCTTTCTGCCCATGCACAGTGTACACAGAAATCAGAGGGGTGGGTGGAGTTATACACAACTCTGCATTCATAGCTCTGCTAGATCTGCAGCAGAGTAAACTGGGATTCTATCACAACTGCTGCACCCAGTAAACTAAGTGTTACATTGCTGGAATTGTTCTCCTGTCACTCTCATGCTGCTGTCAGATTACGCAACGAAAACCTGCTGACAGGTTCCCTTTAAATGAAAATCTAGTTTGTGTCTAGAGCAGACTTATGTGTCTCACTGGGAACAGTCCGATTCTAGCTTCTTCTCTGGGCCCAAGGTTTATCAGTAAAATACATTTGAAAGGTTACAGACAGATGAAAAGGAGAATGACTGCAGGATTCGACTCAAGGTTTGTTTGTAGTCTGTTACCATGGAGACACACATTCCTGTAGTTAAACATTGCAGGATTGTTTTTTGTTAAATGCTTTGGAAAAATTTTAAAAAATTGTTGCATTGTCTTATATAGATTTTAAAGGGTTTATCCAGGACTTTTTTTTTTTTTATATACTATGGCCCTTAAATAATAACAAAAGGCGGATAGGATCAGGCTCTACTACTGTTAGGTGCTCAGGGGTAAAACGGTAAGACAATACTAAAGATCTAACCCCGGCACAATCCAAAAACATGAAGACCGTTGCTTTTAAAGTTTTTATTTATCTTGTGCAAAATAAAGTGGTTTCCAAACGACGTGTCGGCTCAGGCACGAGCCTTCGTCAGGAAGACAGTCTTGATTGGCCAGCAGAATGGAGTTACATGATAGTGGACTATCCTCTGTTATCAATAGCTAGGAATACAGATGTATTGAGGTAGACTTAGCATTTGCATCTTTCCAAAGTAATGTGCATAAGGTGTTGTAGGAGGTAGTTAGACCACAATGAGCCTTATTCACTGTTCATAGTGAAGGCTGCAGCTGGCATGTGGCTCCCACCCTGTGTCCTTGTTAGTGACTGCTCCAGTGTGGAGGCAAGGAGCCCTAAATGCAAAGGCTAACCTCAATACATCTGTATTCCTAGCAATTGATAACAGAGGATAGTCCACTTTCATGTAACTCCATGCTGCTGGCCAATCAAGACTGTCTTCCTGACGAAGGCTCGTGCCTGAGCCGACACGTCGTTTGGAAACCACTCTCTTTTTGCACAAGATAATTAAAAACTTCAAAAGCAACGGTTCTGTCTTCATGTTTTTGGAGTGTGCCGGGGTTAGACCTTTTGTATAGTCTTAACCCCTTCAAGACCTGTGACACAGCGTATGTGTCATGAAAGGATCGCGTTCCTGCGGGTCGGGTGACCGGGGTCACTGAAAGGTCACCCGACCCGCAGGCACAAGACCCTTCGTGCTTCACCACAGGGGGGTTGGCTTAACCCCCATGTAGCTACGATCGCTCTGATTGGCTGTTAAAAGTGAAACAGTGCTCTCTTTATTCTGAGCCCTGACGTGTGCCCAAACAGTGGTTTACCCCCATTTATGGGGTATCAGCGTACTCAGGAAAAATTGCACAACAGCTTTGGAGGTCTAATTTCTCCTGTTACCTTTGGGAAAAAAATTGGGGACTAAAAAAATTATTTTTGTGGAAAAAAAATGATTTTTTATTTTCACCGCTCTGCGTTATAAACTTCTGTGAAGAACTTGTAGATTCAAAGTGCTCACCACAAATCTAGAGGAGTTCCTTGGGGATCTAGTTTCCAAAATAGGGTCACTTGGGGGGTTTCTACTGTTTAGGCACATCATGGGCTCTGCAAACGTAACATGACGCCCGCAGACCATTCCATCAAGTCGGCATTTCAAAACATCACTACTTCCCTTCCGAGCCCCGACGTGTGCCCATACAGTAGTTTTTCCCACATATTGGATATCAGCATACTCAGGACAAATTGGACAACAATTTTTGGGTCTAATTTCTCCTGTTACCCTTGGGAAAGTAAAAAAATTGGGGACTAAAAGATCATGTTTGTGGAAAAAATATGATTTTTTTTTCATGCCCGGGCGTTAAACTTCTGTGTAGCGCTTGGGGGTTCAAAGTGCTCACCACACATCTAGATAAGTTCCTTGCGGTGTCTAGTTTCCAAAATGGGGTCACTTGTTGGGAGTTTCTACTGTTTAAGCACATCAGGGGCTCTGCAAACGTAACATGATGCCCGCAGACCATTCCATCAAAGTCAGCATTTCAAAACGTCACTACTTCCCTTCCGAGCCCCAACGTGTGCCCGGACAATGGTTCCCCCCCACATATGGGGTACCAGTGTACTCAGGACAAACTGTACAACAACTTTTGGGGTCCAATTTCTCCTGTTACCCTTGTGAAAATAAAAAATTGTGGGTTAAAAAAATCAGTTTTTGAGGAAAAAAATGATTTTTTATTTTTGCGGCTCTGCATTATAAACTTCTGTGAAGCATGTGGGGGTTCAAGGTGCTCACCACACATCTGGATAAGTTCCTTGGGGGTCTAGTTTACAAAATGGGGTCACTTGTGGGGGGTTTCTACTGTTTAGGCACATCAGGGGCTCTGCAAACGTAACAAGATGCCCGCAAACCATTCCATCAAGTAGGCATTTCAAAGCGTCACTACATCCCTTCCGAGCCCTGCCGTGCGCCCAAACAGTGGTTTATGACCACATATGAGGTATCTGTGTACTCAGGAGAAATTGCCCAACAAATTTTAGGATCCATTTTATCCTGTTTCCCATGCAAAAATGAAAAAATTGATGCTAAAATAAAATTTTTGTTGGAAAAATTAAAATGTCCATTTTTTCCTTCCATGTTGCTTTAGTTCCTGTGAAGCACCTGAAGGGTTAATAAACTTCTTGAATGTAGTTTTGAGTAGCTTGAGGGGTGCAGTTTTTATAATGGTGTCACTTTTGGGCATTTTCTACCATATAGACCCCTCAAAGTGACTTCAAATGTGAGGTGGGCCCTAAAAAAAATGGTTTTGTAAATTTTGTTGCAAAAATGAGAAATCGCTGGTCAATTTTTAACCCTTATAACTTCCTAACAAAAAAAAATTTTGTTTCCAAAATTGTGCTGATGTAAAGTAGACATGTGGGAAATGTTATTTATTAACTATTTTGTGTCACATAACTCTGGTTTAACAGAATAAAAATTAAAAATTTGAAAATTGTGAAATTTTCAAAATTTTCCATTTTTTTTGACAAACGCAAAAATTATCGACCTAAATTTACCACTAACGTGAAGCCCAATATGTCACGAAAAAACAATCTCAGAATCGCTATGATCCGTTGAAGCGTTCCTGAGTTATTACCTCATAAAGGGACACTGGTCAGAATTGCAAAAAAATGGCAAGGTCATGAAGGGGTAAAAAAATAACAGGCAGGTGTTTGATAACTACCTGCCTGTTGTACCTGATGTCGGCTCAGAGCTCCTGCCGGTGATTCAGCTGCTCAATGTCTACAGAGCAGCTCTTCCTCTATCGACAGAGCGTGACTGCCGGCGTCATGCTGATTGACAGCCAGCTTCCCATAGTTTGTCTGCAGGTAGCAGGCTGTCAATCAGCATGACATTGGCAGGCACGCCCAGACAACAGAGCAGAGTGGAAGAGAAGCTTCTGCACTGTTGATGTGTGACGTCAGGGTAAGCTGCTGAATCCCTGTCAGTAGCCGTCTGTGACCACTCTGTGCCAACAGATCAGCACCGTGCACAACAGGCAAGTAATTAGCAACCATGTGCCTGTTAGTGTTTAGACCCATAGTAAACAAAAATGGATAAACTGTTTAAGCAACCAAGAGGTGCTTTAGTTGTTTGCTTGCTTGTGAGATACATTTGCCTTTCTGTGCAGGCAGAAATATGCTTGTTTACGTGTTTGTCTTATTTTCCTCTTTCTACCCCTCATTGGATAACATGGATCCGGCAGCCGGCTGTAAAGATCTTCCTTTTGTAAACTCCTTCATACCCTTGTACAGCCTTATATACATAAATTAATATTTACACATGCATGTGAGGGAAAATCCCGAGCGTTCTTGATCTCTTTACTTCCGCCTGACTCCCCTTTGCTGGTTCTGAGGAGGAAAGGCATCTGGTAGCAGGCGAGTGTTTGTTAGGAGAGGATGGGATAGTTTAAAAGCACAGAACGATTATCTGCCCAGCATCGGAGCACAAGTACACAGCATCCACACATACATCTTTCCGTGGAGTAGCAAAGGACATTTGTCTTTGCGAATTGTGGTGAGATTTTAAAGAGCGGGTTTGACAGGAGACATTTTGCTGACATGGAATATTTTGTTCACTTCTGACTCTGGAATAAGTGCTACTTCTGTCACAGTGATTGATTTATATTTGTTTCAGGCTGCACCGCTCTGCACCGCGTGCTGCTTGCCGTTTGGTGTTGATCACTAACGCTATATGCGACAACACATTTCTACCAACTCGCACCGCCTTTCATCGTGTCAAATAAAACTTGGGGGAAATTAAATTCAGCGACTTTTCATTTTTCTTTGTCTCGTCATTTTTTCTTTTTTCCCACTGCATGGGGCTAGATGTCATTTTTAGGGCAGGGTAATATCACAGGGACGTGTATTCAGGTTTTCAGTATATTAAGTTGCTTAGAAAATGTTATAATCCGGTAATAGGGTACTTGAAGGGAATCTGTCAGCAGGTTTTTGCTACCCCGTCTGAGAGCAGCATGATGTAGGGGCAGAGACACTGATCACTTACTTGGCTGCTTGCTGTAATTTTCTCAAGATCACTGTTTGCTGTAGATCTAGCAGTTCTCTAATGGTGAGCTGTGTACAGTGGGGAAAAAAGTATTCAGTCAGGCACCAATTGTGCACGTTCTCCCCCTATAAAGATGAGAGAGGCCTGTAATTGACATCATAGGTAGACCACAACTATGAGAGTCACAATGAGAAAACAAATCCAGAAAATCACCTTGAATGATTTGGTAAGATTTATTTTGCAAATTATGGTGGAAAATAAGTATTTGGTCATTAACAAAAGTTCATCTCAATATTTTGTTATATATCCTTTGTTGGCAGTGACCGAGGTCAGACGTTTTCTGTAAGTCTTCACACTGTTGGTGGTATGTTGGCCCATTCCTCCATGCAGATCTCCTCTAGAGCAGTGATGTTTTGGGCCTGTCGCTGGGCAACACGGACTATCAAATCCCTCCAAAGGTTTTCTATGGGGTTGAGATCTGGAGACTGGATAGGCCACTCCAGGACCTTCATATGTTTCTTACAAAGCCACTGCTTTATTGCCCTAGCGGTGTGCTTGGCATCATTATCATTCTGAAAGACCCATCCACGTTTCATCTTCAGAGCCCTTGTTGATGAAAGGAGGTTTGCACTCACGATACATGGCCCCATTCATTCTTTCATGTACACGGATCAGTCGTCCTGGTCCCTTTGCAGAGAAACAGCCACCGCCATGCTTCACAGTAGGTATGGTGTTCTTTGGGTGCAACTCAGCATTCTGTCTCCTCCAAACATGACGAGTTTTGTTTCCACCAAACAGTTCTACTTTGGTTTCATCAGACCATATGACATTCTCCCCATACTCTTCTGGATAATCCAGATGCTTTCTAGCAGCCTTCAGGCGGGACTGGACATGTACTGTCTTAAGCAGGGGGCACGTCTGGCACTGCAGGATCTGAGTCCCTGGCGGCGTAGTGTGTTACTGATGGTTGCCTTTGTTTCGGTGGTCCCAGCTCTATGCAGGTCATTCACTAGTTCCCTCCGTGTAGTTCTGGGATTTTTGCTCACCGTTGTTGTGATCATTTTGACCCCACAAGGTGAGATCTTTAGTGGAGCGCCAGAGTGAGGGAGATTATCAGTGGTCTTGTATGTCTTCCATTTTCTTCTTATTGCTCCCACAGTTGATTTCATCACACCAAGCTGCTTGCGCCTATTGCAGATTCAGTCTTCCCAGCCTGGTGCAGGGCTACAGCTTTGTTTCTGGTGTCCTTCCACAGCTCTTTGGTCTTCACCATAGTGGAGTTTGGAGTGTGTCTGAGGTTGTGGACAGGGTCTTTATACTGATAATGAGGTCACACAGGGCCATTACTACAGGTAATGAGTGGAGGACAGAGGAGCCTCTTACAGAAGAACTTACAGGTCTGTGAGAGACAGAAATCTTCCATGTTTTTAGGTGACCAAATACTTATTCTCCACCATAATTTGCAAAATAAATGTTCCTAAATCAGACAAGGTGATTTTCTGGATTTGTTTTCTCATTTTGACTCTCATAGTTGTGGTCGACCTATGATGTCACTTACAGGCCTCTCTCATCTTTATAGGGGGAGAACTTGCACAATTGGTGGCTGACAAAATACTTTTTTTTTCTCTCCTTTATAACGCTGCCCACACCACTGATTGGCAGCTTTCTGTGTACACTGTGCATAGGCAGAAAGCTGCCAATCAGTGTTGGGGGTGGGGTTATAACAGAGCCAATTAATATGGAGGATTACATGGCAGCAGGTTTTTGGTGCAGCAAATCTGCTGCAAATGCTGAAGGTGTGCATGTAAGGACACAACATTGTTTCCAGTGCCGTCATGTGAACATGTGTGAAGGGAATGGTTACGTAGTTTAAGTTAATACCTAAGCCAGATCCTGACTGTACATCAGCTGTGACAGAGGAGGAGGCTGGCTTAGCTATTGCAGTAAACAGCCAGCCTCCTTCACACGCCGTTGTCCTCCTGTGTCGTAGATATAATATAAGAGAATACTCGCTGGGGCCGGAACTTGCAACTTAAATAGAGGGCATCCTTCAGATGTGACATATTTGGCATGATATCATGTGTGCTTCATGTGATGGACTACCGTCATTCCAACTATGAAATATATTAGTAAGTTGCATTGCTTAATAATTTAGATTATTATTATTAATTATTATTGTTTATTTCTATAGCACCATTGATTCCATGGTGCTGTACATGAGAAGGGGTTACATACAAATTACAGGTATCACTTACAGTAAACTAACAATGACAGACTGATACAGAGGGAGAGGACCCTGCCCTTTCGGGCTTACATTCTACAGGATTGTGAGGCAGGAGACAGTAGGTCGGGGGTTGCAGCAGTTCCGGTGTTGGTTGAGGCGATATCTCCGGTAGTGGTGAGGAGGTAGCGGGGTCATTGCAGGCTGTAGCTTTCCTGAAGAGATGGGTTTTCAGGTTCCGTCTGAAGGATCTGAATGTGTTTGATAGTCGGACGTGTTGGGGCAAAGAATTCCAGAGGATGGGGATATTCGGGAGAAGTGTTGGAGGCGGTTGGGTGAGGAGCGAATAAGTGTGGAGGAGAGAAGGATGTCTTGGGAGGATCGGAGATTACGTGAGGGAAGATATCGGGAGATTAGTTCAGAGATATAAGGAGGAGACAGATTATAGATGGCCTTGTAGGTCAGTATTAGAATTTGAACTGGATACGCTGAGGGAATGGGAGCCAGTGAAGAGATTTGCAGAGGGGAGAAGCGGAGTAGTAGCGAGGAGAGAGGTGAATTAGTCGTGCAGCAGAGTTAAGGATGGACTGGAATTAAATTAGATTAAAGTATCAAAAGTGGAAGTATTTCTGCTCTCTGGAGACACAAGAAAAACAGTGGTAGGTAAAAATGTAGGTTTCTTGTCAACGCATTTCAGAGTCCACGACTCGTCTTCACTACAACCATACAAAGCGAGACAATCCAAACATACATGGTTTAAATACAGTAAAAAATGTAAAAAAGAAGAGCGCCAAGAGCAGAGGGAGGAGTATATACAGTCACATGTGTGAAAACACCGCGTGCTAGGTTGTATGTATGTGTGTATATATTATATATATATATATATAATATATATATATATTAATATATATATATATATATATATATATATTATAACTCAGATATTTTTTAGTAACCTTGTACGCTGTGTTTTGACATGTGACTGTATATACTCCTCCCTCTGCTCTTGGCGCCTTTTTGATTTTTTTTCTATATTTAGACCATGTATGTCTGATTACTCACTATTTATGCACCGTTATTCTGAATAAGGTCAGCAGACTCTGAAACGCGTCTACAATAAATCTGCATGTTTACCTACCACTGTTGTGGTGACTCCAGAGAGCGCAGAAAGCCCATCCAATCGATACCGTCATCTGACAGCTCTATGAAATCTGCACCTGGATTCCCGGCTCTGTAAATGCTGTTCTTCCACAACCCTGTAAGGTGGCAGTCTACTGATGTTCATGAACCTGGTACCCGGATAAGACCCTTTTGCTCTCTTGCATTTCTTTACAACTTCATAATTTATGCACATTTGACTAGATTTTTTTTGGCTGAGCAACCCTTTAATTCAAAAAGCTACCTAGATCGAACCCATATTTATGGAAATGCCATTACTATTGGTCAGTAGCTGAATCAATTGCTAAATGTTATAAGGATCTTCATACCCATAAGTGTAGGTTAACAGTATAGTTACAGTTTCATAGTTATTAAGGTAGACTTAAGTCCATCGCTTTCAACCTATAGCCTACATGTTGTTCCAGAAGAAGGCAAAAACCCCACGGACAGACTTTAATATTGGGGAAAAATTATTTCCTGACTCCACATACAGCAATCAGACTAGTTCCTGGATCAGCATCCCATCACAGAATCTAATGCCCATAACCTATAATATTACATATTGCAAGAAAAGCATCCAGGCTCTTCTTGAATTTCAGTAGTGTACAGCGTCATACGGCAGAGACTTCCATAGTCTCACTGCTCTTACAGTAAAGAATCTGCGACACTGATAGTGATTAAACCTTCTTTCATCTACACGTAGAGGATGCCCCCTTGTCCCCATCACAGGCCTAGGTATAAAAAGATCATTAGAAAGGTCTCTGTACTGTCCCCTCATACACAGTAGTTGTACATTGTAATAAGATCGCCCCTAAGCCTTCGTTTTTCCAAACTGAATAACCCCAAGTGTAATTACCTGTTTTGGTTCTATAGTCCACCCATTCCATTAATAACCTTGGTTTCTCTTCTCTGCACCTGCTCTAGTTTACCTAAGTTTTTCTTATACACCGGGGCCCAAAATTGTACCCATTATTGTAAGTACTTTTGCACTATGAGTTGTATAGAGGAAAACTGTGTTCTTGCCATGATCGTCTATGCCTCTATTAATGCATCCCATTATATTATTAGCCTTGGCAGCAGCTGCCTGACACTGGTCAGTAAAGTTTAGTTTGCTGTCCACCCATACACCCAGGTCTTTTTCAGTGACAGTTCTTCCTAGTGTTTTATAATTTAATACATAATGATACATTTTATTTCTTATTACCTTACATATATCTAGCAAAAACAAGGAGAAAGCCAGCACACCGCTGCATGGAGAGGATCCAGTGTGCTCTGAACCACGTTCAGGCTGTACGTATGGATGTAAGAAACAGATCTGGGGTTTGTTCAAGCTCCTGGATGAAGGTTAAAGAAGTACCGTATTTGTCTGTATTGATATATTCTTAAAACATAGCAGAAAAAAAGTGAGTGGAAGGAAGAGGGCTAAAGCAACGCGTTTCGAACGCTATCTTTTGATAAAGAACGCCGGATAGTGTTCGAAACGCATCGCTTTCGCCCTCTACCTTCCACCCTCGTTTTTCTGCTATGTTTTAAGAATATTTCAGTAAAGAAAATACTTTTTGACCCTTCATCCATGAGCTGGAACAAACCCAAAATCTTTCTGTTAAATTTATCTCCATTAGCTTGTATATAGTCAGGCTTGCTGTATGAGATGTATCACTCTACTTTTTAGGGGTAATGATTATAACCTTCTTGTCAGTAGGATCAAAATAACTAGGTGTCTGGTAACAAAACTCTGAGCTAATTTGCTTCCTCTTGTTAATGATCCCACGAGATAAGCATTAGAGCTATTCTCTAGGTGCTTGCTATACACTACAACGTGTATTCGGTCTCACCATTATCTGTTATCTATGAACTGGTCGTTTTTGTTATCCTCTGCATAATGCATTCTGCTTCTGTCAACTTGTCGCCTACTATCATCTTTTCTGTGCTATTATTGTGTATAAATAGTGATTCTCAGCAGTGTAAAGTTCTATGCTGCATTGAGAGACTATATCTCGAAAGCTGCAATTTGTTCCATCTTCGTTAAAGTATAACCACTGATGACTAAGTCTAAATAATTTTTCTATCTTGCTACACGGTACGAAATACCATCTTCCTAACCATTACATTTGGGTTTCGTTTCAGGACTGGTTTTTTACTTAAGCATCGCTCGCAGATCGGATCGCACATATCTATTTCCATTATCTTGACAGTGACAGCGAAGTTTGCATTGAAGCTTTGCACAGAGCTACAGTTCCACGTACAGCAAAGCCAGATATTGACTAGTCATAATCAATGTTCTGCTCTGGATTGTGCCGATGAAACCACTGCCTCAAAACAGATGGATCTTTCAGACTTTTTTTCTCAGTTTTTTCTTTCTGTCAATACACTTGCTTCATGTGAGCCATAAGACTTCATTGATCATAGTATCATAGTTTGGATGCAAACTATTTAATAGTAGACCAAAATAAATGTATCTTTTTCAACAGTATATGAATAAAATGCATAATTTTTTTTAATACATTGGTGCCAGATGTTTACAGATTAGGGCACTTTCACATTGCCTTTTTTTCTACGGTTAAGGGCTCAGTCGGGGCTTATGTCTGAACAGGATTTGAGTGTATGTGACTGTGGGGCCATTGACTATATTGATGCAGATGAAGTTACCGTTTGCCCTGCCGAACATCATTCTCGGCCATATCTGCCTTTCGGAGTCAGACACCAAGACATACATGGCTGAAATAGATGCATGGCAGAGCAAATGGTTGCTGCTCCTTCATCATAACTATAATCAATGGCCCAGTCGGTTCATTATTATTATTATTTATTATTATAGCGCCATTCATTCCATGGCGCTTTACATGTGAGGAGGGGTGTACATAATAAATACAAGTACAGTAATCTTAAACAATACAAGTTACGACTGGTACCCGGAGGAGAGAGGACCCTGCCCGCGAGGGCTCACAATCTACAAGGGATGGGTGAGGATACAGTAGGTGAGGGCAGAGCTGCTCGTACAATGGTTTGGCGGATTGGTGGTTACTGCAGGTTGTAGGCTTGTGGAAGAGGTAGGTCTTCAGGTTCCTTTTGAAGGTTTCCATGGTAGGCAAGAGTCTGATATGTTGTGGTAGAGAGTTCCAGAGTAGGGGGATGCGCGGAGAAATCTTGTATGCAATTGTGGGAAGAGGAGATAAGAGGAGAGAGTAGATCCTGTAAGGATCGGAGGTTGCGTGCAGGTAAGTACCGGAGACGAGGTCACAGATGTATGGAGGACACAGGTTGTGGATGGCTTTGTATGTCCATGATTAGGGCTTTGAACTGGAATCTCTGGGTAATGGGGAGCAAGTGCAGGGTCTGACAGAGGGGAGAGGCCGGGAAATAGCGGTGGTAGAAGTGGATTATTCGGGCAGCAGAGTTTAGAATAGATTGGAGGGGTGCGAGAGTGTTAGAGGGAGGCCACAAAGTATGATGTTGTAGTAGTTGTGGCTGGAGATGACGATGAGGGCATGGACTAGGGTTTTTGCAGATCCTTGGATGAGGAATGTACGGATTCGGGAAATAATTTTGAGTTGAAGTCGGCAGGAAGTGGAAAGGGCTGGATATGTGGTTTGAAAGAGAGGTCAGTGTCAAGGAAACCCCAAGGCACGAGCTTGTGAGACTGGGGAGAGTGAGCAGCCATTTACTTTAATGGATAGTTCTGTTGAGGGGGTCGAGTGAGATGGGAAAGATGATGAATTTTGTTTTGCCCATATTAAGTTTTAGAAATCTTGTCAGTATTTTACTCACAATCAAATGGAGGAGAGCAGATTCATTTCTTTGATTTGAAAATCTGCATTGATGTAGACTGCAGTGTGCAGGCGTAAATATTCCATAAGTCTGCTGCAACATATAACTTTTTTAATTGGAATAGCTTTCATAAAATGACAGGCAGCCCTGCTCTCCTCACTTACCTCACTGCTGACACCTACTGTATTTATAAGTGGGGGAGGGGAGTAGAGCAAACACCTCTACAGCTGTCTTCTCACAGCTCTGTCATCTCCCCTCTCTCCACACTGACAGCCCTGAAATTAAAGCTGAAAGAGATATTTGACATTACACATACCTCTGCTCCACTTCCATCCCCTACCCTGACTTCCATGCATTGAGAACTGCCGATGCAGAGGTGTTTGTAATGACACACAGCTCTGCTCTACTCACTTTCCCACCACACTGATTGACATGTGATGAGCTGCACATACTGAGGTGTTTGTAATGACACACAGCTCTGCTCTACTCCCTTTCCCACCAAACTGATTGACATGTGATGGGAGCTGCACATGCAGAGGTGTTTGTAGTGACACACAGCTCTGCTCTACTCCCTTTCCCACCACACTGATTGCCTTGGGATGAGAGCTGCAGATGCAGAGGTGTTTGTAGTGATACACGGCTCTACGCTACTCCCTTTCCCACCACACTGATTGCCTTGGGATGAGAGCTGCAGATGCAGAGGTGTTTGTAATGACACACAGCATTGCTCTACTCCCTTTTCCGCCACACTGATTGCCTTGGGATGAGAGCTGCAGATGCAGAGGTGTTTGTAGTGACACACAGCTCTTCTCTACTCCCTTTCCCACCATACTGATTGCCTTGGGATGAGAGCTGCAGATGCAGAGGTGTTTGTAATGACACACTGCTCTGCTCTACTCCCTTTTCCGCCACACTGATGATTGCCTTGGGATGAGAGCTGCAGATGCAGAGGTGTTTGTAGTGACACACAGCTCTTCACTACTCCCTTTCCCACCACACTGATTGCCTTGGGATGAGAGCTGCAGATGCAGAGGTGTTTGTAATGACACACAGCTCTGCTCTGCTCCCTTTTCCGTCACACTGATTGCTGTGGGATGAGAGCTGCACATGCAGAGGTGTTTGTAATGACACACCCCTTTGCCTTACTCGCCTCCCCCACTTATAATCACAGTAGATGCTGTCCGTCAGATTAGTTAGGAAGGGGCTGTGTACCTTTATAAAGTCGGGACTGATATTCCTTGTGGGTGTTTTTCTTCTATACCTTTTTTTTTTTGGACGCCTCCTATTTATGATTGGAAATGTACATGCCCCTTTGTTTTATCAAAAAATAGAATCTAAACTAATATATCTGCAATGGAGATGAGAAATTTAATAAAATTAGGCAAATAGGTCAGGATAACACGCACAAACTGGTGAAGAGTCCTGTTTAGGTGTAAGCGTCCTTTAAAAGGAAATGTGTTTGTTGCCATTAGATGTAATACAATTTACGGTTGATATCTACTCACAATAACTGCAAATAAAATGTTGACGTCTGAATCGGGAATTTACCATGCAGCTCTCCAGGTCTCCAGGGTAAAGTTCCTGGATATGAAACTTGTGTGGAGCAGAATTCTCCACCCTTAGAGAATTGATGTCAGGAACTGATCATTTACATCTCCCTTTGACCTCGCTGCCCACTAATGGCTTAGAAAATTGCTCATTAGAGCATTCAATACCTAACAAGCCTGCACCTCAACAGCTAATATCCACCTTTCAGTTGGTTGCTCGCTTACCGTTTTATAACCACATTTGATTAGGGGTCATATAAAGCCAAACTCATCAAATTGTGTGATTTGCATGAAGTTGTTTGGAAATTTGGATTTCTACTGTCTATGTTTCATTTTCAGTGTCATTTCCCAGGTTTGAAAGGCTTACGTTTTTTCATATGTGACATAAATAATAATTAACCTGGGTTAAAACTAGCGAGAAATATTCATTTCATCTTTATTTATTTGTCTGAAATTTAAACTCTATGCCTTCATTGGGCTGAATTCACACACACAGTGTAGAAGTGGATCCTGAGCTGGTAATTGTACTAGGGGTAAATTTAGCTTCTTGTATAAAGATGTTACAAAATCATTTATAAAGCTGGGAAGATCTAATTGTCAAAGTTGTGCAATATACCTTATGGTTCACCTAAAGAAATATGTAAAAGTCTTGGCTCTGAGGAATGATGGAAGACAAGTATACTATTTGGTTGTCATATGTCCCTTGTGACACGCACCTCCCTCCCAGGTCCTACATTAGTATATACATTTTGCTAAATAATTTATGTTTCAATTTAAATTTAGAGAAGCTAATTCTTGGGTCCTGATTCATCAAAACCGGCAATGTTTACAATGGTCTTGATGAGTGGGCAAGTTGTAGTCAAACGCGCCCGAATCATTGCGAGTTTAATGTCTTCATGAGCCTCGCCACAAATCTTACTCTAGTGAGGGACTGGAGAAAGATTTCTGGCATAAGGAACTCTATTACTCGACATGAGCGCCACCAAAACTAACACCACCACTCGTCTCGTAATGGACGCCACCATAAGGAATTTCCAGCGCTCGTCAGGTGTAAGGAATGCCACCGCTTGACATGAATGCCACCATAAGCAACACCACCACTCGTCATAGACTCCACCATAAGGAACACCACCACTTGTCATCAATGCCATCATAAGGAGTGCCACTTCTCGTCATGAACGTCACCATAAGGAACGCCAGCGCTCGTCAGGTGTAAGGAATGCCACCGCTTGACATGAATGCCACCATAAGGAACACCACCACTCGTCATGGACTCCACCATAAGGAACACACCACTCGTCATGGACTCACATAAGGAACACCACCCTCGTCATGGATGCCACCACAAGGAACACCACCACTCGTCATAGACGCCACCATAAGGAACACCACCACTCGTCTTCAATGCCACCATAAGGAGTGCCACTGCTCGTCATGAACGTCACCATAAGGAACGCCAGCGCTCTTCAGGTGTTAGGAATGCCAAAGCTTGACATGAATGCCACCATAAGGAACACCACCACTCGTCATGGACTCCACCATAAGGAACACCACCACTCGTCATGGCTGCCACCACAAGGAGCGCCACCACTCATCATGAACGGCACTATACGAAACACCACCGTTCGTGATGAACGCCACCTTAAGAAACATCACCGCTCTTCAGAAATTCCACGGTAAGGAAAGCTACCGCTCGTCATGAATGCCAGCGTAAGGAATCCCAGCGCTCTTAAGAAATACCACCGTAAGAAACGACACCTCTCGTCTCATCCCCCATTTTGGTGCATTGGGTGTAACTGGCATTGAAACAACAAAATTCGCAACATATCTGTACAAATCTTTCTTGTTAAAGAAATTGGCCATTTTTCAAAGCGATTTACTCTAGAATTCTGGCTTAATCGTTTTGATGAATCGGAGCCTTGGTCCTTTATCTCAAAGATCATTACATTATGCCACTCTTGACAGCGCACGAGATTGTCCACTTGTTCGAATAGGAACAGGAAAACACCGAGAGGTTAAATTCCCTTCCCATCCTCCCCTTCCTCAGAGTTTTTCCTGTTCCTACCAGGACAAGGGCTTGAGAGGACTTTTTTTCAATTCATGAACCTTGCTTCTCAGATGTATTCCAGTGGTCTTCCAACAGTTTTCTTAGTGGGGCCACGTGACCTCTCGTATTATATTTGGTGGTCATGTGGGGCCAAGTGGTGATATCATACACGTATGACTCCTGGTTTCCCAGCAGGTGCACCACAGATTCCAGTTTTGTTTTCTTCCTCTTTTTTTTACATTTTTTTTTTGGCTGGCTTGGTGCATGCCGTTCTGGTAGACCTGGTATGGGGATTCTTCAGTTGGGCCTGTGCTCAGCGTGTCTTCTGTGCTCTCCTATATAAGTTTGGAGATGGTGGTGCTTAACACTTTAACTGCATGTCTTTTCCTTTTCTGTCATTGCTAAAAATTAGTATCAGTCATTGTTATATTTTATAGCGTAACATCACCTTTTTTTGGGTATGTCCCTCCAAAGACCTGTGTGATCGTGACCAAATTGCTTGTCAATCAAGTTTCTCAGAATCGACATGCTAAAAACTAGACAGAAGAAGCCATTACTGGAAATTATAATAATTATTTTTTTTTTATTTTAGTGGGAAATCCTAGAATTACATTTCATTTCCAAAAAATTTGACTCAAACCCATTTTCAAATATCCTTTTAATGTAATTGGATTTTCATTTATTAGCCAGAGTTGAACTTGGATATCAAGGTCTTTCTATTTGGAGGACCCAATCCAGAATTATCAGTAGACGCCATGTAAGACTATATTTCGCCTGCGGGGGCACTGCAGGGAAATGAAATACTTGAAACCTGCTTCGCTGACTAATTGCTGAGCCTCCTATTATCAGGCCGCTATGTGACTAGTATAAAGTGATCGTCCCAGTGCTAGGATTAGTATCTGATCTAATCTTGACCGGTTCATTGTATTGATTAAGTGCAGTATTTTTTGTCTCCAGGAACAGCAGCAAACAATTTCCATAGAAAATAAAGCTGTAATAGTCAGGTGTGTAGGTGAGACGCCGGCACCTCTGCTCTCGGGGAAGTAATTTCTTCCTCTAGTTAAACCATGTCAGGCTGCGGAGGCATAGCCCTGTCCTTGCCTGTTCTCTCGAGATCGCAGCGCAATATTTGTATCCTTTTGCAGCCGTGGAGGTCAACCATTCTAATAACAATGGCGAGATAAAACGACTGGAGTAAAGTGGATATATATCCTGTACAGCTTTCGGTGCCCCCTTTATTATCACAGGACGTGTTATAAATTGCGTGGGCTTGTAGATGGCAATGATGTCAGGATGTATAGACTGGAAGTAAGGCCAAATATAGTTTAACATCATGTCGCAGGTTTGGTGATAATGAAAGTTTAAATTAAGCACTTAGCTTTTTGAAACGTTAAAAACCCCACGTGTCATATCGATTGCTTATTTTGGGGGGTTTCTTTCATATAGGAAAACTATAGCCTTTAGATAGTCCACCGGGTATGATCATAGTGGTCCGCGGGCCTTACATTATTTAATCAAAAAGTGCGGCTGTGTGTGGCACTGCGGCCCCACTAATTCACGTCAACGGCTAGATGCGGTCACTTGGAATTAAAGGTGCCCATGTAATATAGGCAAATGATCATGTGTGATGGTGGCGCCCCACTGCAGACGCTGGAATTCAGCGTACCAGACCCTTTTTAGTAAAGGATGATAATCCGCTGCCAGAGGTGTTGGGCGTCATGTGTCTGTATCACGGGCAGAAGATGATGGAGGAAGTCAGGATCGAGCAAGTTAGGTTTCATCTTCTTCTCCTCTTGTTCCAAGAGTTCAGCTTGCAACAGAGGTGTTCAACAGTAAATTATTCACGTCTATTGAGCACACATGCACGGCCGATTGGAGGATCGGGAGGGATCAATATCGACAAAATAAGCGTCAGCCAAGTGCTGTCTAACGTGTATGGTGCCTTAGAGTATGGGCACACGGCAGCTTTTAAACGTTGGCGACCCCACCAGATTCTCCAAGAGGAAAAATCTTCAGGTCACATTGGCACCTTTTGTCCTGAAACGTCATTTTTTTGCATCATGTTGGTCCTTACCTGAGCACTTGCTTCATTGTTTTTGATCGCTAACTATTATTTATCTATTATTTTTAGCATTTTTCCTTCATTTTTGGATTATCTTTTTTTCTCTATTCAAACAGTGAAGAGACCCTTTACGAATTTCTGAAGCAAAAACGCTCAAAAAAAGCCTGGGCGTCTTATGAGCCATCCCATTCCCGTGTAGTACAAAGCACAGATGCCTGAAGAATGGTCAGCTCTCTTCTTTTAGCCACTTGGCGACTTTTTAAGGCTGAAGTGGTTAAGTCACTCAAAACCCTTAACATGTGAACAGCAGGTCATAGAAATGCATATGTTCATTCTTTTAAGTGCTTTTCAGGCTGAACCTGCCTGAAAGAGGTAATGGAGCGTTAGTGAGCATGTGAGACCACCACTCCTATAAACGTGGACACCGAGATCTTTCAAACCCCTGTCCTCAAAATCGGTGAAGGGTCCCAGTGGTCGGATCTCCATTGATCATACATGTATCCCCTGTGGAGAGGTTATACTTGCTATTTATGGGACAGTACCCAGAACGCTGACCCTTTCCATGCAACCATGCCAGTACGTATGTTTTGAGGGTCCCAACTTTCTTAGCTAATAAATATCTACCAAATGGTAAAAATAGATGATGTATGAGCGGATAAACTCCTCCGGGGCACTGGACCACCGAGCGAGGATTTGGTCAGCTTTGACAATAGAGCAATATAGATCCGATCCCACTATTTATTACACAGATTTCTTGAAGGCAGCACCTTATGTAGTAAAGTAAGAGACACTTGCAGTATGCAACGGGGGAGGAAGGCGAGAAATAGTCTTCCAAAACACCCCACATTACGGATATATTTGACAACATTAGCAATGTAAACTACAGATTGAGCGTATAAAAAATAACTATCAGGGAGAGGGCTTTACAGTAATGCCAGGGAAAGGAGCGTCTGTGATTTTCATGAGCAATCATCAGTTATGGTGTAGCAAGTTCACAAATCAGAAATGATATCTTCAGGCAGCGCTGTCAAGTGCTATTCAAATAACCGCAGCCCGCATGTGAATAACAGCAGACATTTTGAATTAATTAATCAGAGGAGATAGCCCGATCCCTCTTCTCATTAGTCTGCGGGCCGGGAACAGGGAGATGTATGTGATGACGATGATAGTCTTGTCTTTTAATGGTGATTTATGAAGATTCAGAATTGACTGAGATTTGTTCGAGGTCTTTGGATAAAAATAAACCTGTGTTTTTGATTACAAGTGTCAAGCAATGCAGGTTTACGCTTCCTTCACTCCACATAGGACCTAGCATCGTAAATTGCACTAATCACCGTCTACTTGGCGCGTTCTATGAGCAAACGAGTGGACGTTCAGGCACAATAGATGTGGAAGAGTCCATGCACGCAGCAAAATTGTACAGGAGGCTCTACAGCAGAACATGGAGTCTCTGCTCTCCGTAATACACAGCTGTGGACACTCCATGTGCCGCCACATAGTGACAGGTCCTGTAATAACCGCAGATGCCATGAAGGGGTGAATTCTGTTTGGGTGTTAAACATTAAAACCCTCATACACATTAGATTTAAATCGGTCAAACTGGCTTATATCTGGAAGAGTAGCCGGTATTCAGCTCCCTGTACCTAGATGGTCGCACTGCTAATTGCTAGGAGGAAAAGGAAACCTCAGCCAGTGTGCAAAATATGATACCAACTTACTTCTTTTCTTCACATTTAAAACATTTATCCAGTGAGATTGCAGAAAAATAAGTTGCTGACGCGTTTTAGGCACAACTGACGCTTAAGGCCACTAATGTTTGCTGAACTCGCCTATATCGACGTGTTCGGCCGCCAGTGTAATGTGTATGGGGTGCTGGCCGACTGATGTTTGGGAGAGATGTCGTTCACACATCCCAATTTCAGACCGATGATCGCATTGTTCTCCTGGAGATAAGTCGCCAGCCGACATGATATCCAGCAGCTTTCTCATAGAGAACACAGGATCACTCAGCCTAGTCAGTGCTCCTGTGCATGGCAGGGTCAGCCGAGATGGCTGTCAGCTGATCAACTTCCCAAAGCATCGTTTGGCCAACAACCATCTAATGTGTATGGCCAGCCTTAGTCCTAGCAGAAAAACCAATGCGCAAACAGTGGTGTAAAAACTTTTACTCCTGAAACTTTTAAAAACCACTGTGTTTTGGGTTTTGTACTATGACTATGCTGATGACACCATCCACCTTCCGTGTCTCCCCTTTTCCTCATAGATTGTAGCTGCGAGCAGGACCCTCATTCCTCTTGGTTTCTACTTGATCTGTGTTTATTGCTATGCTGTAATGTCTATTGTCTGTACAAGTCCCCTCTATAATGTACAGTGCTGCGGAATATGTCGGCGCTATAGAAATAAAATTATTATTATTATGACTATGGGCTATTTGTGCCTGAAGCGCGCCAGCGATATCTAGATCTCTTGTTTCTGGAATCTCATTGGAGATCTGTTTTTAACCTGGAGACGTTCTCTTCTTTTGAACGCTGACTGGTCCACTTTTCCTCATCTGGTTTGGAGCACAGTTTAATGTGTGTGGGTCCCCCTCTCCAACAGATGACTGTCAGGGGAGATCGTGATCCGGCATGTCTGATTTCAGACTGTTGAGGCCTTTGTTCTTGAAGCTCTGTCTGGCAGCGACTCTCTAAGAATACAGGAGCGCTCGCTCGGCACAGTGGGCGAGGTATCTACCGACCAAGCGATCTGCCGGATCGGATCGTTGTTCAGCCGACCGTTTTCTAAGTATATGGGGGCTTTCCAACTAGGCTTGGTTGTTTTTTTCACTCGCTGGCCTAGAGATAGATCTGTGGACGCAGGATGAGGGGTCCCAGTTGCAGACCCTCGTCATGCGTTTATCAGGTTATTTTAGAGCAGTAAAGCGTCTCACTGGGCCCGCTTAGTAGAAGTGGGCCTGGGTGTGAGATTACCGCTGGGATGTGTGGGAAGAGCCGCTATACTCTGCAGTTTCAGACCTTTTTTACAAGCTTATCTTTGCAACTGTCAACCGATGCTGTAAACCTTTACTACCAGCCGTTAACTGGCTCTGCTTTAATTATAGGCAAATTCTTCATTCTGTCCTAAGAGGAAGTTCCAGCAGTTCTATATTTACAGCCCATAACAGAGTTACTAACCCGCTGATACAGATGTCAGCTTCATAAAGGCAGCCAGCGCCTGCCAGCCATCAGAGCACACGGCCAGATCTGCGGGCGCTTCACCAAGGTCAAGAGAGGAAATTACCTGCAAAAGCCATTTGGGCTCGTTCATATTCATTCTCAAGGTGACATGGACCCCGTCCTGCACAGAGAGATAACCGAGCCATAGCCCTAGAGAGAACCAATGTTCATGGCTTCACCTATGGCATTAACCCATTAATCACCAGAGTATAAAAAACCTTCTGGACTTGCACGCAGGTGAACAATTTGCTATGTGTTGGGACAGCCAAGTAATTTCAGCATGTTTTTGTTCACTTTTCTTTACTAGGATTTCTATACAGAATTTTGGCAAAAAAAATATTGCGACTTTGGGCATTTTTTACGCCAGTCCAGCCAAATTTTTGGCCAGAGATTAGAAAAAAAAAGGATGTGGCTGAGCATGAAAGGGGCAATTCATTATAACTTACCACTCAAAATGATCAGACATATACCGTATACTCCAGTCCATGATTTTACTATATTTTTTACACTGACCCACCGGCTCTAAATGATTTTTACTTCTGCACACTGTTTATCCAGACTGACGTCCAAAACTCCAGTCGTTGATGACTCTGGGGCCTTTTTTCAATTATTTTCCAACCATTTTTGTTTTTGTTTTCATTTTTCTAAATTATTTTTTATATCTGAAAAATGAAACCAGTTTTCCAACAGTGATTCTCCATCTTGGCATTTTGCGTACACAGCTTCCATATGTGGTTATGTGTCTCTATGGTTTGATCGAGGATGTAGGTGCTGACCAACCTGACACATTTTTATGACCAAGATCAGGACAGGAGCTTGGGGTAGTTAGTACAAGATTTATGTATAGACATACACACATGGAAAAATGTGAAAATTACACACAATGATTAAAATAAACAAACAAGCAAATATGGTCTCCAATATAAAGTTAAAACTGTTTTTTGTGCAGATATGTCCAGAAATTACCTTGATGCTGTGTAGCTTTCCATTCACTCTTTATTAGCATTCTGCCAGCACTCTAAGTACTGGAACTTCCTCTCCCCCACTTTTAAACATTGGTCATCACTGCACTAGATGTCAAAGGCCTACACTATCAAGACTTTAACTCAGCTCTTTGTAATAGTTCTCATCTTTTATATCATAATATACGGTCTTATTAGTTCTTAGTAAGGTATTTTGTTTTTTTTTTACAGCAAACAATCCCTTTAATTCATTCTTTAGCTAAAAACTGGGAATAGCTGATTGACCACAAAGTCTTCTCTCTTTCACAAGTCCTTTACTTTGCAGATCTTCTTTGTCACAATTTGTTACTTTGGGGCCAAGATGTGTAGTACACATGGTAATACCAAGCGTTGCCTCGGCACGGTGCACGCTGACACGTTGGGACCATTGTCTGCGCGTCTCCTCTGTTCTTGTTGTCACATCTCCAGCCCACATGGTGTTCTAGGTAAAAAAAAAAATCTGATTTCTTCCACAGCGGCAGGCGCCACAAAAATCACGCATAGTTTTCAGACTAATGTGACAATGCCTTTTGGTAGAAAGGACTGTCACTTTTCTAATGTGCAAAATCTGGTTACTGTCTGGAACATCAGAAATGATACAACCTCAATACGTAGGAGTCAGATCCCCACCATCCGGGCGACCGCTTATTAAGGAATGAACCTGGAAATAAGTCATGGGGGTAGTCATCATCGTTACCTTTAATGGTTAATACATGAATATATTCGATAAGAAAATGCCCAAATTCTTGTGCGTACGTCACATTTCTGCCTGAATATGGGCAGAAACCCCTCGAGGTGGAGAGGCTGATCGAGCCACTGAATATTCCTCTCTCCGTACAGCGAGGGGCCTCTCTACTGCTCCATACATATTATGAGAAGGCAAATATGTTTTGGAGGGTGGAATAAATTGCCAAATCATTCAAAATAGTGCAGGTTTTATGGCTATGAAAAAAACATTACAAGAATCTGAATGTGCCCATTCATTCCTAAAGAATGATTCTTAAACTGCAGGCAGAAAGGCAGAATGCACAGGTGTTAGCGAGTGGAGCCGCTCGTTCCGACGCGCCCAACATATGCTCGGTATTATTCCCATTATTAATTGTGGTAATAACATGTAATAGTCATCCGATGAGATACAAATGGATGCCATTCAATAGGACGCTCCGACAGCTCAGCAATTACCCAGACAGCTCGCAGTCAGAAAATCTGTTCAAATCTGAGATTATCACAGATACACTGGTGACAACGGCACCTTGTCAGGTCTAAAGGATGTGCGCAATCTCCGTTTTAATTGGCCTTGTTTATTAATTATCCTTACCAGGCAATTCTTTTTATTGCGCCTCGATTTAACCCCATCCTAGCAGATGCAATTGGGCATTGAGTTGGTTCGGCTTTGATAGGCTGGGTTCATGGATTGCGCTAATGGTGTTCATGGTGATAATTAATGAGAACATTTCCGGGTGCAGTGCATTTTTTGGCTTTGTGCGTATTGTTCCTGATCCTCACCTTGGGCCTATCCATAGGCCTCCATTCACACGATGGCTTAACGAGTGTCATGTTTTGATACCATTTCTTCAACTGTTTCATAAAGCGTAGCAGGCTGTGCTTTCTTATATAGAAGCTGCTCCAAAACCGTACATGTATGTGGTGGCAAATTTCGCTCATGAAATCTTTCCATTGTCTTCTGCAGATGGAAGGCTCAAATGTAATGTGCATTAAGACTTAGAAGGATTCTCCAGTACCGCTTACTTCTGCAACGGGAGGCGAGCGATGCTGATGACGTTGTGTTGGCAGATGCCTGCCAGGATGCGTGCACGATACCTGCCGGCCATGTACACTTTCTGGCAGGCATCTGCCAACGCAACGTCATCCGCACCACTTCACTGCTGAAAACCCTTTTAAGGTGCTATTTCATCCAGCCAAAAAGACAGATATTGCTCGAGTCAAAATGAGTTTAAAGTGTGTTATTTTGGATTCCCGTTTAGCTCGTCCAAATCACTGACTCTTTAGTGGAAAGTATCTTCATCACATTTAAGGGGATGGCGGAAGAGCTCCTGGTGGGAGAGAAATTGGATGTGAGCCAGGCCTTAGGGTTATTGCAGTGCGGCACCCAAGCTAAAGTCTCAGGATTTACCCATGGACCCCCTGACTGACTCATTGTAAGGTCTCCTAGACTCCTCGTGTTAAATAAGTGCAGTTTTGGACTCCTGGAGACCCCAATGAGACCCATCCTATTACGTGATCGAGGATGTCTATTGTAATGTATCGTGAAGTGCAAGCATCATCCACTACCTTCCATTCCTGTCTTACTGATGAACACAAGCGATATCTTTTGAAGGCCAAATGTGTGTTGTGTTGGACGGAGTAGACTTTGTTGGCTCCCTGGGAAAAGAACAAACCGTTGGTTACTTTATTGAATAGAAATGCCCCATAAATTCTCACTGTGATCAACACCAGACCGGCTTTCTCTACGAAATACCGGACACTGCATCACAAGAAGTGTCATCACGAGAACGTAGAAATGTATTTTATATGTTCAGAATACATATTTCAGAGTTTATCATGTCATTCTTGGACTTTACATTGATCACCAGTAGTATTTCTTTACTAGATTTTTTGTTTTTAAATTATTTTATGGAAGATTATACAACGTAACAAGGTTACATCAAAGAACAAACAACATGTCTCATTGCTTATTAATACTGTCTGACAAAGTTAACCTTTCCCTTAATATGCCATGGGTCTAATATCGTAACCAAAAGCAGAAGACACCTTTGACTGGCACCAAATGTCACATATTTTACTCATAGGGACTTGCGTGTGTGAATGGCTAATCAAACCAAGGCTTTCATACCATATCAAATTTTTGAGGATAATTTCTATTTTTATTTACCACCCCTCATAGAAAGGTGCAGTATTTACTGTATTGACCCAGTATGAAATCCGCAGGGGTCATCTATCCATTCAAAGCACGGTGATAGTTCCAGGGGCCAAAAATGTTTCCCTGAAAAGAGTGTGAGAGTAGTGAGGCCTCCTCATAAAAGATTCCCAATAAGAACTCCTGAGGACAAAGTGGCACAAGGGATTGTGTAATGTATGTAGTACAGTTCATATAGCGTCTTGTGCTTGGGTGCGATGAAAATACATGAGACACAGGTTTGATATAGAAAGTCTTGTATTACTTCATACAAGTTGGCAGAAATAGTCACACAGTTTGCAGACACAGAAACAGGAGACACAGCAGGCCAGAGTAATCCAAGCTCAGCAATCACTCTCCAATACAGATTCAGGATCTTCTTCTCTGTTACCGTAAGTCCATGCAAACGTGGGTCTTTCAAAGAGCAGGGTTCAGAGTCCACAAGTGCTTCAGAGTTCCTCAGTAGGAATAGCTGGAGTACAAGGTCCAAGGCTTACAGGAGTCAAGTCACAGGTTCACTGCAGGCTAGATTCTGAAGCACTGATTGCTCAGCTGTGGCTGCTTAAGAAGCAAAGGAGAGAATCAGGGCGGGAACATGCAAGCTGGAAACTCCATTTTGACTGAGGGCAAGATAGCTGCAGCAAGACAGAAAGTAAAATGGCTGACGAACAAACTGAGTTTCAGGAATATATACATAGAACCTTATATTACTCCCCCCTTAAGGACAACCTCCGGATGACCTCAGACCAGGCTTGTGTGGGTACCTCTGATGAAACTGACGGAGCAAGCGAGGAGCATTAACGTTATTGACCGGTTCCCATGAGTTGTCCTCCACTGGGTAGCCTGCCATTTATCAGATATTGTAACTGATTTCTATACAACCTGGAATCTAAAATCCTTTCCACCACAAATTTTCCTGACCATCGACTAGCACTGGGTCAGGGCAAGGAGAGGAACGTCCAGGAAACGTATTGGGTGTCGCAGCCTTTAGTAAGGATACATGAAAGACAGGGTGGATTCTCATAGTTCTGGGCAGTTGAAGACGACAAGCAACGGCACTTATAATTTTACTGATTTTATAGGGTCCAATGTACTTATGTCCCAACTTAGACGATGGAATCCTTAACTTAAGATTTCTGGTTGACAGCCAGACCAAGTCTCCTACCTTGAAAGCTGGTGCAGGTTTACGAAATTTATCTGCTGCTTTCTTGTACCTTTCTTGAGCCGATTCCAGATTTTCCTTTAGAAGATCCATATTCTTCTGTAAAGACGTGATTCTTTCAGCCACTGCTGGTAAAGGCGTTTCTATGGGAAATCGTGGTAGAATGTTAGGATGATAACCTAGATTAGAGTAAAAAGGAGACTGTTTAGTGGAGGCACTCTGAGAGTTGTTATACGAGAACTCAGCTAATGGAAGTAGATCCACCCAATCATCCTGTAGGTGGCAGATAAAGCAGCGGAGATACTGCTCCAGGGTTTGATTGGTTCGTTCGGTCTGTCCATTAGTCTGGGGATGAAAAGCAGAAGAAAGGTTTACTTTAATGTCCAATGCTGCACAGAAATTTTGCCAAAACTAGAAGTGAATTGCACCCCTCGATCCGAAATAACCTCATCCGGTACTCCATGTAAGCGAAACACATCTTTAATCATCAAATCTGATGTCTGTTTTGCAGTGGGTAAGCCGACACAAGGGATAAAATGAGCTGCCTTTGTTAGACGGTCAACCACCACTAGAATGGTGTTCTTCCCCTGAGAGGTTGGTAACTCCACAATGAAGTCCATAGAAATGGATCCCCACGGGCGGGACGGGGTGGGAAGAGGCTGTAACAGACCAGTTGGTGAGGAGCGAGGTGTTTTGCATCTTGCACAGACCTCACATGAAGTGACATAATTCAAAACATCCTTCCTGCAAGTGGGCCACCAAAAGAAACGAGAAAGAAATTCCTGTGTCTTTAGAATTCCTCTATGCCCAGCTATCTTGGAATCGTGAATGAGTTGCAATACTCTTAATCTGACTGTTTCAGGAATATACAGACGTTGTCCCTGAATCCACACACCATTCTTAAAGACAAGACTTACGTCCCTTGGGGGTTGTGCCAAAAAGGAATCCGCATGGTATGCTTCCTTGATGTCCTTAAGTAGGTCTTGATTATGAATTACTCCTAGGAATCTAGAGTCAGGAAGAATAGTCTTAGGAGGAGTAATTGGACGTGTCTCTGCTGAGTAAATCCTAGAGAGTGCATCAGCCTTTCCATTGCGCGATCCTGGTCTATAAGAGATGATAAAATTAAATTGGTTTAAGAAAAGATTCCAGCGAGCCTGGCGAGGAGTCAGGCACTTAGCCGACCTGATAAACTCAAGGTTACGATGGTCAGTCAGGACGAGTATTTGCTGTGCAGCTCCCTGAAGAAGGTGTCTCCATTCTTTGAAGGCGGCAATAATGGCCAACAACTCTCTATTGCCCACATCGTAGTTCCTCTCAGCCGAAGACAACTGCTGGGAAAAGAAGGCACAGGGATGCAAGACATTCTTCTCACCTGTTCTCTGAGAGAGTATAGCTCCAACGGCACAGTCTGAAGCATCCACCTCTATTATGAAGGCAAGCTCGGGGTTGGGATGTACTAGGATAGGTGCAGTGGTAAATTTATCTTTTAGACGGGAAAATGCTTCCTGGGCTTGGGGAGTCCAGGAAAACCTAGACTCTTTCCGGGTAAGTTGAGTGATAGGTGACACTACCTCAGAGAAATTTCTAATGAAACGTCTATAGAAGTTGGCAAACCGATGAAGCGCTGTACCTCCTTCACATTTCTAGGACTTGGCAATCCTTGATGGCTTGGGTTTTGCTTCCATCCATACTAATTCCTTGTGTAGACAGTACATACCCCAGAATTGAATTTCGGTCCTATGGAATTCACACTTTTCAAGTTTGATGTAAAGATGATTTTGTCTTAGACGTTCCAAGACCATTCTCACATGTCCATGATGTTCCTCTGTGGAGTTAGAAAAAATTAGAATATCATCCAAATAAATTACCACGAATGTATCTAGGAGATCCCTGAAGATGTCATTCACCAAGTGTTGGAAAGTGGCTGGGGCGGTACTCAGACCAAAAGGCATAACTAGATATTCAAAGTGTCCATAGCGTGACCTGAATGCAGTCTTCCATTCATCCCCAGGTCTAATACGGACTAAGTTATAGGCCCCACGAAGATCTAGTTTAGAAAAAATTTTGGCATGTCGCACTCTCTCCAATAACTCAGGGATTAAAGGCAATGGATAACGGTTTCTAATAGTAACCTTATTGAGTTCCCTATAGTCTACGCATGGTCTCAGAGATCCATCTTTCTTCTTTACAAAGAAGATGGGTGCACCTGCAGGAGATGAAGAGGGGCGTATGAAGCCCTTGGCTAGATTTTCATCTATGTAATCCTTTAAAGCCTTTAGCTCGGGCCCCGCCAGGGGGTAGATCTTACCAAAAGGTATCTCTGCTCCAGGCAATAATTCAATTGGACAATCATATGGACGGTGAGGAGGAAGCTGGTCAGCGTTCTTCTTGTCACATAAATCCACATAGTCCTGGTATACAGCTGGTAGTTCAGGGACTGACATGATTCCTTTAGGAACAGAGCAAGCTGAAACTTTTGGACTCATCTGTTTCTCTGGAAAGTGTAATTCCTTGGTCTCCCAGTTAATGGTAGGATTCTGAGCCTGCAGCCATGGTAGCCCTAGAATAATGGGAAAGTGGGGAGAAGAGATAAGCATAAAGGACAGTTTCTCTTGATGATCTTTACCCATAAGAACCCTCAAAGGCTCTGTTTCCTGATCCACTGGTCCAGAGGTCAGCAGGGAGCCATCCACAGTTTCCATCTGTACTGGAGTAGCCTTCTTCACTGAACGTATTCCCTGTTTCAGAGCAAAGGAGACATCCATAAAATTTCCACTTGCCCCTGAGTCGATCATAGCAGAGCTAGACACCCAAGCTGAGTCAACCCAGAGTTTGATGGAAAGAAAGCAATGAGAATTGTTTTTCTTACAACTCAGCTGGGACACCGCTGAGGAAAACTTGAAAAATGGCAGCGTTTACACAGTCAACGTCCTCAGAGGTAACGGAGTTTAAGTCCGAGAAATCAAGATCTGTTGCTGCAGATCTCTCTGGAGCCTGAGGCTCGGACCTGACAGATCCCCTCTCGCAACACTCACAATGAATGAGTGCTGCAGTAGTCTTACGAGAACGGCTGGGGCAGTTTATAATGAAGTGCCCTGACTTACCACAATAGAAACATAGATTCTCCTTAAAACGATGTTCCTTGCGTGCATCACTAACCCGTCGTTGTAAAGAGTCTACCTGCATGGGTTCAGGTTCAGGTTCCCGTGTAATCCTACTCAAAGGTTCCTTAGCTGGAGAGGAAGGTAGGAAAAGGTTAGTACGATTGCTTTCGAACCATCTCTCTTGCCTGCGTTCAGTCAGACGAGTATCAATACGGATGCAGTAGTTAATAAAGTCACCTAACGCAGTGGGAGGGTCGGCACGAGCAAGTTCATCCTTAATCAGTGGAGATAACCCCTTTCGAAAAATAGATTTTTTGGCGGAACTGTCCCAGGTGGTATCAAGGGCCCATCTCCTGAAATCCAAGGCATATTCAGCTACCGAGTGCTTACCTTGGCGCAAAGCTAACATGGCTGCTTCAGCTGTTGCACCTCGATTGGGGTCATCAAACACCTGCCCCATGGCTGAAATAAAATCATCAAGGTGATTCAAACAATCATCCTCAGTCTCAATCAGAGGGTTTGCCCACATTAAAGCCTTGTTGGTAAGCAACATAATTATAGTAAGCACCTTAGATCGTTCAGTGGGAAATTGTGAAGCATGTGCAAAAAAAAAAGTTGCATTGATTAATAAATCCCCTGAATTTCTCACGTTCACCGCCAAAACGAAAAGGGGGCAACTTGGGAATCCCAGCACTCGGGGCTACGGCAGGAGCCTGGACTCGCCCCTCTAGAACCTCAATCCTGGCTCGCAAATCCTGGGTAGTCTGTCCAACCACTTGCAAATTGTGATTATTGAGGTCCTGTAGATTTGTAAAACGGGTCTTTATATTCTGCAAATCTGCAAGGATATTATCAGTCACTCCGCAAAGTTCCTTTATGCGGGCCTCCATTTTCCAGATCTTTTAAGACAGGATTACTGGAAGAAGAGGAGAGAAAAAAAACAATAGTGTTCACCTGTGGCAACACTGCAGAGAGAAAAAAAATTAAGGGAACTGCTCACCTGGAATGGTTGTGAGAAGTCACAACCACTATCATCACAGAAAGTTTCAACCAGACATCTGATATCCAGAGTTACAGCAGACAAAAAAGAGAAAAGAAAGGAAAAAAAAAAAAAAACAATAGTGTTTACCTGTGGCAACACTGCAAAAGAAAAAAACTTAAGGGAATTGCTCACCTGGAATGGTTGTGAGAAGTCACAACCACTGTCATCACAGAAAGTACAACCGGACGTCTGATATCCACAGTACAGCAGACACAGCCTTCCAGACCAAGCAGACACTAACGTATTGGCTTCAGAATCTTGTAATGTATGTAGTACAGTTCATATAGCGTCTTGTGCTTGGGTGCGATGAAAATACATGAGACACAGGTTTGATATAGAAAGTCTTGTATTACTTCATACAAGTTGGCAGAAATAGTCACACAGTTTGCAGACACAGAAACAGGAGACACAGCAGGCCAGAGTAATCCAAGCTCAGCAATCACTCTCCAATACAGATTCAGGATCTTCTTCTCTGTTACCGTAAGTCCATGCAAACGTGGGTCTTTCAAAGAGCAGGGTTCAGAGTCCACAAGTGCTTCAGAGTTCCTCAGTAGGAATAGCTGGAGTACAAGGTCCAAGGCTTACAGGAGTCAAGTCACAGGTTCACTGCAGGCTAGATTCTGAAGCACTGATTGCTCAGCTGTGGCTGCTTAAGAAGCAAAGGAGAGAATCAGGGCGGGAACATGCAAGCTGGAAACTCCATTTTGACTGAGGGCAAGATAGCTGCAGCAAGACAGAAAGTAAAATGGCTGACGAACAAACTGAGTTTCAGGAATATATACATAGAACCTTACAGATTGTAAGATCTCGGTAAGGATAGCTATGACTTCCAAAAGTCTCCAAAAAGAAAGCAAAACCACAGCAGATTTACATAATCTGCCAAAACCGGAAGAGAAAAGCCAGCTCACCGTTAGACAGTCCAGTGTAAGAACGACGTTCTGACCAAAAGTGGAAAATGGAGACTAGAAGCAATGGGTTCCAGCTTCTTGTAAAAATATTTTTCAGTCCAACTTTATTGGATTAAAAATCCATATCAAAAGTAAGGTGCACGAGACAGGTACAAGACAACACGTTTCATATGCACTCCGGTGTTCTTATCTAAACCTTGATGGGACAATCTCCCAACAATCCTATGTAGCGACTTGGACGAATCAAGGAAGGAATAGGTATCGCATGTTATAACAAGGAGAGAGTCAATAAAAAAAACATGAATAGATACATAAAATACAAAAAGTCACGAATAAATATAACTAAAGAAAAACATAAAACGGAGAAAAAAACATTAATAATGAAATATCATGATGCAAATTTGAACCATCATGATGTGATTGAGGTGACTGCTGGTAGCATGAAGGATGGTATTTCCAGTAATGGGTTTTCTATACATGAAATTAGAATAATAACTTTGTTTGGAATACCAGTAAATTGTAAATCTAGAAAAGTGATGGTGGATGAATGATGGACTGCAGTAAATTTGAGATTGTATTCATTGGTGTTGATGTATTGAACAAATGATGAAATGTCCGATGCTTGGCCAGACTAGATAATTAACAAGTCGTCGATAAATCTGCCATATCAATGAATATAATAAAAAAATGGATCGATACAAGAAATATTGCTCCCAGAAAGCCATGACCAAGTTTGCTAAAGATGGTGAATATTTAGCACTCATAGAAACTTCCCTGTGTTGTTAATAGTAACACTCGCCTGGTAATATTCTTTCACCCAGTTTCTTTAGATCCAACATATCTAACCCACTTGGCTGACCTACAGGGTGGGCCATTTATATGGATACACCTAAATAAAATGGGAATGGTTGGTGATATCAACTTCTTGTTTGTGGCACGTTAGTATATGGGAGGGGTAAACTTTTCAACATGGGTGGTGACCATGGCGGCCATTTTGAAGTTGGCCATTTTGGATCCAACTTTATTTTTTCCAATGGGAAGAGGGTCATGTGACACATCAAATTTATTGAGAATTTCACAAGAAAAACAATGGTGTGCTTGGTTTTAATGTAAATTTATTCTTTCAGGAGTTATTTACAAGTTTATGACAACATATAAAATGTGTTCAAAGTGCTGCCCATTGTGTTGGATTGTCAATGCCTCCCTCTTCTCTCACTCTTGACACACTGATAGTAACACCACAGAAGAAATGCTAGCACAGGTTTCAGTATCCGTTGTTTCAGATGCTGCACATCTCGTATCTTCACAGCATAGATAATTACCTTCAGATGACCCCAAAAATAAAAGTCAAAGAGGGTCAGATTGGGAGACCTTTGGTGTCCATTCAACTGGGCCACGACGACCAATCCACTTTCCAGGAAACTGTTAATGTAGGAATGCTCAGATCTGACAACCATAATTGATGGTATGGTGTGGTTTATGGGGTATAACGATAGTGGGGCCAATCTTCATTAATGGAAACCTCAATGCCACTGGATATCTGAAATTGCTACATGATGATGTGTTGTCCTCTTTATACACTGAAGATGGCACGTTCCCTGAGTTTTTTCCAACAAGATGGTGCACCACCACATTATGGGTGTCAGGTCCGAGCATTCCTACAAGGAATCTGACCCCTTAGACAAGCATTTCTTCTGCGGTGTTAGTATCAGTGTTTCAAGAGTGGAAGAAGAGGGTTGCATTGACAATCCAACACAATGGGCAGCACTTTGAACACATTTTATAAATGGTCATAAACTTGTAAATAACTCATAAAAGAATAAAGTTATGTTAAAACCAAGCACACCATTGTTTTTCTTGTGAAATTCTCAATAAGTTTGATGTGTCACATGACCCTCTTCCCATTGGAAAAGATTAAATTGGATCCAAAATGGCCGACTTCAAAATGGCCGCCATGGTCACCACTCAACTTGAAAAGTTTCTCCCTCCCATATACTAATGTGCCACAAACAGGAAGTTGATATCACCAACCATTCCCATTTTATTTAGGTGTGTCCATATAAATGGCCCACCCTGTACAGTGGCTCCTATAAGTGTGGAGCAGCACGCTGCAAAACTTGAAATGATGTCTTTCAGTGTCATACATTTTCCAATTATGACAATTCACAATACTAACAAATTAGTCAAGACATTAATTGCAATTCTAAAACCGTTATTTATGGGATCCAGTGTGTTTCCAGTCAATGATTATATGTTGGTTGCACCTGTCGTAAATTAACAGTACATATAACTAAACCTTTAAATGACATCTCTGGTAGCAACAATACTAACAAACGCGTCATCTGCAGCTAAACATTTCATCTTCACCATCAGCGCTATGTCTACTCCCTCCAAATTTTTGGTATTGAAAGAGTTAAGGAACCTATTAGGGGTTGGGTATAACGACAGACGACTGCTAACGCGTGAGCTTTCTGGATATTCAACCTCCGCATTAGACATCCTGATAATTTGCATTTTCATCATGATACCGTTTCATTATTAATGTTGTTTTCTTAGTGTCATGGTTTTCTTTAGTTATATGTATTCATCACTTTTTATATTTTATGTCTCTATTCATGTTTTTGTGTTGACTCTCTCCTTGTTTTATCATGTGATACCTATTCCTTCCTTGATTCGTCCAGGTTGTTATATAGGATTGTTGGGAAAAGTTTCCCATCAGGCTTTGAAAAAGAAAGCCAGATTGCGTTTGAAACGCGTTGCCTTGTTCTTGTCTCTTACATCTTACTTTTCATATGGATTTTTAACCCAATAAAATTGGACTGAAAACATTTTACCAGAAGCTGGAACCCATTGCTTTCTCTCTCCATTTCCCACTTTTGGTCAGAACGTCGTTCCTGTGGAATTTTAACCCAGTAAAGTTGTACAAAATGTGCCACCTGCTCCCCACACCTACATCTGCAGGTGTAGATCTACCCATCTCATATCGCTCTACCTAGAAATGTAATATACAGTATGTGCAGTGGCACTTCTTGTTTGAGACCCCTATGTAGCTTGTGAAAGCACAAAGGCTCCCGACTCATCGCAGCAATTTCATCAGAGTTCTGCATAAATTGCTTTATAAAGTTGTAACATTTTTGTGCAACTCTGAGTTGGGTAAAAATGTGGCAAGTTTAGTCATTTTGTTGCCAGTTTCTACCAAGTGTGAGGAGTCGGGACGGGGGTGCAGCAGGGCTGTGATGCTCCAACTCGTGTAATTCATGACCAGATGTGGCGTTCCTTACACCAGAAATCTTGGTGCTATTGTGGCACATGGAGACAGGTGAGAAAATCGCTGATCTTGATGAATTGGGGCCAAAATGTGTGAACAGAACCACCTGAGCAAAACTTACAGATGTTTTTAGGATTTATGTAGGAACCATCATAACCTATTTATATTCTATATTGAGCTCCTCAATGTGAAATGCAGTGTCTCCGAATATCGCCATTACCACTTGATTCAACACCTGGGCTACCTTTACCCTTGGCCTATCACTGCTGTACAAGATAAGTAATTACTTCTGCTTTGCACTGCACATTTCTAATTACTTTATCCTTTTCCCACCCCCAGAGGTCATCTGTGCTTTAAAGGGAACCTGTCACCAGGTTTTCCCTATGTTAACTAAATCCACCATTTTTATGTCATGTTTAATAGAACTCCTGCTTATAAGTGTCCATTTTACCCGCATATCAGAGAAAATACCTTTATAACTCTCCTGAGCCGATGGGTGTTGCTGGTCCGTGCTCGGCGCCTCCTCCGTCCCCTTAATCACTAGCCACCCTCCCTTGATTGACATGGCTGATGTCATCTATGTCATTCACAAGTCTGTTGCTCCTATTCTGTACTCTGCAGGCGCGAGAGTTGAGCTGATGTAGGAGACATCAGCCCGTCAATCTAGGCCTCTTTCACACTTCAGTCGTTTGGCGTCAGTGAAAATCCGCCAAAGTGTGAAAAAAACGGATCCGCCAGAAAAGTGGTCAATCGGATGCAAACGGATCCGTCATGAACTTTTCAACCCAGAAAATAAATGGTACGCATGTCTGGCACGGAGGAGAGAGAGAGTCCCTGGACAGTGTTCTCAGCATTTTCTATGGAGGTAACGGATCCGCTGGCGGATTCCGTCAAAAACGGATGGCAGCGGATCCGCCACCCATAGGCGCACAGTATACATAATGGCGGACGCGGCGGATCCGTCATGGTCCGCCATTTGACGCACACAAAAATGTTGCATTGGACGTTTTTTAAAAATGGCGGACGCCAAATTTATGGCAGATCCGTCAAAAAACGGATCAAACTGACGACCATCCGTCAAAATCCGTCACTAATGCAAGTCAATGGGAAAAAACCGGATCCGTCCAAAAAAAATGGCGGATTTTGACTGACGTCGCACGACTGAAGTGTGAAAGAGGCCTAAGGCAGATCATCGCCGCCCATCAGCGCTGGAGGGTATTTTCTTGGATATGCTGGTGAGCTGGGCACTTACGACAAGGTGACTTAAAAGTGGTGGATATAGTGAAATCCTAGCGACAGGTTCCCTTTAGGGCTAGAGTCGCACACGGCAGATTTGTCATTAACATTTTTGCTGCCTTTCAAGACAAAAGCCACATGTGTAAAGTTCTACACTACGGTGGCAAATCCGCAATTGTCCGTTCACCCTGAATCTTCCATCTGTGCCCATAGACAGACTACAGCTGCAGCAAGGGCCGAGTTACAAAAAAGTTCAGATTAGACTTAACGTTAAAACTTCTCTTCCCCTTCTTCTCACACCCATGTATGTTAGGAAATTGCTTGTGCTAGAGGGTACGCCATAAATTTGTCTGCGCCCCCTTTTATAATGTAACATCGCTGCCTCCTAACAGCGTTTCTCCCCTTGATGCGGCGACAGCCATATTGTGTCCACAGCATACACTTTTGCTTGGTGGACTAAATGCTTCATTTAGGAGCCATTGCATCCCAATAGATTTTGGAACGACAGATCAGCTTGGGGGGACAGTTAATTGCAGATGGCACAGACAGCTGCTTTAAATGAGATCCCAGTACGACATATATTCAGTAACGGAGACCTTCTCCTATTAACTACCAGCTCAAAACTCTGTTGTATTGTACATCCGCGTCGCACAAATTGCTTTGTTCCTGCATGCTGATCCTTTAGGGGTTTGGTACGAGACACCGTGTTATTGAAACTCCTAGGAAGCAAGGCATAGGATGTTCTAAGGGGAAAAAATAGACAAAACCGGTTTTAACCATTTTGGTGACGGTTGCATGTTGTGAGACGTAAGCGCTAGCTCGCAGCTCTACTCGGCCGTGTGTATTCGTGCACACAGGTGTATATATTAGATCAGCTCCACATAATGAATGCTTGCCGCCGGTATAAGGAGGAGGAAGCCGTAATAATGTTCATAAAGATTCAAGAACTGCTGGCAGCCCGCAGCACTTCCTCAGCTTCTGTAGCTGTCCGACTTCGCTGTTTCATGTGATATCGGCAGCAGAGCCGACGCTGCTCTTGGTCCTTCGCTTGGAGGTAGCCTCTAGCAAACTGCTTTATCTCCTTGTGTTTCTATTTACTGGAGTCTAAGGGGGTCGTCATAAAAAGTCCATTTCCCTGCATCTTTCCCACTGACCACTGTATGCTCTCGTCTCTTGCCAGCCGCTGCTGCCAAAAGACCATTTGAAAGGCAGCAATGCAATTTAGCTCGGAAACTGTGAATTGTGTGTGATACTTGACTGCACGATTATGAACGGTGTCAGCCACCGCCTCACTGACGGAGATGCTTTTCTCTACAGTATATAGCTCACCCTAGCTTTTTTTTCCTTTTGGAATGGTATCATTGATTTGCAAGACCCAGTGCTATTTTTAATGAGGACATGTCCACTCTCCTGACACTTGTTTTTTTTTTTAGTAAATGCTACTATTCCCCCTAAAATAATAATGTTGGGGTACCTTTTCTCAGAACTCTGCATTTTAATTCCTCTCTTGGAAATAAATATGTTGAGACGTTACGTTCCCGTTATGTGTTTTTACGTTGTGCCGCTGTCATCCCTGATTGAAAAGTGTCAGAATTCAGATGGACATAAAAAATATTTCATGTTTCCACGAGGAATAACAGAGGAACCACACAATACAGTTCTATGTTCTGCAGAATGTGTTTGATGGGGATCCGCTTTTCCATTTTCGGCTGTGTACTGTCATATTGGTAATCTGTAGCAGCTCGGTAACTTTGGGGCAATAACGCCAAACAGATAAATATAGTATATGGTAGTTGTCATAGAACCAGCAGGGACAAAAAGGAATTGTGCGGGGTAAAAAGTGGGTCTTCTTTTTTATATCTATAAACTGCACCATTTCACACTGCCTATAGCATTGCAGCTTGACATTATTCACATACAGGCAATGTGTCATCAGAAAATGGCGCACTGTTTATATCAAGTTTTACATTAAACTTCAAAAAAAAAAAAAAAAAATAAATCTTGTAATTTTCACACTTGCGATTGGAGCTTTTTTACACTCATATGTCCTGTTGGGTCAGGAAATGCACATATACATTAGCAGCAAGAGACCCCTTTTGTATTAAGGCATCTAATGAGTGTGTGCATATGTAACTGTGAAGGGGATAACACAGGAAAGGTAGATCAGCTGTGTATAGAGGTGTTACCTGCCATCGTAATCCTGCCTGTGATGATAATGAGACTTTTGAAAAGTCATCTGTTAAGAGCAGTAAGTACAAGTCTAGAGTTATGTCGGGGACCAGTTTTTTTGTGATAATGGGAAAAACATTGCTATTTTAATTTCTAATACATTTAGCCCTATTTAAACAATAGGTCTTTTTCTAATGACGAAAAAAGCCTGTAAAAGCTAAAATGGTCCCATATTTTTAGCACATTTCTCTTAAAGAAACTGGATAGCTTGAGGTGGTAATGCCCAGTGGCATTTATCATTACATATCCTGTTTCATAAAGGCAGGACTGATAAATCTAATTTCTCTTGGCCATAGAGCGAGGAAAATGGTTAATTTGTTACGTCGGTGTCAATCGTTGATATATAAACTTTAAGTGCATATCAATACTTTCAGAAGGGTTATGATTTGCAGAACAGATAAATTCTGCTATAAGAGCTCATTAAAGCCACGTACATGGAGCCCGGTGCAGGTATCCATTCATCAACATTCATCTGCAAATGCTCCCCAGGTACAGATCTGCATCAACTTAGACTGATCCCAGCCCCAATCACCGCACTGAAATGCAGCTAAATGATTGTATGGGAAGACAAACATCTGCATCGATCCGGCACTGAAACCCAGTCCTCCTGATGCTGTAATGCTGCGATATTTCAAAACGCTTTGCGAAGTCCAGTGTCATGGTGCATGCAGTGTGGTGGACCAGCAGGGGTGCACATAAATTTCCTAACTTAGAGAGTGTGATTTTGATGAGCTGGACAAGTTGATATACGACAATATTTAGCTATAAAGTGATGATAGCTTGTCGCTAGAATATGCCATGACTTTATGATCGGTGAGGTCTCTCAGGGTGGATAAAAATCATGATTTTTTAAAAATCAAAAAAATCGATAAAAATCGGATTTTTTTTTATTTAGATCGGATTTTTATTTTGATTATTTAAATAGGATTTTTTAATCAAGTTGTACACAAGCAAAACTTTGTCTTTTTGCAAATCAAATTATTTTACACAAATAAAAATATTAAAACAGTTGATGATTATGAAACCTAATAATTTTTATTTGCACTATTAAACAATCAGAATTGAACTACAGAGAGTAAGTACTTTTTAACAATAGCCTATCTCTAACGTTTGAAGTAAGCAAACATCTTCAGTGAATACATCAGTCCTTTAAGCCTACTGTTTATTTAGGACTTTTAATAGGAAAACTAGTTGTCCTGCTTTAGCAGTTCCTAAGCGGTTTCGGACTGTTGTGTGCACAAAACCAAATGAAGAAAACAATCTCTCTACTCCTGCGATAAAGCCGATGCAGTCAGTAGCTGAGTAGCTACATTTATTATCTTCGCTGGAAGAACAAGTGATTGCGACTTCCACCAGTCCAGTGGTTTTAGTTCATTAACGACGTTATCTGCAAACATGTATTTTTGAAATGGTGCAGATTCACACTTCAATTTCAGCACAGTTGCCACAATGTCATGGTTAGTATTGGCGAGCCACTCCATTGCAGAGTTGATTTCCGCCTCAGATAGTTTTTTCCCTCTGTAGATGGGATGCAAGATATTGGCTAAATAGTGTTCTTCTTTTAATGCTTGGTCCTTGCGGTGGTGTATTGCAACCTTTACATTGTTTGAGAGGTTCAAGCGATCTAGCGAACCTTCTAAATCTTTCCAAACTTCTGTGGCATCAGCTATGGTTGCAGTATCTTTCTGCATTTTATCCAACGCAATAGATATTGGCTTTAACCTTTCCAAAAGGTCCTCGGCATTTCTCTTCACACCAAGATTTAATACTTTGCTTCGTATATTAGCATCAATTTTATCCCGATGTGTTTCGCAAATGGACACTAATTTTGACCAGTTGTTAATAAACAGTTCCAAGCATTCAGCCAAGGTATTCCATCTAACATCTTGTGGTAGAACCAACTTCAGTCCTCCCATTTCCTTGTAGGTTGCATGTGCAAAATGATTATTGCGGAAATATTTAACAATTTCTACAACATGTTCCTTGACACCCGAAATATGCAGGTCTTTTGCCAAAAGATGCAACAAATGGGCAGAACAACCGTATGTAATGACATTTGTGTCATCCTCATGTGCCAGTTCCGCTCGCATTTTTGCCACATTGCTTGCGTTATCAGTAACTAAGCTCCTTACTTTACATCCAAACTGTTCTTGGCATTGGTGAATTGAGTTCTTACAATTTCAAGTAAATATTCAGCAGTATGTGAATTTCCAGATGTGTCGATTGTGTCTGTAAGGTAAGTTTCACCATCTTCTGTTGTGACACAAGTGCAAATTATGGGGTCGTTGTGGATGTTGCTCCAACCATCCAAGCTCATGTTAACAACTTTGTCTTTCAAATATTTTGTACATGCCGCTCTTTCTTTGTCGTATACAGCCTGAAGATGTTTTCCTGAGATATCAAATCTACTTGGTGGTTTGTAGCCTGGTCTTATTCCTTCGATCATTTGTACAAACAATGGGTGTTCAACTAGTCGGAAAGAAGAATTGGTTGCAAATATGAATTTAGCAATTAATTCATCAAAATGTTCTTTCTGGCTCGTCGTAGTCTTTAAGAGGAATTTTTCTACACTTTGCACGCAAAGTTTTTTGTTGGGCTGCTTTGTTGAAGTTGTACCCAGATATTGATTGTCACGTGCAGCACAAGCCATATTTGACCCTGAAAGCACAGTAATTAAAAATATAATTTGACTGCGTATTTGAAGAAATATAACGAAAATATATTTTGAAACAAACTTTTTGAACAATGTAATGGTCCTCGTCCTATAAGGGCTGTCTCAAAAGTTATGCTACTCAAGTTTCCGGTGAAGTTGCTGTAATACTAGTAATATCAGAGCAACTGAAAAAAATTATGTCAAAAAAGTTTTAAAAATGTTTTTTTAAAAAAATGGTCAATTTGGCAGACTTCAAAAGTGAATTGTAGCCTACAATAAAAAAAAAAATAGGCGTATACACACTCTTTTATTTTTACTTAACGTTAATCTTCTGTGAAATATTGCCTTAACATAAATTTAAATTCTATACTCCAGAACTAGTGTTAGAAATTTTTCTTTTCATAGACTTTAACCATCCCAGTAAAACGTCTGTTAAAATAGGTTGTAATTGCCAGACTTACCACTAGTGCTAGGGTCCTGGTGCATAAGAAGCTGTGGGGGTTCATTGACATTAGTTGTATCACTATCAACATCTTCATTTCCCTTCTGGTTGCAGTTTTCATAATGTGATTTCAAACGGCAAACAAGTCCTTGGATATCCTTTTGACAGTATTTGCACTTTGCTCTCCCACCTTTCTTTCCAAGCTCTGCTGGCATCTCAACAAAATGAACCCAAATAGGGTCTCTCTTACGACCTGCCATGGCTCACGCAGATCACTTCTGAAGTTTGATTGTTACTACAGCCAAGTACTGCTGACTGACTATCCAACAAGTTTGGGCATGTCAACTGAATGGAAAAAGAAACTGAAACCAAGCTACAGAAAGTGAAACCAAGCTAGAAGTGTGGAGTTAATTGAACAATGATTGAAAGTTTTAGATTTTAATCGTGATTTATATTAAAAAAATCTTTTGATTTAAATCATGATTTAAATCGGCGTGATTTAAATCAATCCACCCTGGGTCTCTGTCTCCCTTGGGACTTCCATAGATCCTGAGAACGGGGCAGGTGACAACTCATGTACTATCTTTGATATAGAAACATTAGTGATTGGTGGGGGTTCAAGTATCGGGACCGCTACTGATTAG
Source organism: Oophaga sylvatica (assembly GCA_033576555.1). Lineage (NCBI taxonomy): Eukaryota > Metazoa > Chordata > Amphibia > Anura > Dendrobatidae > Oophaga > Oophaga sylvatica. The sequence goes on along the minus strand of JARQOD010000008.1, from coordinate 166,335,161 downwards.
TGGACCCAAATTGGCACTTTAGGCTTAGGCCTGTCTTATAATGTCCAAGTATGGACTGGATGCAGGTTTCCTGACCCAACCTCTACAGACTCGCATACGGCCATCAAGCTTGTGTAAGGGACCTGCAGCCCATCTGGATTCGGACCCTGAAACATGGTTACGTGAATCCATCCTAAAATTGAGTTAAAAAAAAAACAAACATCCTCGCCAAAGCGATGAATTGCTCAGCCTACACTCTGATATATTCGCTTATCACGCCGGGTGTAGCCCTGTACAGTTTAATGGAATTATTCACACCTCTTTGTTTTATCTGTCCGTTCTATCAAACTCCATTCATGTTCTCTGCTCATCTGTTTTTCTAAATCAGACTCGGCCATTCGTATCTAGGGGGATCCATCAAAACGGATGAAAGACCTCCTCTTTAGATCCACTTTTAACTGATGAGTGTCAATGGAAAAAATAAAAAAAGCTTACCTCTTTCAGTTTTTAAAGACAGATGAGAAAAAAATGGAAGCAAAACGGAGGCAAAGACACAAAGTTATTTTTGATGGATTTAAAATTTGAAATGGATGTGTGAATGTAGCCTTATACGCTCCTGATTCTTTTCTCCAGTGATTAATGGGGGATTCATCATCTGGGGTCACACCAATCAAAACCTCTGCCATATCACTAAATTGCAATCCCATACACATTAGAGTAAAAACTGTCTAAACTGCTGATATCTATGAGATCTGTGTTTGGGGCCTCCTGACTCCGTGGCCCCAAACACGGGTTTGGAGATATGACATTGCCAGTGGAGTCAGGCAGCGCGTCTCCCATAAAGAACGGAGGGATACTCTGCCAATCTGAGCATTCATGTGCATGGATGAGTCGGGGAAGATTGTTCGGTCGACAGGTATCTAATGTGTATGTTTGCCTTAAAAGCAGCTTGTTACTCCCAGAAAAGCTGTTCACCTGCAGACACTGGATTAATGTGCAGGTAAATGGCTTTGAAATTCTGTGTATCCAACTTACTGGAGCATCGGCTGGAGGGAGAAAGTCAAGTTTTATTTTCCCTGCGGCTGCTGTTAGTCACCGCTCACGCTATTGTGAGCGTGGCTGTAATTCCTCTCTGGCACTTTGATTGACAGCCTGTATTGTGGCTTATGTGGGTGCAGCGCTGGCTGTCAATCAGAGGATTGCTTACAGCCTGGTCACTATGCAGCCTTTTGTGAATATAACCGCTCACTTCTGCGCCCCAATAATGCTATAATACAATAACACACATAGTGGACATGGGGTTTCTAGAAATCCCCTCCACTATGCTGTAAGGTCTGCTGCATAATCGTCAAAACCGCAACTATTCTTGATCGTGGGCACATACCCTTAAACTCCACAACAGACCTGGTGAATGTAATGCTATAAATTAAGCCCAGTGACGGAAAAGGTTTTCTTTTCCTATACAGATAGGTGGATATCACACATGTACAATTTGACCAATACATGAACACTGTATAAAAAGACATAAAAAAAAGTCAGTAATGCACCAAATGTTACCATATCCCCTGACATGAACCCGTCTGCACAAGGTACAAACAGAAAATAAAATGAAGCAAGTAATAAAAACGGTGCGTGCATTGACGTGTACTCCGACTGTGATTTACAATCCATCACTTAGATCCAAATCTGGCACAAAAAAGGCTATCGCTCTGTGGGTTAAAGATTGTGGCGCATCTGGACGATAGTCTGCAGAGCTCCAGTGAGTGCGACCCGGACCCAAAATCCACTGATTTATTGATACTTTTCATAGCTTGTTACATTTCTAGAAATACTAATAGAGATACATTTAACAAACTATAATGGACATGTTCTTAACTAATATCTCTTTCTCATTGCTCTTTTCATGGGGTAATTAATGCAAATATTAAGAATATCGGCACGTGTAAAATAGAAGTGACAGTAGATTTTTCTGCGACAATATTAACTCAGACAATAGTAGCAGCGAGAAGAGAAGTGGGAAATAAATGGCTTGGAAACTTGCAGCAAGTTGGAGAAGCCTCCTGCCAGGGAGATAGATTTGGAAGAGGAGGAACAGACAAAGAGAGAAGAGAAAGTGTTGTCTTTGTTTTCACTTCTACACATGACATGTCAGCAGCATGAAGGACACAACTTATTCTAGAACCGCGGATTGGCACCGCTTGTCAACACTTTGTAATGATGTTAAGTCAGCAGTATGTAGGATTTGGGATGCCACAATGTCTCCGTGTCTCCCGGGATGCATGTTTTAACTGTGCCACTTCACCAACTCCTCACTGAATCATTAAAAAAAGAAAGTCTGTGTTTCTTCACTAAACCTGTAGCATCTGGCAGCTGAAAAAGTGCAGCAGAAACGAGCAACATGGTGCAGAGCATAGGAGAAATTTCATATTGTGACAACACATCAAAATAAATTGCTGTCAACAGACCCAAACACAGAGTGCTGTGATTTTATCTGACGTGTGAAGGGCTGAGACAGGCTGTCTTGACAAGTATTCCTGGAGCACCTGATGTATACACAAGACAGTGATGTAAATCTGATTTCCTGATACGAGTGTGTGGATATATATATATATATATACACGCAATAAGAGTCACCCTTTGCTATCAGATCTGATTGCAAGACGCCATCCCAAGCATTTTCAGTGTCCATTTACAGCTGGCAGGGATCAGTGGAAGGCTGGCATCGTGTAAAAGAACTTCCACGGACAGGCTTTGTTCTAGACACTCTGCCTAGGAGGTCCCATAGGGTCCTCTGGCCTCCCCCTTTAACTCCTATACAGGGATCTGGTCTTGCACAGAGGTTCCTGAGTTGTGTCAGCAGAGTGGCTGCTGGCCGATAGAACAATCTGAAGAATAGATTAATAACAGGACTGAACCAGAGCAGGTGTAAACCATAACTGGCAGGAGTGGTAGGGCAGGGTGTGCTGCTCTCCCATTGCCTACAGCCAGACTGGGCAGCACTACAGGTGCCGACTGCAGTACTTTCTGTGCCTCCAAGAGCTTCTGGTCATAAAGTCTCCACCATCCCCTGCACTGCCATCAGGAGCAGACTTCACAGGAGGAGGCCCAAATGGAGATGTGACAAAAAGGAATTTGTGAAATGTTTTTTGCCCATCAAGTCACCACCTTTGACAGTCATCGGTTTCCTTGTGTCCCTAGTAGCCCAAATAGATCCTCATGTTGCTGCTCGCTCAGGAGACAAGTCAGTGACTTGTCCAAAGCCCGATTGGTTGGGATTATGACGAGGCTAGCTTGACATTTCTCCCAGGCGTGTCTACCTTCTTGATTACAGACCGGTCATTTGAATATGTCACACGGGCAGTAAACTTGGGTATAGGAGCAGAGCAGTCCGCACATGATGGCAATTTGAAGGGTAAAAAGCATTTGACCTGTTTCCTTGTAAAGCAGTCTTGTAACCTTTTCGTAATGTGCAGGGTTAAGAATGTTTCAGATCTTTGCAGCAATAGTCGTCTACTTGTACTTACCTAGCACAGACAATCCATTTGGCACCTACGCAGAACCATTACAGATCATTTAGGAATGCTAAACAATCTCCCCCAGATTCTCGCCGTCCTACAAGTCTAAATAGTGCATATTTCATCTCGCCTGTGGCAGCAGGGAGCTCTGAATGATGCATAGAAATTTGACTCTCACTAGATCATCTTCATGTATGCATATTTTGCTTCAATCATCTCAACGTAGATTGTAAATGGTGGAGAGTGATTGGAGAAGAGCTATGCTCTCAGTATGAAGGAAGAAGGGGGAAAATACCTCTGCATGTAATCTGCATGTCAGGGCGTTCTGCATAATTCTGATTTTCCTCGATAGCTCTATAAAACAATATTTTGCTTGTGCTCCCCGGAGACATTATGCATGAAGTGAGTGGATTCACATTTGCAATTTACATATATTGCAGCCTTAGTGCAAGATAGAATAGCAAGCCACAATAATGGAGAATTTTCTCCACTGCTGACGTTCCTTTTCTCTAAAGCCGGAAATGATAATTAATGCTGGGAGTTCTGGTTTTCCAACAGTGGGGAGCCACAGGTAGGGGACCTCTGGGATGACACATTGCAGATGAGGAGCTCTTACAATTCTGCCATAGTGTTCACATATATTCTATTTTGTTCCTAATTAAAAAGAAAACATTTTATTTCTCCTTCATTGTTTGAGGGTTCTGTGGCATGACCTTGGTGACACCCAACACAAGCCATTGTGTTATGTTGACCACAATTGGATTTTGTTACGGTGTTCATTGTTTGATGGGAATAATAGTGCAATATTGTAGTTCCCCTCTAATATCGCCAAATAACTTGGCAGATTTTCCATCTAAAGCTCGTAATACACATGATATAGCTGATGGCCAACAGCTCTATCCTTCTCCTTTATACTCCTGAACATTCAGCTCGGCCGAGCTTTCATGTGTTTTCATTTTCACAAAGGAAAGCCGACAAAGCCACTGCGAAACGTCTCTGGCAGAGACTTATCTCCCACAGATGGGAGGCATAAAGACCCCAATTCATTACAGCTGGCAATTTTTTATGCCAGTCGCAATGAATATGTCACATCTAGTCTAGCGCTCTCTTCATTAATCGGTGTGTGCCAATTAAGGGGAGTTTGTTTTTGCTACCTCATCTGAGAGCAGGATAATGTAGGTAAAGAGAAGCTGGACCCAATGATGTGTCACTTAGTTTACTGGGTGCTGCAATTCTGACACAGAGTTCTTGGCAATGCAGCAGAGCTGAGAAAGCAAACCCCGCCCACACCAGGTTCTGTGTGTGCAAAGTCTATAGACAGTGAGCTGCTTATCACAGGAGGGGCGTTGCTGGACTGATGTAGTCCAGCAAGGTTAATGTCTTGGTGTTAATTCCTTCACAATTAGCAAACAACCGCACACACTGTGACAGGTGACACATCCTGAATTCTGTGTTTCAGCCTCTGTCTCCTGCTGCCTTCAGATTACATAGCAAACGCCTGCTGACAGATTCCCTTTAATGAATTAGGCGTATTTTACAAATGCCACCCACCTCCCCCAGAAGTCTTACTCCATCCAAGGACTAGGGTACATTTCTGGCATCATTTCCATCCCGTTTGTGGCATGACTTATGATGAATTTTTGTGCCAGCCTTCGCCTTGCCTTGTCCAGCGTAACCTCCATACACTTTGGTGAGACTGGCGCAAAAACTTCAAATGTTGCTTCATTTTTGCATCACTTTCAAATTGCAGAAAAATTTTTCAACATTTCAAAAAGTTTTCCTCCAGAATGTGTGATAATGATGAATTGGCGCCTTAGTCTGTGTTCAGACGCAACAGGGGATTTTTCAGCCACAAAAACTCTGGGTTCAAAACTCAGGTATTGCTGCTTTTTTGCCGTATATTTTATGTGTGATTGATTAGTCTAAAAGTACATGTTTAATATAGTTAGTTTTATTTAAAAAAAAAACACAGTTTATTTTCTTTGTGTGGAAAAAAAACACTGCAAAAACGATCGAAGAATTGGCCGGCTGCAGATTTTAAAATGCGGTCGTTCTAAAAAAAACAAACGGTGTATGAAAGTTCTGAAATCTCCGTTTTTGCTGGTATGGTATAAAGCAGTTTCGTGTGAACATTGCCTTAGAGTCTAGAAAAACCATCTGAAAACTTGTGTATGTAGTTTCTGTGATGATGGCCGTCCGTGTTGTCAACACACTGGTCCCAAAGCCTCAAATTGTAAAGCTAATGGAAATAAAAAAAGGTCTGAAAATGTGGCATAAAAGGGGAAGTCAAGGACTCGTGTTAGTGGTGATCGCTTGATCCTAGAGGGAAATGCTCCATGATATTGTCTGAGAGTTATGAAGAAGAAATCCTCCTCGTCTTGATATCGCTCCGTTTTCTAACACCTGGAGACGAGCCGGCGCTCACCTCTTACCGGGGCTTTTCTAGTAATACCTCTATTTTTCCGTTAAAATGCGAGTCGCCTTTTCCTGTATTGTTATTTTATCCCTTAAAGGCTGCTAATGAGAAATAGAGCCTCATTATGATTTTAAGGATGAGAGAGGAATGCTTTTAATTAATGATATGTAAATGCTCTTGAATTGATTATGTTAGAATATCAAGAGAGATGGGTAGAAGCTGTGGTGTAATATATTTTAATTAAGAATTAATTAAAAATGATGGCAATTTCATAAAGCCTTGCAGAAAATAGTGGGAATTTACTTTCTGTCAGGAGTAAATTAGCTCGTGATTAAATAAAAAGGCCTTGCATTAATAGCAGAGTTATTTTTACATTGCGCAATGAAAAATTGCATCTTTCTCCTAAATATATAATCCAGCGTTCTGTGCATCTTATTCAATTTTGCAAAAAAAAAAAAAAAACTTTGGTAAAAAGTTATCGGAAGACAAAGAGGACACATAAAAGAAAGCTATCCATAGCCAGCTGTCAGCTTGTGACTCCAAGCAAACATCACAGGATACAGTAGATGGATCCTGATGTCCGCGCCGTGTTCCATCTTCCCAGGTGACAGTCAACGCTCCTGTCTTAATATATGCCTGGCTCCTGTCCATACTTTAATATGACATCCCAGGGTTAGGAGCATCACTTGTGCAAGGTGACCTGGCTGCTAACTTGGGACACCTGTTACAAGTACGCCTACCGAGCCAGACAAAGGAAAAATAACTGCACCATGGTCGTGAATCCAAAATGAAAACTAATTTTGGTCTTTTTTGTATTATTTTAATGTAGGTTTTAGACTTTGCATTTTTGCTAACCTTGTTCTTGAATCATTATGTTGAGAGGTGCACTTTCTGTAAAAGAGAATATGGACATCCTACTCGATGGGTGATGGTTGCAATGCCTCGGGCACGGCACGTATTGCACCCCCAAACTCAATATTAAAGGGAATCTGTCACCAGGTTTTTGCCACTTACTGTGAAAGCAGCATAATGTAGGGGAAGAGACCCTGATTCGTTACTTGCTGTAGTTTTGATAAAAACACTTTTATCAGCAGGAGATTATTACTAGAGGACCAGTAAACCTGTTGCCATGTAGTCCTTCATATTCATGATCTCTGTATAATCCCACCCCCACCACTGATTGGCAGCTTTCTGGCTATGCACAGTGTTCACAAAAAAATGTGCCAATCTGTGGTGTGGGCGGGGTTATACACAGCTCAGCATTCAGAGAACTGCTAGATCTGAAGCAAATATAAGTTATTTTACCAAAATGTCAGCAAGCAGCCCAGTGAGTAATACATTGCTGGAATAGTGGTCTCTGCCCCTATATTATGCAGCTCTCAAATGGTGTAACAAAAACCTGGTGACATATTTTCTTTAATGCGCCCTTAAAATAAATAATGCCCCATGAGTGCCTCCTTAGAGATCAATGATGCCCTTTGCATTTCTCCTCCAAAAGTAATAATTCCACTTTTGTGCCAACCCCCATAAAGAACGTTTCTGTCGCCGAATCTTAGTGACTGCGTCCTCTTCTCTGCACACAGAGCCGGAAGGCTTCAGCAGCCCAATGCGGTGACGTGATTGTTTCTCTAGCCCGGGATGCTGACCACTTGCGGGCCTTGGGTCTATAGTAGTCTGTGGTCTACAGAATGGTCAGCGGTGGAGCCGAGAGCCTATGCCCACTGGTTGGTTGAGGTTGTCTTCAGCTTATTTATCTTACCAAGGTTTGACTCGCCAATTCTGACCACAGTGTCATCTGCTGAGCTCTGGAGGTCACTTCACAAAAAGTTTGTTTTGATTCTCTGATTTTAAAGACAGATGTCAGCCAGAAGCATGTACAGGATAGGGGATAAATGCTAGCTTGGCGAGGCCCGGCTGCTGAGCATTCATGACCGCTGCACCCCCATACTCCTCCTAGCCACGGTCTGTAGCCAGTGTCCTACTGGTCATGGTTGTCCCAGCAGTCGAACTACCATGAAATAATATTTCACGTTCTCAATTTCTTTTTCTCTTTCAACAATTCTGTTGATTTCTGATTTTTTTTTTTTAACCAATTTCACTTTTAATATAACTGGAAGAAAAGATATTGTATGTGATTCAGCATCAGTGCAGCGGGAGCCAATGACGGCAGACGTTGTAAGTTCACGACTTTGTGTTATACTTCACACTTCTGAGGGTTTTTGTCTATTGGATGAATTAGTTATTTCGCCCGTTCAGTTCTTAACTACATAATTTACAATCATTTTTTTTTATTGAAAATGACCTGATTTTTCTAGAATAAGGCTAAGATCAGGTGGCTTCCCACATCCATGTGTCACGGGAAGTACAGACTGTGATTCACAGACCGGCTGCGAATCTCCTGACTATATACATATATATATATATATGTGCTTATATGGGGGTGTTGAGTTCAGGTTGGTAAGACTGCAGCCGTTCTGTGACACACAGATGTGTGAATGCTGCCTTAGGGTAGGTGTCCACTGAGTTTTTCAAGCAGAAACTGAGTGGCAACTCTCCAGATCTCAAAAGTTTTCAAAAACTTTAGATCTCAGTTCATCTTCTCTTCCGAAAACCCAGAAAAAAGACTCAGGCTCGATTACTCAAGACCAGCGTTGTTCACACTGAGAGGGCGTGCTGGAGTGGAGTCAGACCCTCCTGACGAGTGGTGTCTGAGATTTATGGAACTCCACTGTGTGTCATGAATAAAGTGCCCACGCCGCACTCCCGGCCCACCCTGGTTCGCTAATTTTGTCATATCTGGGAGAAACTGCCAAAAGTTGCAAAATGTAGCCTCAACTCTTAAGTTGCATCTAAATTATGTGACTTTTTAAAGGTTTTCCGCCATAATTCTGGCGTGAAAGCTTTGATGAATCAGGCGCTGTGTGCACACAGCCTTATATAGGTACCTCAACGTTTCCCTGCAGGAAAAAAGACATACATACGAAAACAGTGAGGTCACAGAACAGGGTCCTGCCCCAGTTGTCAAGCAGGAGATCAACGTTAATGTACCGATGATCTGATACAGCCTTTCTGCCTTACTCCATAGAAATCAGGAGTTTTTTTTGGGGGAGGACATTGTTTGGACACTTTGTGGATGGACCATAGAAGATGACACATTCATGTGGTTACAGATTTCTATTTTTCCTCTAATTATACACGTGCCCCTCTAAATGACATCATACATGGTGGGCCTGCCTGGCATGCATTCTCTTTACAGAACTAAATGGTACAAATAAGAAAAATAATTGGCAAGCCAGTGATGCTGCGGTGGAGCTAAATGTCTGAGTGGCATTCCCCCACTCTACGCGCGCTGCCTGGCAGGACAACGACCGGCAGCACGTTCTGCTCTCTGCCTCCTTGGTGCCTCCGGTTTGGAGTGAAGCGCTCGGTTGAAAAGAACATTCCTGATCTCCATACACGCCATGGGTTCAGCAGCACTTAGCCCTGGGAGGGAGGCAAAGACTATCTCTGAAATGTTTCTAAATTGACTTCACACCCATCGGAGCATCAGGGTTCATTCTCTTTCAGTATTCTGTTCCTCACCACGATGCCACCTAATTACTTCTTGAATAATTTCAGCGTTTCTGCCTGGACAGTTGTACCCGCCTGTCATGGGTGCATCGCCACGAAGATCGTCGCGATTGCACATTCTGACTTCTCACAGCTGAGCTGCTGTTTCTTTGTGTTTGGTAATGAGAGAGTTAATTTTACCTAGCTCTTTGCTAAGACTAGGTTCAGCCTCGCCCGGCTGCTTTGGATTATGTTCTAATTAGTTTCCTTTATATTCCTGCCAGTCTGGGTGTTGGATGCCGGTGAAAGCATTCATATAGTTTAGCAGACTGGATCGGTTCTGGGAATACTTAAGCTAAGAGCTCCTTAGTTGTTTTTACTCTTACAGCTTATAGTTTATCTCTGAGACCTATGGTGTTCCTACTGTGTGTGAGTGTTGTATGTAAGACTTTATTTACTTTATTTCTTATCTTTCTTGTATGTCTTTCTGTTCATTAACCGTTACCTGGTCATTCCCTTTGGTGGTATTCAGGGTCCTTCTTAGGACTAGAATACAGTTGGCAGGGATTGATAGGAGACAGGGTTTACGCTGGTGGCCTGGACCTCTGTACCTTTAACAGTACCTCCAGGTTGAGGGATTAGTTAGGACCCCAGTTAGGGTCAGCTTAGACCCCGGTCACCCTCTAGCCGGAGACAGCGTATAACGGATTCCGTTTTGACCCACTGGACTTTCTGTCAGGTAAATCTATGTTATCATATAGCTATGCACATGTTATATAGTATGTTGCCCTTTTGATATAGATTATTGTCATCACATATATATATCTGCTATACAGCGTGACATTTTCACCGGCCATACTAAAGATTCTCCCCAGCTATCATGGATCCAGTAGCCCAGCTGGCCCGGCAGTTGCAGGGATTGTCCATGGAGTTGGCAGACATTAAGTCCAAGGTTTTGTCCCCCCCGGAGCAAACCAGATCTGAACCTAAGGTTGCTCTCCCGGACAGGTTCACTGGTGGGCGGGACAAATTTTTTACTTTCCGGGAGGCATGTAAATTGTACTTTCGGCTGCGGCCTCGGTCATCTGGGAGTGAAGAGCAGAGGGTGGGAATTGTTATCTCGCTCTTACAAGGGGATCCTCAATCTTGGGCGTTCTCTATTCCTCCAGGCTCCCAGATCTCCAGTCAGTGGATCGATTTTTTACTGCCCTGGGTCTGGTATATGATGATCCGGATCGAGTCTCCCTTGCTGAAACAAGGTTACGTAAAATACGGCAAGGAAATCGTCCAGCGGAGGAATATTCTTCTGAGTTCCGTAGATGGGCAACAGATACTCAGTGGAATGACCCTGCTCTTAGGAGCCAGTTTTGTCAAGGGTTGTCTGACAAATTAAAAGATGTGTTGGCTCAGTATGATTCTCCTCCATCACTGGAGGCTGCTATGGCCCTCGCTATTCGCATTGATAGACGTCTTCGGGGAAGACGCGAGGTAGCTCCGCCCCCCGTGATGACTCCACCTACTACTAAAGTCCCTTATACTGAGGTTCCTCTGGTCTGTTCTGAGGAACCCATGCAGTTGGGAGGGACATCATTTTGTAGGAGGGAATCAGCGGTGCGCCGCAAGACTAGAAGGTGTTTCTTTTGCGGGAGAGAGGGACATTTTGTTGGGGGGTGTCCATCCCGGACCTCTTTGAACCAAGGAGTTAACCTGGGAGTGTGTATTTCGTCCCCAAATCCCTCTCAGTTTCTCGTGCCTGCGGAGGTGGTGATTGGTACTAGAACTGAGAGGATTTCTGTTTTTCTTGATAGTGGGTCCGGGGCTAATCTGGTGGACACTCGGTTTGCCCAGGTGCATGGTATGCAACTGAGTGTATTGGCCAAACCGGTCCCTATACTCTCTATTGATTCTAGACCTCTTGGTCAAGGTAGCTTGGTACAAGCTGTTCATAACATAGATCTTCGAGTAGGGGCAATACATAAAGAGCAATTGTCTTGTTATGTGTTGGAGGGTCTGCCTGCTCCTATTGTGTTGGGACTTCCTTGGTTGGCTAAACATAACCCAGTGATTGATTGGCAATCCAGAAAGATAAGCCAGTGGGGTGAATTTTGCAAGAATAACTGCATGAGCACGGTCATCGGTGCGGTTGTGCCTAGGACTTTGCCTCCTTTTCTGGAGGACTTTTGGGAGAAGTTCTCAGAGGAGGGGTGTAAAGAGTTACCTCCTCATCGCACATATGACTGCTCAATAAAGTTGCTTCCTGATGCCTTATCTCGTACTTTCCCAGGGGTCGGGAAGACTGATGATCCGGTTCCTATTCCTCAGGAGGGAGTTGTAGTGTCAGCTGTATGCTCTGAGCTTGAGGGGGAGGTATTGGGGGCTCAGGGGGACGCCCCTGTGGGACTTCCAGGGAGACTGATAGTTCCAGATCGCTTAAGACTGAAGGTTACGGAGAACCCTTACAAACGGATGGCTGATAGGAGGAGAGTTTCTGGTCTAGATCTGAGGGTGAACGATCTGGTGTGGTTGTCTACCAGGAATATAAAACTTAAAGTTTCCTCCTGGAGGTTGGGTCCCAGATTCATCGGGCCATACAGGATCAGTTCCATAATTAATCCTGTGGCATTTCGTCTGGACCTCCCTCCTACGTTTAAAATTCATAATGTGTTTCACAAGTCATTACTTAAAAAGTATGTGGCACCAGTCATACCGTCACCTCTACCTCCTCCTTCAGTGGTAATCAATGATAACGTGGAAGTTCATTGGAGGGGTATGGTCCTGAGGAGAGGACGTGGGTCCCTGCGTCTGATGATAACGCAGATCGATTGGTTCGGACCTTTCACACAACTTACCCGGACAGACCTGGTCATGAGGGTCCGGAGGCCCCTCGTAGAAGGGGGGGTACTGTCATGGGTGCATCGCCACGAAGATCGTCGCGATTGCACATTCTGACTTCTCACAGCTGAGCTGCTGTTTCTTTGTGTTTGGTAATGAGAGAGTTAATTTTACCTAGCTCTTTGCTAAGACTAGGTTCAGCCTCGCCCGGCTGCTTTGGATTATGTTCTAATTAGTTTCCTTTATATTCCTGCCAGTCTGGGTGTTGGATGCCGGTGAAAGCATTCATATAGTTTAGCAGACTGGATCGGTTCTGGGAATACTTAAGCTAAGAGCTCCTTAGTTGTTTTTACTCTTACAGCTTATAGTTTATCTCTGAGACCTATGGTGTTCCTACTGTGTGTGAGTGTTGTATGTAAGACTTTATTTACTTTATTTCTTATCTTTCTTGTATGTCTTTCTGTTCATTAACCGTTACCTGGTCATTCCCTTTGGTGGTATTCAGGGTCCTTCTTAGGACTAGAATACAGTTGGCAGGGATTGATAGGAGACAGGGTTTACGCTGGTGGCCTGGACCTCTGTACCTTTAACAGTACCTCCAGGTTGAGGGATTAGTTAGGACCCCAGTTAGGGTCAGCTTAGACCCCGGTCACCCTCTAGCCGGAGACAGCGTATAACGGATTCCGTTTTGACCCACTGGACTTTCTGTCAGGTAAATCTATGTTATCATATAGCTATGCACATGTTATATAGTATGTTGCCCTTTTGATATAGATTATTGTCATCACATATATATATCTGCTATACAGCGTGACACCGCCGGCCCAACTGCATTTACCACTGTGTTGCTCGAGAAGAAGCGGTTTTCTGCTCTTGCCTTCAATATAGCTTTGGTCTTAACTCTTGTTCTATCCCTGTTTGTGCTCATTTGCTTTTTACTGGCCAGCTACTAATAACTTATATTTACATATCCATCTCGGTGATTTGCATTAGAACTTATTTTAGTTCATTATCCGCTTAGTGAATAATTTCTTCTCCGATCATATTTAAAATGCGTTAGCGCTGTTTATTGCTTCTTACAGTCATCAAAATGGTACGATGGAGATACTTCTACTAAATATCTATTCTGCAACCAGACCGCTATACTTTCAAGTGGAACCTGATATATGTACTATGTGTGTGTATATGTATGTGTGTGTCTGTGTATTTACAATGTCTGTGTGCGTATATATATATGTGTATATACAGCATGTATGTGTGTATAAATATAAATGTGTGTATATGTTTATATATCTATATATGTGTGTGTGTTTATATATACTATGTGTTTATATATACTATATATATATATGTGTGTGTGTGTATAGGTAGGTGTATGTGTGTATAAATATATACATACAAGCCAGTGTGTATTTTTTCTCAAATTTCTGCACTTTTTCTTTGGAGCTGCATTAAACAAAAGCTTTTGTTTTTTTCCAGCATTAAGCGCTGGCCCCTCCATGGTATCCACGCACCTAATTAGCCATCAAATATGCACGCGAAGGGTTAAACCAAAGGCAAATTATATATGCGTACCTGCCAGCCAACTCTTGTCACACACCCATCAGCGCGAAAACATTAAATGAGTCGGAAAACATTAGCTGGATATGACAGCAGCAGCTTTTAAAGCATTTACTGCGTCTGCTACCACTCAAAGCACAGTGACCTCCCAGGACTAGGGTCTCTCAGACCCGGGTGGGGAGGGTGTTAGTTGTGCATTTTTAGAGAATAAGCGCTAGTGCATGGGGGATAAAGGTGGTCATAATTGCAGGAATAAGATAGCCTGTTTTCTACACACAGGTCTTAAAGCTTTGTAGTGCTCGGACCATTATCCGGGCTGGGGTTAGACTATATCATCGCAGTCTATGAGAGGTAGCTATGGTCTGACTTCCCATGATGTAAAGGTAGACTGTGCTCAGGTGAGGTTAATGTGTACAGCTGTCATATTCTGCATTTAACAACCATCAGCATAAAATAGCTTTTGGGACCGGGACGTGCCACCGACATCCATTCAGTGTCACGGTGATGCATGCCACATCGGTGCCTGGAATTGAATTTGTCCTCTCCTTTTGTGTTACTTGACATTAAAGAACCTGCAGCAAAGATCCAGTAACAAAAGGAACATTTCTAGCTTGGCGAGGACTGCGTTGTAATTATACAGTTCTTAAGCCTTCAGACCCCCCGGCTGCTTTTCCCCCCAGCTGTGCGCCAGTCACATTGCACCCCTGCCGACTCCCCATGCCTTCCCAGGAATCCTTCCTCACACCACCCTCTGTGTTACAATCTGCCAGCGCAGATATAATTGCTGGGTAGCTCCTCTCTCTCTGTCTCTTGTTCTGAGCCTGTTAAAGTTGGAGCTGACACTGCCCTATGAATCTCCTGTCAGAAACAGTAGAACCTGAGCCCTTAACCCTAAATGTGCAGAACCCTCAATTGCTACTGAGCCTGGAGTCTGTAATACAAAGACAAGACGCTCAGTGTTTGTTTTATTTGTTTGATCAAATCATTACATTGTATTTTTTGTATATTTGCCTGCATTTGTAGAATTATGTTCAGATAAGCACAACACTACTGTCACTAAGTAGTAATTTATGTACTATGTTCACCTTGAAGCTAGACTTGAATGACTTTTATACATATTTAATAATAATAATAATAATTTTATTTATATAGCACAAATATATTCCATGGCACTTTACAACTAAGATAAGGAAAATTTAGAATTAAGGAAGAGAGAAGAGTTACGGTAAATTAGTGAGGTAATGTGATAGGTCTGTCTTAAGAGATCGTTTTTTAAACATGGTTAAAAAAGTGGGGGCTAGGTATTAATTGGATCTTTCCGGGGTAGTGTATTCCGAAAAACGAGCACAGCACGAGTGAAGTTTTGTAGACGGAAGTCGTAGGTTTGTATTATGGAGGATGTTAGTTTTAGGTCAGTTGCAGAATGAGGAGAACAGGTAGGGTGGTAGATAGAGATGAGGGAGGAGATGTGTGGTGGTGCAGGACTTTGGAAAGCTTTGTGGGTGAGAGACGTAAGTTTGTATTGCATTCTGTAGCGGATGTGTAACCAGTGCAATGACTGGATGCACAAGGTGGAGGCATCGGTGTAGTAGCTGGACAAAAATACGATCCTAGCTGCCGTATTCAGGACGGGTTAGAGAAGAGAAAGTTCGTAAAGAGCGAGACTGATCAGTAGAGAGTTGCTGTAGTCCAGACAAGAAAAAATAAGAAGTACAGTAAAGGAATGTGCACACGTTCAGTAATTGGCAGCGCTTTCGACGCAGCACATGTTCACTGTGTCCAAAGCGCTGCCATCTATTGAACGCAGGTGAATCTCCATGTGTTCACTGAACCGTGCAGATTTACCTTGTCCAGTACCTTGTACGGGTGAATTTTGTCTTGCAGAGTTTTGTGTCTCCTGTTATGTTTCAGTAGCTGAGGAGTGCAGGCAAAAAAGGCAATACACCAGAGCAGTTGGAATCTATGAGATTGCAGTACCCTGACTAACCACAACAACTAGAGGCAGCCGTGGAGCGTTCCTACGTTGGTCCTAGACGCCTCGTCACAGCCTGAGAAACTAACTACACCTAAAGATAGATATAGGAAAGCTATCTGCCCCGGAGCAGAACCCCAAAGATAATAGAAAGCCCCCAAACATGTAATGGCGGTTAGACAAGAAGAAATACTGACACAGACAGAAAATAGTATGAGCAAACGTTGGGGCCCAAACTAACTAAATAGAAAAGGATAGGAAGGGTACTTACTGCAAGCCCAGAAAACCCTGAAAAGCACCAACTCTACTAATTTCAAAAACACCTGAGATCACACGACCTCTACCACCTAAATTAGTTCTCTGGTGTAACAAAATCAAAACAGCAGCCACTGAAAAAACTGGAAAAAGCAAAAGTACAAACATCAGTGGCTGAACTAAACTGAGAGGGCAAAAGCCCCCGGAGGGGACCCTGAAGGCCCCCACAGAAGTGCAGGACAAAATGCAAAAATCAAGCACAAAAACAAAAAGAAGAAAATGTCTTATCTGTTAGCAGGAGATGCAGACACGACACAGCAGGCTACAAGGGAAACAGGAATCAAGGATTGAGACCAGAACAATTGATCACCGGCAACCCTGATGGGAAGGTGACTCCCTTATATAAGACCAGTCAGTAACACCTGATTCCCAATCCTCACAATCTTCACAATCTTCACTGACAGACCAGCACCGCTTGTAACCACCAGAGGGAGCCTCTGCTCAGAACTCATCCCAAGCCCACTCACAACAGTACCCCCCCCCTTGAGGAGGGGTCACCGAACCCTCATTTGAGCAACCAGGTCGTCAGGATGAGTTCTATGGTACGCACGGATGAGTCTCCTATAGTGTTGAGCGATACGATACTGCAAATATCGGATATCGGCCGATATTAGCTCTATCGGCCTTTCGATAATTCGTTTCGATATTTTCGTCTTATCGAATACCGGAATCGGATTTGTCACTGTCACTGTGAGTGTCCGTCGGTCGGGTCTGTCAGGAGTCAGCGGCACTTACCTGGCAGAAGATCTCCGGCGGTCACGTCCTGGACTGCTTGATGGCCGCCATTATCTTCTCCCTGGCGGTCACATGCAGTTTTTCGCGATAACTGCAGTGACTGCAGGGTAATCCCGGCCGTAAACCAGTCCGATGACGTCACCGTCGGGGAAGCAGGTAATCAGCTGTGCTGCGCCGGGATGACAGGCTCTGCCTGTCATTCTGATGTAGCAGAGCTGGATCGTCGTGGGACACTCGTTACTATGGACTGCGTCGGTTAGGTGGTATACTTTTTTTTTTCATTTTTTTACAGGAGATCGATGGCGTCGCAGGATGAGACTGTAATAAAAGTAATGAAAACTGTGTTTTTTTTTTTTTTATTAAATTAAAAAACTTTTTTATGAACATTCACCCGTCCGGGTACATCAACAAGTTAACTATTTACATACAGGGACCCTGTCCGGGTTATTTATAATTCTTTGGCAGGGGTGTTCAAGGTACCACCTGGTACTCTTCTGATGCTTGCCAAACATCCGAGGCACCAAGGACCACCAGGACCTGATGACGTCGTGTGGCCTGTACAGTCAAGTCGTGACCCGCTATCTGGGTCTGTGTGGCCACCTCTTTCATCTCCCTCCGGGTCTGGAGCCCTATGTCCCGGACTGAACGAACCCCAGGGGGCCTAACAGGGCGCCGGGTACGGGCCAGCTATACTTATCATGTCCATAGCTGGGGCTGCTGAGGAGACCACTGAGGGAGGCTGGGGAGATTTACGGCGTGGGGTGGGCACTTTTGCAGAGGCCTGGATGTGGGAGGCTGAAGGCTCCAAGGGTCTCACAGGTTCCTGACACTCTGGGAGTAGGGGTCGCACCTGGTAACATTTAGGGCGTACCATCCATTGTAACCCCAGTGTCGGGTGTAAGTCACCAAGTCTCCTGGCAACAGGTCCCTCCCCGGGTGTCCTTCTGGGAGGTGAGCCTCCACGTCCCGCCGGTTCACAAAAACTTCTAAATAAAGTCCAGGCTCCTGGATGAAGCCCCGACCACCTTTCAATTTAAAGCTCCGTACTGCACCCTTACGCCGCGGCTCCCACAGGGTTCCTTTATCTTTTCTCATCCGGTCCTTCTCTGCCCGGTCCTTCTCCAGCTGACGTTGGCGAAGCTTTTGGGATTCTCGCTGCTCCCTTTGTCGCTCTGCTTCCCGCTCCCAACGTCTCCACTCTTCCTCCTGACGCCGGTTGTAATTCTCCTCCATCAGCTGCTCCATGTCTCCACCATCAAATGCCAGCTTACAGTGTCCGGTTTGCGGCAGCTCTCCTGGCGCCCCCCAGTCCTGGCGGCGCTCACCTGCGGAGGAAGCAACCGGCTCTGGAACAGATGACAGTCGGGGCTCCGGTACAGGCAGGTAGACCTCTGGTGCCTGCGCGGCCTCCTCCATGAGGATGGGTGTCGCTTCTTCTGTCTCAGCGACGGGGGCAGACAGCGGGATCTGGGGTGCTGCCGGTGCAGAGTTTTTTGCAGGAACGGGTGCCACCACTGCGACAACGTCAACCGGATCACATTGCAAGGGCTCCTCTACTAGAACGGGTGCCTCACCTTCCGGTACAGACACTTCAGGTAAGAGGGATTGGCGCCGCTCCAAGTTTATTTTTAGGGCACGCCAGCTGGCTTCCATCCTGGCGACCTCCTCCCGGTGCTGGGCCAGGCCTCTTAGGGTATCCTCCGCTTCTTGCAGCGTAGGAGGGTTTCCAGGCCGGGTGCCCAACGGTGGTTCCGTGGCGATCGGGTCGCTTCCGTGGGGGGAGAGCTCTGAGTCTGACTGCTCCATCCCTTCACACTTCTGCTCGTGTCCATTAGCCATCTCTGCCAAGTCACATGTGTCATTAGCATCAGGAGAGGCCCCTCTTTTGTAGGGAGGCGGGACCTTCGCGTTAGTTTCCGCACACTGAGGAGGATGAGGAGGCGGAACTGTGGGGCACGATCTTACATTGCAGTACCATTTAGAGCCATCGTTTTCGCGTCACTGAGTGAGTGTACACCCACGAAGAGCACGCCCTTCTTCTTCACCAGTGCCTCGTCGTGACGCAGATATGGCTGAAAAATGGCAAATACATTCTCTGATGATTTTAGCAATTCTCAAGCACAAAACCAGTTCAATTCAGGCACACAGGACTCGCTTATAGCGAGCTACAGAATCCTGTTCGTGACGCCCAAGTTGAGTCGCACAGAGCCAGAGGTTTTTGGGGTACTCGGCACCGAGCCCGTCGACTTCTATGGGGTATGTCACGGCTTTACCCGGCAATTGAATCAGAGTCTATTTTACTATGTAGAAGTGTATAAACTAAAATATAATAATATATATATATTAAATATATATATATATATCACAATGACATTACAGTGCCTACAAGTAGTATTCAACCCCCTGCAGATTTAGCTGGTTTGATAAGATGCAAATAAGTTAGAGCCTTCAAACTGCAAACGAGAGTAGGATTTATTAACAGAAGCGTAAATCTTACAAAACAAAAAGTTATGTTGCTCAGTTGAATTTTAATAAATTTTAAACATAAAAGTGTGGGTCAATTATTATACAACCCCTATGTTTAATATTTCGTGGAATAACCCTTGTTTGCAATTACAGCTAATAATCGTCTTTTATAAGACCTGATCAGGCCGGCACAGGTCTGTGGAGTTATCTTGGCCCACTCCTCCATGCAGATCTTCTCCAAGTTATCTAGGTTCTTTGGGTGTCTCATGTGGACTTTAATCTTGAGCTCCTTCCACAAGTTTTCAATTGGGTTAAGGTCAGGAGACTGACTAGGCCACTCCAACACCTTGACTTTTTCCCTCTTGAACCAGGCCTTGGTTTTCTTGGCTGTGTGCTTTGGGTCGTTGTCTTGTTGGAAGATGAAATTACGACCCATCTTAAGATCCTTGATGGAGGAGCGGAGGTTCTTGGCCAAAATCTCCAGGTAGGCCGTGCTATCCATCCTCCCATGGATGCGGACCAGATGGCCAGGCCCCTTGGCTGAGAAACAGCCCCACAGCATGATGCTGCCATCACCATGCTTGACTGTAGGGATGGTATTCTTGGGGTCATATGCAGTGCCATCCAGTCTCCAAACGTCACGTGTGTGGTTGGCACCAAAGATCTCGATCTTGGTCTCATCAGACCATAGAACCATGAACCAGTCTGTCTCAGAGTCCTCCAAGTGATCATGAGCAAACTGTAGACGAGCCTTGACATGACGCTTTGAAAGTAAAGTACTTTACAGGCTCGTCTGGAACGGAGACCATTGCTGTGGAGTACATTACTTATGGTATTGACTGAAACCAATGTCCCCACTGCCATGAGATCTTCCCGGAGCTCCTTCCTTGTTGTCCTTGGGTTAGCCTTGACTCTTCGGACAAGCCTGGCCTCGGCACGGGAGGAAACTTTCAAAGGCTGTCCAGGCCGTGGAAGGCTAACAGTAGTTCCATAAGCCTTCCACTTACGGATGATGCTCCCAACAGTGGAGACAGGTAGGGCCAACTCCTTGGTAAGGGTTTTGTACCCCTTGCCAGCCTTGTGACCCTCCACGATCTTGTCTCTGATGGCCTTGGAATGCTCCTTTGTCTTTCCCATGTTGATCATGTATGAGTGCTGTTCACAAGTTTGGGGAGGGGCTTAAATAGTCAGAAAAGGCTGGCAAAAGAGATCATTAATCCACACATGTGAAGCTCATTATTCTTGGTGCCTGAACTACTTCTTAATACTTTAGGGGGACCAAACAGAATTCTTGTGGTTTGAGGGGTTGAATAATAAATGACACTCTGAATTAACTTTTAACGTTTTTTAAAAAAAATAAAAATAATTAAAACAAAAATTTTTGCTGCAGTGCATTTCCCACTTCCAGGCTGATCTACAGTACAAATGTCACAATGCCAAGTTAATTCCGCATGTGTCAACCAGCTAAATCTGCAGGGGTTGAATACTACTTGTAGGCACTGTATATATATATATATATATATATATATATTATTCTATGTGTGTATATTTTGTGTTTACAACGAAAGAAAGGGTTTTTTTTGTTGCGATATTTTGTTCCCATAGACTTACATGGGACTTCCGGTATCGTAATCGGATATCGACGATATTTAGTGATATCGGCGATACCATTTCGATACGATATTTTTAGATATCCAGCAGTATCGCTCAACACTAGTCTCCTAGCATGGATGTCCGAAGCAAACACCCAAGAATTGTCTTCCTGACCATAACCTCTCCACTTAACCAAATACTGGAGTTTCCGTCTAGAAAAGCGAGAATCTAATATTTTCTCAACCACATACTCCAGATTGCCCTCAACCAAAACAGGGTCAGGAGGCACAGCAGCAGGAACCACTGGCTCAACAAACCTCTTCAACAAGGACTTGTGGAACACGTTATGGATCTTAAATGTCCCTGGAAGAAGCAAACGAAAAGAAACAGGATTAAGAATCTCCATGATCTTATAAGGTCCAATGAACCTAGGCTTAAATTTAGGAGATGCTACTCTCATAGGAATATTTTTTGAGGACAACCAGACCAAGTCCCCTACTTTAAACCGAGGACCATCAGTCCTATGCCGGTTAGCAAACCGCTGGGCCCTCTCCTGAGAGAGGGACAACCTCTCCACTACCTGGTCCCAAATCTGTTGCATACGCTCCACAACAGAGTCAACACCTGGACAGACAGAAGCCTCCGTCTGTCCTGAGAAAAATCGAGGGTGAAACCCAGAATTACAGAAAAACGGAGACATCAAAGTGGCAGAGCTAGCCCTATTATTAAGAGCAAACTCAGCCAAAGGCAAAAAAGAGACCCAGTCATCCTGATCAGCCGACACAAAGCATCTTAGATAAGTCTCCAAGGTCTGGTTTGTTCTCTCAGTTTGACCATTGGTCTGAGGATGAAATGCCGAGGAGAAAGACAATTGAACACCCAGTTTAGAACAAAAAGTCCTCCAAAATCTGGAAACAAACTGGACTCCTCTGTCAGACACTATGTTCTCAGGAATGCCGTGTAAACGAACCACGTGCTGAAGGAACAACGGCACCAATTCAGAGGAGGAAGGCAACTTAGGTAATGGCACAATATGTATCATCTTGGAAAACCTATCACAAATCACCCAGATGGCGGTCATTCTCTGAGAAACAGGAAGGTCGGAAATGAAATCCATAGAGATATGCGTCCATGGTCTCTGGGGCACAGGCAATGGCATCAACAAACCACTAGAGCGAGAGCAAGGCTTGGAGCGAGAGCAAGTCCCGCAGGACTGCACAAATTCCCTGACATCACGAGACAAGGTAGGCCACCAAAAGGACCGACTAACCAAGTCTCTGGTACCAAAAATTCCGGGATGCCCAGCCAACGCGGAACAATGAATCTCAGACATCACACTCTTTTTCCACTGGTCCGGGACAAACAATTTTCCAACAGGGCAGCGCTCGGGCCTATCCTCCTGACACCCCTCCAGAGCAAGTCTCAAATTAGGTGAGATGGCGGAAAGAACTACACCCTCTTTCAAAATAACAGAAGGATCAGATAACTTAGGAGAGTCCGCAAGGAAACTCCTCGAGAGGGCATCCGCCTTAACATTCTTAGTGCCAGGAAGAAAGGAAACCACAAAATTAAAACGTGTGAAAAACAAGGCCCACCTGGCCTGTCTAGGATTGAGTCGCTTGGCAGATTCCACTTGGTCAGGACTGCCCACCTACGGAATCTCTGACAGTATAACTCAGCGTCATCAAGCCCCTGATTTAATGCCAACAAGGCTTTTTCAGCTTGATCAGTGACATTAGGCTCATCGTACAATAACCCCAAAGCCTGAAAAAATGCATCAACATCACTCAAAACAGGATCCCCAGGTGTCAGGGAAAAAGCCCAATCCTGAGGATCGCCGCGCAGGAGAGAGATGACAATTTGAACCTGCTGCGCTGCGTTCCCTGAGGACTTAGATTTTAAGGCAAAAAACAATTTACAATTATTTTTGAAATTCTGAAACTTAGCTTGATCCCCTAAAAACAAATCTGGCATGGGAATCCTAGGTTCCACAACAGGCAACCCAGCAAGATAGATAGCAATACTCCGAACCTCAGTGGCAAGCTGATCCACACGGCCAGACAACTGTGCAAACTCCATTGAGAGAAAAAATCCTCCCCAGCACCCAGAGATACAGAGGGAAAAAAAAAAAAATGCAACAAACAGAAAAATATCTCTGACAACTCTGACAACCGTTTTTTCTTTCACAAATTTTTTCCCTTCTGTGAGTACCATACAATTTTAAATTTTGGTCCGGTGATACTGTTATGTTTCGGTAGCTGAGGAGTGCAGGCAAAAAAGGCAATACACCAGAGCAGTTGGAATCTATGAGATTGCAGTACCCTGACTAACCACAACAACTAGAGGCAGCCGTGGAGCGTTCCTACGTTGGTCCTAGACGCCTCGTCACAACCTGAGAAACTAACTACACCTAAAGATAGAAATAGGAAAGCTATCTGCCCCGGAGCAGAACCCCAAAGATAATAGAAAGCCCCCAAACATGTAATGGCGGTTAGACAAGAAGAAATACTGACACAGACAGAAAATAGTATGAGCAAATGTTGGGGCCCAAACTAACTAAATAGAAAAGGATAGGAAGGGTACTAACTGCAAGCCCAGAAAACCCTGAAAAGCACCAACTCTACTAATTTCAAAAACACCTGAGATCACACGACCTCTACCACCTAAATTAGTTCTCTGGTGTAACAAAATCAAAACAGCAGCCACTGAAAAAACTGGAAAAAGCAAAAGTACAAACATCAGTGGCTGAACTAAACTGAGAGGGCAAAAGCCCCCGGAGGGGACCCTGAAGGCCCCCACAGAAGTGCAGGACAAAATGCAAAAATCAAGCACAAAAACAAAAAGAAGAAAATGTCTTATCTGTTAGCAGGAGATGCAGACACGACACAGCAGGCTACAAGGGAAACAGGAATCAAGGATAGAGACCAGAACAATTGATCACCGGCAACCCTGATGGGAAGGTGACTCCCTTATATAAGACCAGTCAGTAACACCTGATTCCCAATCCTCACAATCTTCACAATCTTCACTGGACAGACCAGCACCGCTTGTAACCACCAGAGGGAGCCTCTGCTCAGAACTCATCCCAAGCCCACTCACAACAGTCTCCGCAAGATAAATAGACATGCTGCGGTCTGGAAAGACGCGCCTCATGCCCATCTCCGCGGGTGAGCCGAGGGCGTCTCTTGAAATCCCATCCACTATTCTGTAACATCTGGACGCTGCGGGTTGAACGCTGCACAAGTGCGCAGCGTTCGACCCGCAGCTTTTACTGACAGTATGCACCTACCCTAACAGTTTTTCCAGTTTCAAAAGTGAGAAAAGCTCAGATTCTGGAGATGTTTTTAAGATGCAGGTGGCATGAGCAATTAGTTATAGGGAATATAGAAAAGTTCTGTGAAATATGACCCCAAGATAGCGAGTGTGCTGCTTGGGAACTATGGATTCATCATCCAAGGCAATTGCAGTTTGGCTATAGAGGGAGGAAGTGTTTGCATTAATTATATTGTAGTATTTCTGTCAATAAAATGATAAGATCTGTTCAGAATAGAAAAAGAAATACTGCAAACTTATACATTGTGGGTGGAGGGGCTGTGTCTAAAATGGCATCTAAGAAGGGACACTGTTTTGATTTTGTTGCAGTTTTCAACAACTTAAAATAAATAAATAAACTAAAAACTTTTTCAATGGCGTGAAGATTCCCTGCCTGCCTCCTGGATCTATTTCTCAGCAAGCAGCATCATGTGGCGGCTTAGCCAGCGAGCGGCCGCTGATTGACTGCAGCCTGGCTTTCTGCCTCGGTGGCAGCGTCTATTCACAACTACCGCCAATCGCATCTGTTGATAGCTGCAGTGTTGGTATCCCATCCGCTCAGACAGATTGTCAAGTGACGCCACCCGCTGGAAGAGGAAGCCTGGATCCCAAGCTCCCTACTGTGGGTCATTGAAAAAGGTTTTTTTTCTATAGTAGCCAAGAACTCCTTCAATGTTCAAACTCTCAAAGAGAACAATTCCTGGATAAAATAAATAATTTATCTTTCCACTTTATCCATTCTCTGCTTTCTTTAACGTTTTACTCTGCAGACAAATACCTGTTGCTAGGTGACTGTTTTGACCTATCTGATAACTTGTGTCAATGGTAGCACAAGTTTTCGAGGAGGATTTGGAGTTTCCACTTGGTTTCCTCACCAAAACCTCAGCAAATAGACCCAAGACCTCAGGAGACATATTCACTCTGATGATGGCTCCAGTGCCTTAGTGACTGACGCCACACATATCCTCATCTATGTAGGTGGGTTTCCTCCCACACTCCAAAGACTTACTGATAGGGAAGTTAGATTGTGAGCCCCGATGGGGGCAGGGATATAGATGTCTGTAAAGCGCGGTGGAATTAATGACGCTATATAAGTGAGTAAAATAAGTAAAAAGTATTTGTAGTTATTTGCTCTTACCCCCAAAAAAGTTTCCCTTTGTACAGTGAGGATGGCACTTGGCGGGCACACAGTGAGGGGTAATTTAGTGATCTGGGAATTCTATATTAAGAAAACCTTTTGAGTGGGTCCTTGAATCTTCTCCCTCACTGTAGGGGGGTTTTCTGTGATATTGAATCATTTTCTCTTTTTTCTTCGCTGTATCTATTTTCCGTGCCTCTTGCCAGCAATAACAATCACACAGTATGCGGCAGAGCTGATTGTACTGCTGCTGGCTCTATATGGTTTTTCATGAGACATTTTTAATTTATATTCACAATCATATCCAGGCTCCATTCACACCAGAATTTGGAAAGTATCTAACCAAAAATTGGATACAGGAAATCAGTCCAGAAAGAGGAGGTTTGGGGTGATTTAGACTTTCTGCCATGAACCATATTAATTTTAAATTATTATTTTTTAATTAATTTTGCATTTTATTTTAGGAGTTCACCATAGTATTGGTGGTTATACCTACTTAGATTGTTGGTGTACTTTTGTTCTCTTCACAATAGCTACAAGTAATCTAAAATGACCTAAAGATTAAAATAAAAAAATATATATAGGTGTATGTGTGTATGTATATGTGTGTATGTATGTATGTATGTATATATATATATATATATAATATATCTATAGATAAATATATATATATATATATTTATATAGATAGATATCTATCTATCTATCTATCTCTACCATATATATATATATAAATATATATAGATAGATAGATATAGATATTTATATATATATATATATATATATATATATATATATATATATACAGAGAGAGATGAATTATTCTAAGTAGGTATAAACACCAAGACTATATATATATATATATATATATATATATATATATATATATATATATATATATAATATTATTATTATTATTATTGACAGAGAAAAACAAATATGTATATATTTCTGCCATCAATAACAATTAGTAAAGTGTTTTATTCTTTTGTGACAGATTGTAAAATCAGTAGGGTCCAATTTTAGTCAATATCTGAATCAGCAAAAAGGTTACATACCCTTTGCATGTCATATTACTGAGATAATCTCCCCTTAAAGCATTGATTTAAGGGAGAAAATTGTTTAACTGTGTGTCTTTGTCTCTCCTATCTGTGTTTGCCATTGATGTAAGCAATTGTGGGGTGTGCTCTTTCTCCACTGTGTTGCTGCCTGCTTATGATTGGTCAGCAGCATACAGGGAGAAGTACACACCTGCAGTGAAAATTATCTGATAACACCCACTTGGACATAACAAAAGGTGATTCATTAGCTGCCAAATACTTTGATTTCTAATATCTCCACTATGGAAAGATGGAATAAAAAACAAACAAAAGATGTTATATTCTGCCCTGCAGCCACTATTAAATCATGTGTCCAGTTCAACATGAAAGATTTGGTGAAAGGTCCTCTAAGGCTGTGGTTCCACGGTCCGGAACCACAGCGCTTTGGACGGAGCGGAAATTCCGCTCCGTCTAAGCCCCGCCCCCTTTCTGATGCGCTCTTTCCGGAGGTGTTCAGGACACCTCCGGAACACCTCCGGAAAGAACGCAGGGCTACATAGCCCTGTGTGAAATTCTGTTGCGGCGACGCACCGTCGCCGCAACACGCTAGGACATGCTGCGGTCTGAAAAGACGCGCTGCATGTCCGTTTACGCAAGTCTCCCGCCTGCGCGTTGTTACGCATAGTGGAGACGGGATTTCTTGAAATCACCTCCACTATGCTGTAACATCTGGACGCTGCGTGTTTGGCGCTGCGCCAGCGCACAGCGCCAAACACGCAGCGTTTCCTGACCGTGGAAACTCACCCTAATAAGTCCTAATTCACTGCCCTTGATAGGTACTGCCTTATCCAAAGTCAGTGGAGTAAATGACAGTACAAAATGAGAGAGAGAGCATACTATTTTTTTATCTGACAAAAAAAGCTAAACTGGTTATTAAGTACCGTATATACTCATGTATAAGCTGACCCGTGTATAAGCCGACCCCCCTAATTTTGGCACAAAAAACTGGGAAAACTTATTGACTCGCGTATAAGCCTAGGGTGAAAAATTATTATGCCCCCATATGATGCTCCTCAGATTATGCCCCCATATGCTGCACAGATTATCCTCAATATGCTCCACAGATTATGCCCCCATATATTCCACAGATTATGCCCCCGTATGATCCACAGATTATGCCCCCATATGTTCCACAGATTATGCCCCCATATGCTCCAGATTATGCCCCATATGTTCCACAGATTACGCCCCCATATGCTCCATATTATGCCCCCATATGCTCCAGATTATGCCCCATATGTTCCACAGCTTATGCCCCCATATGCTCCATATTATGCCCCCATATGTTCCACAGTTTATGCCCCCATATGGTCCATATTATGCCACCATATGCCCCATATTATGCCCCATATTATGCCCCCATATATGCCATTTCCCATTATGCCCCATATGCTCCAGATTATGCCCCATATGTTCCACAGTTTATGCCCCCATATGCTCCATATTCTGCCCCATATGCTCCAGATTATGCCCCATATGTTCCACAGCTTATGCCCCCATATGCTCCATATTATGCCCCCATATGCCATATTATGCCCCAATGCTCAGATTATGCCCACATATGCTGCACAATTATGCCCCATAGTATAGGCCTCATATGCTGCTGCTGCAAAAAAAGACATACTCACCTCTCGTCGCTGGGGGCCCGGTGCCGGTGTCCTGAGCAGGCGGGGGGTGTCACCGCTCTCTCAGGACCCCGGCACCTGAGATATTTACCTGTCCCTCGGTCCACCGCAGCGCACTGCTCCCTCGGTCTGACTCTTCTGTGTGTGAATGATCAGGCAGGGGGCGGGGCGCACACTAACGACGTCATCGCGCCCTTTGCCTGATCATTCACACACAGAGGAGGTAGACCGAGGACGCAGCGCGCTGCGGTGGACCGAGGGACAGGTAAATATCGCTATACTCACCCCTCCGCCGTGCGTCCCTGCAGCCTCTCCACTTCTCCCAGCGCTCTCAGCAGCGCTTCAGTCCTGCAGCGGTCACGTGCTACCGCTCATTAAAGTCATGAATATGTGCATATTCATGACTTTAATGAGCGGTGCCATGTGACTGCTGCAGGAAGGAGCCGGAGATCGTGGGAGAAGCAGGGGGGCTACAGAGACCGCGCCGGCGGAGGGGTAAGTATGATCCGACACCCCCGCTCCCCCTCCCCCGCCGACCCCCGTATATGACCCGCGTATAAGCCGAGAGGGGGACTTTGAGCCCTAAAAAATGGGCTGAAAATCTCGGCTTATACATGGGTATATACGGTAATTTTTTAAAATCTTAATATATTGTAGCTGTCGCATAAAGAATGCACCACTCCACATGGTGTTAATGTACCACCTATACAGAGAGTTTGCTTCAAGTAACGCTACCATATGAAAGTATCATTGATTTTATATTCTACCTTATAAAAACAATATAAACAGCAAAAAAAGGCAGCAACACTCACCTGCCCAGATCTCAGAACAAATGCACTACAGGATGCAGCCAGCCCATAAAGCAAGATGTTAGCAGCACAGGTGCAAAATACCAGATTAAGCAGCCACTCTCCACATACCCATCCAAGGAGGGGGTGACTGCCCAGTATACAATTGCACAATAGAAGCCCGCTTAGGGTGCCGTTCACACAAGGATACTGCACAGTGTCTGGTTCACAGCCTATTAGTCACGCCCCTACTATTCGACTAGGCGGGCTGGCCAGTACACTCTCAATGCGCACCAGTGTGAACACCCCTCATGCGAGACCAGACGTGCCTGGGCCTGGCTGCACCCCGAAAAATAAAGTGCAAAAAATACAACAATAGTGGGGTATTAGTTAATATTTTGGCCAAAATACGTAAGCTTGTAACCTGCGCCAAAGGTCCCCACGCTTACAAGTCCTACTCTACACTATCCAGCAAAGCCACTAAAGGAGACTCAAGGTCTCCAAAAATTCAATGTAAACAGCAATAAAAAGGCAGCAACACTCACCTGCCCAGATCTCAGAACAAATGCACTACAGGATGCAGCCAGCCCATAAAGCAAGATGTTAGCAGCACAGGTGCAAAATACCAGATTAAACAGCCACTCTCCACATACCCATCCAAGGAGGGGGTGACTGCCCAGTATACAATTGCACAATAGAAGCCCGCATAGGGTGCCGTTCACACAAGGATACTGCACTTTTAATCTAGTATTTTGTACCTGTGCTGCTAACATCTTGCTTTATGGGCTGGCTGCATCCTGTAGTGCATTTGTTCCGAGATCTGGGCAGGTGAGTGTTGCTGCCTTTTTTTGCTGTTTATATTGAATTTTTGGAGACCTTGACTCTCCTTTTTAGTGGCTTTGCTGGATAGTGTAGAGTAATACCTTATAAAAACAACTATAAACAATGTGAAAAAACAAACGAAGGGCAACGTCGTTGTAATTCAAACAGAGACCCTCATGATGGAGGCGCAGAGCAAGAGGCTCCTTCATCAGGACCAGCATTTTTCACAGGCAGATTTCAACCTCCGTTTTTTAAAGGCTTCTCCATTGGTTCCTTGGCTCTGCTGATCTGATATGGAAATTTAATTAGGATAAAAATATCCTGTGTTTGCTGCTTGCCATGTCCAAATCTCTATATAATGTCTTTTTGAGCGCTCAGAACGAAATGAGGACTGTCCACACGAAAGTGTCAGTATAACAGTTCGTCAAAGACATACATTTATTATTCATTCAAGGTTTTATACGTTTACAAAAAGGGGCTGGTTAGTCAATTAACATACAATTAAAAGCTGCTAGATTATTGGCTGTTCTAGTGTAAATATGATAATTATGATAATCATGATTAAAAGAGCTGAAGTTGCAGAATTATTGTTTATATTCTTGTGACCTAGTTGCCTTGCATAACTATAATGTAAACAACAGATATCTAATAGGACATTTTGTACTTCATGCATTTGTTCCTTTACGAAGGTCTTATGGAGGCCAGATTTCTTTAAAACGACTGATTATATCTGGCCTAGAAATATGTGAGCACAAGGTTTTTTAGCAAGTGAGATCTATCTAACTGTGAACTGTGAATACATATATGTGAATATACTTTGAATATATGGAATACATATATATTTCCATGACAGTCCCCCCTTAGATACCACTTGCCCTAAAAACCTGCTCCTGGCCCAAAGCGCTGCAACTCTTTTGTGCTGCCGGTGAGTTGAGACACCCCTAGTACATGCCTCCCCCACCGAATACAGACTTTTCGCAAATGGGCGGTCAGGAGGACTGTCCCTGTCGGGGGTTTATGTGTTTGCAATCATAATCTCATAGTTGATATGATGTTTCATCAAGGATGTGTATTCTCAGTCTGGAGGTAGTTCGGAGATCTGGTCAAGCCAGGCAGTTCCATCCGGACTGGTGCGAGGTCCAAGATGGTGAGTGGCATCAAATTGGTTGTCTCCTGAACAGTTTTTTCCATTATCCTGCGGATACAAGGAATTACACAGCAACCAGTAATTAATGCAAAAATGAGAACCCCCATAATGGCTGTCCCAACCTGTGCCAACATTTTCTGCCACCCACTCATCCACCCAAAGTATCGATCCCATGGGTCAGTGACACCTGAGTTCTGTTTCAGTTCCTCTGATAACTCAGTAAGTTTCTGTATTGCCATTGTGACTTTATCATTTGGGCCAGTGTTGTCTGGGATGTAGGTGCAACAGGTGTCTTTGATCATTTTGCAAACACCTCCTTTCTCAGCTAGAATCATATCCAAAGCCATTCTATTCTGGAATGCCATAATGGAAGTGGGGCCTAACTGTGCTGCCAAACCTTTTACAGCATCTATGGTGAAGTTAACAAATCTCTGCTGGTTATAATAGATGTAATTTATCCAATCAACATTTTTGTTTATAGTGACTCAAATCCTGCTTTAACTTGGTCTCTGGCCTTGAACTCATCAGGTAGGTCATCTGGTCATCTGTCTGGTCAGTCAGAGCATCCACGACATCCTTCATGGCTTAGGTGTCTCTCCTGGTACGGGAGCTTCCTTGCAATGCGATACGTGGATCCAAACAGGCTTTCCCTCTAGTTACACAGAGGTTGATGTCATCTGGGGCTCTTGGACAGGATCATCAAATCTGGCAGTGAGGAGAAAAACTCGAGAATGGACATTAGTTTTTGACCAATTCAATTACATAAGTGTTATGATTTGGTAGCTGAGGAGAGCAGGCAAAAAAAGTAATACACCAGAGAGGTTGGAATCTATGGGATTGCAGTACCCTGACTAACCACCACAACTAAAGGCAGCCGTGGAGCGTTCCTACGTTGGTCCTAGACGCCTCGTCACAGCCTGAGAAGCTAACTACACCTAAAGATAGAAAAAGGAAAGCTATCTGCCCCGGAGCAGATCCCCAAAGAACATAGGAAGCCCCCAAACATGTAATGGCGGTTAGACAAGAGGAAATACAGACACAGACAGAAAATAGTATGAGCAAACGTTGGGGCCCAAACTTCCTAAATAGAAAAGGATAGGAAGGACACTTACTGCAACCCCAAAAAACCCTGAAAAGTACCAACTCTACTAATTACAAAAACACCTGAGATCACACGACCTCTACCACCTAAATTAGTTCTCTGGTGTAACAAAAACTAAACAGCAACCACTGAAAAAACTGGAAAAGGCAAATGAACAAACAGTGGCTGAACTAAACTGAGAGGAGCATAAGCCCCCGAAGGGGACCCGGCAGACCCCCACAGAAGTGCAGGACAAAATGCAGGCACCAAAAAACTAAAAGAAGAAAATGTCTTATCTGTTAGCAGAAGATGCAGGCACGAAACAGCTTTTTCTGGGTCTCTGGGAGTGTGCCTTACGCTAAACAGTGCAATTAGGAGTGTGTCATGCCATGGTTTGCGTGTCTCTTGGGCAATTTTTCAGCATTCTATTCTTAAGTGTTTCATTCAGTTTTTCTACCTTCCTGCTGCTCTGGGGGTGGTAAGAGTGTGTAGGCCTAAATCTGACCCTACTGCTAATCGGGTCTTGTGTGTCAGATTTGCTTTGAATGCGGGTCCCTGATCACTTTCTATCATTTCTGGAACCCCGTATCTGCACACTATTTTCCGAA
This sequence comes from Oophaga sylvatica, assembly GCA_033576555.1. Taxonomy (NCBI): domain Eukaryota; kingdom Metazoa; phylum Chordata; class Amphibia; order Anura; family Dendrobatidae; genus Oophaga; species Oophaga sylvatica. The sequence goes on along the minus strand of JARQOD010000008.1, from coordinate 166,302,608 downwards.
AGTAGCTTCGTTGCAGTAGTCTTTGCTGACTTGGAAGGCTTCTGTTCATCTTGAAAATACTTCTTTTGACCACAATGGCGTATTTGAATCCTTCACTTGGCGATATCTGGATGTGGTCTATCTGGATCCTTTGAAGCTGGTAGAGTGGTCTTTCCAGATGAGGTGAGGGGGACTTTCTTCCATACGTCCAGGCTTGTATTTGCCGCAGGTCAGACAGCTGCTGGTGAATTTGGCTGTTAGGGTGGAGATCCCTGAAGCGAACCAGTAAGCACCAATCAGATCATTCATTTGTGTCTTTGATATGTGGATGTGGGTCCATCTACCCATTGGACCACCATAGGGTGCATACTTTGTGGTAGGCAGAGTTTGAAGTCTATTATTGTTAGCCTTCCTTCTTCACGTGTTGCTATTTTCGCATTCTGCTCTTCTTCTCCTTTTGGAGCTTGGTCTTGTAACTTCTTGAGCAGATCCCAGGACGTCTTTTTGTCAGGTTTCTTGTCTTCAGTCGTCATGTAGTAGCCGTCCGGCTCTACGACCTCTCCCACTTCTCCATGTTGTCTTCCTGTGGCTGCTTCTTTGGCTGCCATGTCCGCCATGTTATTGCCTCACGCCTCTTCTGTTTTCAGTTTTCCATGCACTTTGATTTTTCAAATTGCCACCATTTTGGAAGTTTGAGTATACCCAGTAGGTCCCTGAAGGCTCCATGATGCTTCACGGTTGTCCCGTTTGCTGTGATGAAGTCCCTTGTAGCCCAGATGGGTCTAAAGTCGTGTGCTATGCCATGCGAGTACCTGTAGTCCGTGTAGATGTTTGCAGTCTTGCCTTCTGCCATCTGACAGGCCTTCGTCAGCGCTATCAATTCTGCTTCCTGGGCTGACAGGCTAGGTGACAGACTTCTGGACCACAGGATTTCTTGATTGCTGGTCACTGCACTTCCTGTGTTGAAACTTCTTCATCATCTGCAAATCTGGAGCCATCCAAGTATCCCCCCTTGGGAGTGGGAGTAGAGTGGCCGGGCTGAGGACTGTAGGTCTGGAGACGGTGACATTATGAGACAAAGGCAATAGAGGCGCCACAAAGATGCCTGGCGGTGGAGAGATTACTGTTGGTTGAGCTTGATTGAAGATTGCCAAGATGTCATGTGGAGTGAGAGTTTCCAGTGGCTGTCCAAGAGTGATTTCAGCAACCTTTGTCCAGGAGGGTGTGTGCTGCAGATACTGCCATCAGGCAGGAGGGTGCTCTTCTTGCAACTGGATCCAAGCGGGCTGAGAGGCAGCCTAAAAGTCTCTGTTTTCCCCCGTGAATCCGTGCCAGGACTCCAGTAGCATGATCTTCTTTCTTCCATCAGGTAGACGGAAAGACTTTTCATAGTCAGGTAGGCCTGGTATTGGCGCTGAGACTGTGGAGTTCTTCCAATCTCCTGAATGGGTTGAAGGCTGCGTCTGATAGAAGGAGCGGGGTTGCGTTGATGCAAGCGCACAGAGACTGCATTAGGACTGAGGCATCAGGGATCCAGGTTCTGCAATACGACACTAGACCAGGGAAGGCCTGTAGCATTCTTGGAGTTGTTGAGGGAGCCATCTTCTCCACAGTGGTCTTCCGTCTTTTGATATGTGTTTCGTCTTGTGGGCAATACAGTGTCCCAGGGATGTAACTTGCTTCTGGCATCACTGGACTTTGTTCTTCCAGACCTTGCGTTGCTGTTCTTCCAGGTAGAGTAGGAGAGACAAGGAAATAGACTGTGCAGGTGTCGATGTCAACCACACAAAAGAGAAAGTCATCCACGTGTTGTAGAAGAGTGACTCTTGCATATTCTGCAATCCAGTTGATGAGGATGGAGGACATTGTCTTGGTGAAACTTGAAGGGCTTGTTTTGAGCACCTTGAGACAACACTGTCCATATGCACTGCACTGGTGCATGAAAGCAGGCCTCCAGGTGGAGGGGAAACACTGAAGAAGGTACTGGCCAGGTTGCTCACCGTGAATACCGTTGCGGTGACTGGGACTCTTGAGAGCAGAGTGTGATGGTTCAGCACTGTTGGGGTTTCAAATACCGTAGCCTCTTTCGCGGCCTCCAGGCCTTGCACCATTCTGAACTCAGTGGGGTTTACAGTCTTTTTCTTCACTGTGGAAAGCTGGGATTGATTCCGATGGGCGAGGCAGCCCAGTTTGGCCTTGTCCTTCAGTATGCGGCAGGGGACTCCCATCTGCTGGTGCAGAGCTGGCGGGAAAACAAGCCGTCTACTAGGATCCACATCATGAGAGATGACGACCAGCTGGCTTTCTTGTTCTCCACCAAGACAGTTACTGTGTTAGCACCTGTTCTGGTCACAGGGGGTCTTCTTGTTGGGACGTCTCCTTAAACGGCTGCTTTTTTCTCAGCACGAGCCATCAGTAGTTTCTTTTTCTCCAGCTCGGTCTCAGGTCAGTATTTGTGCACAAGTTTGAAGAGCTGAGTGGCCTTTTTCCAGTCTAGGGCCTGGGTGAACTGGTTGATTGCAGGGGGCACCTCCTGGTGCTTGCAAAAGATGAACCTCTGGCGTTAGAGCTGGATGAGGTGTTGCCATTCCATGAAGCGAGTAGAGTCCTTCTTGAGTTGAATATCCTGGCCAATGTCAAAGTTCTCAGGCCGTCTTCTTAGGCGAGCTCACTTAGACCTTCAGTTGGTCAGAGACATCTTGACCCTGGGTGATGGAGTGGTTTTTCTGGTACTATGTCCAGCACCTCCTGTGATAGGTCTGCAGTGTGGTTGTTTGAGGTTCCTGTTTCTTCTTGGGTCAGGGGTGAAGAAAGTGTCATGGTCCCATCTTCCTGGAACACTCTGGTCGCTTTCAGCTTCTGCAGTAGGTCCACTCCCAATAGGTTGAGGGTGCAGGTTTTTTACACAACAAACCGGGACATGATGGAGTGTTCTGGCTGAGTCCACACGCTCAGGGGCTTCATAATCTGGAAATATCTGACTTGACCATCAATTCCCATGCAGGAAGCAGAAGATTCTGATAGGTAGGTGAGGTTGCGGAGTTCCACAAGAAAAGATATGACTACGCCATCCACTCTCAGGATATTGGTCCCACTGGTGGGGTTCCTTGTGGACTTGGTGTGCTCTTGTCCTATGGACGGGGTTCTTCACTGCTTTCTGTGTTTCTTCCTTGGCTTGCTTCTCTAGACAAAGTGGTGGGTCGTAGGGGTTCTCTGCAGCGGTTCCGGTAATGGCCAAGCTTGCCACATTTGTAACACTTGACATTTCTTCTGTCTTTAAAACGTGGTTGGCCATCTGGCTCTGAGACCACCATCAGGGGAGCTGTTTTGCGCACTCCTGGCTGGGATTCTATCCCTTTTGCGACTGTGAGAAGGGTGTCCATTGCTATTGACGTGTACTCAGGCCTGGCTGCTACCAGTGGTTTCCTGATTGATTCTCTCAGTCCATGCACAAAAGCCTGTGCCAACATCCGTCTGTGTGTCTGATCATGGGTAATGAGGCCCAAATCTTGAAACACTTGCATTACTCTGTCATGGAACTTCTCCACAGACTCTGTCTTGTCTTGACTCGTGACATGTAGGCTGAGAGTTTGTCCTGTCAGTCTGCTTTTGGCCCATTCTCTGAGTTGCTCAATTAGCTTTGGTCCTGTCTCCCAGGCATACGCATCTAACTCTGTTGGAAGCTTGAAGTGTTCTCTCATAATTGGCCAGAATGCATCACCTGCTTTTATTTCCATTACGGTCCAGAGATCAGTCCAGGCTGCTGCATACGTTCGCTGGATCTGCTGCATTTTTTGGCAAAATGGCATGGAGTGTATCCCTGGGTCTGGCAGCATACTGATCACCTGGCTTGGGATGAAGGGCTCATAGGATGGTGCCTCTACCTGTCCCTGCTCTATTGGTGCTTGTGTGTTTTCTTCCCTAGTATTGGGCAGCATGTGTGACGTTGCATCTTCATCTTCATCAGATAAGAAGTGACATGGTGTACTTGGTGCATACACTGGGTGAGATTTGGGCTTTAAAGTTGTCTTGCTGCATGGGGATTTCCCACTTCCTTGCTGAGGCTGGATCAGTGTCATGGTTCCATGCTAGCAGCCCTACTTGGCACTGAGGTTCCTCATTTGTCTCTGTAGCTATACCACCCCCCTGTGAAGCCCTAAGCTGTGGACTGTTGTGTCTGGGGGTTACATGTAGCGTTTTGTGTAGGAAGATCTGCACTTTCTTCTCCTGATATAATGACTGGCAATGTTTGTACTGTGCTTGGGATAGACAAGGTGCCCTGTGCTGGAAACACTGAATACAGGGACACCACATTGCTTGGATTGGGCGTTGACCCAGTTGATGACGAAGTAGAAAAAAGAGGAAGAGAAGGGAGGTGTGAGGGAGGAGCGAGAGAAAGAGGAGGGGAGGGAGAGAAGAGTGAAAGGGGGAAAAGAGAGAAAGATGGAGGAGAGAGAGAGAGAAAGATGGAGGGGGAGAAGTAGAAGAAGATGAAGAACAAGATTTGAGAGTTGGAGAGGAAGAGATAGAAGAAGAGGAAGATGAAGAAAATGGATGTGTCAGAGATGTGATGGAGGGAAAAGAAGGAATGAGAGGGATGGCAGCGAGGAAAGAGGAGAAAAGTCTGAAGAAGTAAGAGAAAGGGACTGAGAGAAGAAGAAGAAGAGGGTGTCCCCCCTGTGACTCTTGAGAGGGGATGGTTGAAACAAAAATGCCTTCTCCTGGTTAGTCTCCTGGGGGTGGGGGGTCAGTTCCCCACAGATCACGTACTAATAGCCTACCTACAATGGGCTAGAAAGAGGTTTCATCTCCTGCAAAAAAAATATATCTCCTAAACAAGTGTCTGTGTGTGTTTTTGTGTGTGTATGTATTGTGAGGCAGTGACCGGGATCGTTTACGAGGGACGTTATATTTCCCCCAGAATGTGTACAGAGACCTATTAAAGCCATTGGAGTGCATTGCAGTCACACACACAGCTGCGGCTGCAATGCAGGAATGAAGGTGAGCAATGACCTAGTCAGACTACCTGGCTAAGGCAGATTAAGTAAAATCCGTCAGGGCCTTCATTTCTTGGAGGAGGTCACAGGAGGAAGTGGAGCGGCCTCCTCCCTCCAACCCGGGTTTTCCAGTGGCTTTTGCCACAGGTCTTTAAAACTCCTGCACTAAGGAGTAGTGTTGTTCTATGTTGGGACCCTGCAAGGAGCATTGCAGGGAAGCTCCACAGGACTGTGTGTAGCTGAACCCAGGCCTGGGACGGCTCTGCACCCGTCAGGCTCTGTTCACCCCGGCGCGGCCGTTGTCCCCGGCAACCAGTGTTTATGGTCTGATGTTATCCCGGCTGCGTACCGGAGGACTTTTCCTGTTTTACCGTGAGTTGCTGAATAAAAGCTGTTTACTTTGGACTTGCTTGGGTCACTGCCTCAGTTACTGCACGGTGTGAACACCGCCGTCTTACAATTGGTTGGAGAATGCGGGCAGTGTGACTGAGGCATACCCACCGGCAGCGTCTTGACCACAATCCGGCCGGCCACTTTTCAGCCTCAACCCGGGGACAAAATGGAGGAGCTGTTAAAGCAGCTGGTAATTTCACAACAGCAGCAGCTGCAGTCTCAGCAGCAACAGCAGCTATTGTACCAGCAGCAACAAAAAACAAACGAACTGCTGCTGCAACAGATTTCTGCCCTGCGGGAGACCTCAACGGCACCAGCCCCAGAACGTCGCGAGGCCCGAGACCGGGTTCGCTCAGCGTTGAGGAAGATGGGACCAGAGGACGATGTGGAAGCTTTCCTGACAGTTTATGAACGCACAGCGGAGCGGGAAAACCTACCAACCGGCCAGTGAGCAGAAGTAGTGGCTCCGTTTCTGGTCAGTGATGCACAAAAGGCCTACTTCGATCTCAGTCGGGAGGACTCCCAGGACTACCAGAGGCTCAAAGGTGAGATCCTTGCCCGACTAGGGGTTAATACCTACGTGAGGGCTCAGCGTGTATTTTCATGGGCCTATGTGGAGACCCGACCCGCTCGGTCTCAGGCTTATGACCTCCTGCAGCTGGTAAAGAAGTGGCTCCAGCCAGAGACTTTGTCTCCAGCCCAGATGCTGGAGAGGGTGGTGACTGACCGGCTGGTAAGGACTCTGCCGGCTGCTATACAACGGTGGGTGGGGCAAGGCGACCCCGGCACGCTCGACCAGGTAGTCAGTTTGATCGAGCGTTACTCGGCCACTCAGGACTTCATTCGAGACTCTGCCCCCTCTCGGTTGTCACGCCGATCCCTGCCAACCCAGGAATCGGGAAAGGGGTCGCGTCCCTCTGCTGGGGACAGTCAGCACCGTGCCCGTGCTGAAGGGGAACCCCGGAGTGAGATGACAGTTTGGGAGGGAACCGGTCTCCTGCCACTAAGACCTAACAGTACCTCCACCCTTAGGTGCTGGAGGTGTCAGGGACCGGGACATGTGATGGCTAATTGTCCCCTGACTACGGAACCCATGGACTGCGGATATAGCCGCCGGGTCTCAATGTATGCCCAGACCGTCTGCATAGCAACCCTCGACCCCCAGGACAGTGAACTCCAACTATGCCAGGTACTGGTTAATGGGTACCCTACGGAGGCTCTCCTGGACTCAGGGAGCCTCGTGACTCTGGTACATGGGTCACTGGTGGCAGGAGACAACCCCAGCGGACGGCAGGTCGGGGTTGTATGTATCCATGGGGACCTCCGAGACTATCCAACTACGGAGGTAGTTTTGTCCACACCATGTGGAGACATAAAACATGTGGTGGGAGTGGTAAAAAAATCTTCCCTATGGGTCTGTGTTGGGAAGAGACTTGCCCTGTTCTGGACTCTGTGGAAAAACAAAATCCATTCTCCCCTGGTAAGATGTATTACAGATCCTGTACCCGACGAACCTGCCGTAGGGGTGTCCCATATAGGGATAGAGTGTGACCCCGATAGGTTTCCCTTAGAGGTGCTGGCAGGAGAAGTGGAGGAGACTGCGTCGATTTCCGAGCTGGAAGTGTCCAGGGCCACGTTTGGGACAGCTCAGCTACAAGATCCCACCCTGACTCAGGCGCGGGAAAGGGTGCTAGAGGTAAACGGCGTAGCCCAACAGCCCAATGCAGATACGGTATTTCCACGCATGGTAGTCAGTGGTGAGTTGCTTTATAGGGTAGATAAAATCAGGGGCGAGGTTGTGGAACAGTTGGTAGCACCTCAGTCGTATCGTAGGGTGATTCTAGATTTGGCACACTCACACCTGCTGGGGGGCCACTTAGGGAAAAAAAAACTCTAGAACGTATCTTGCAGCGGTTCTTTTGGCCGGGAGTTTACGCGGAGGTCAAAAGGTACTGAGAATCCTGCCCCGAATGTCAGTTGACCTCACCCACTGCAAGTTTCCGTAGTCCATTGGTACCCCTGCCAATAATAGAGGTACCATTTGAACGGATTGCAATGGATTTGGTAGGGCCCATTGTAAAATCCGCCCGTGGCCACCAACACATACTGGTGGTCGTCGACTATGCCACCCGGTCCCCGGAGGCTATACCACTACGCCACACCTCGGCAAAACTTATTGCCCGAGAACTGTTTGCCATGTTCTGTCGCCTGGGACTACCTGAGGAGATCCTGACGGATCAGGGGACCCCTTTATGTTCAAGGTGACAAGAGAACTGTGCAAACTGCTAAAAATTAAACAATTGCGCACCTCGGTGTACCACCCTCAAACCGACGGGTTAGTAGAACGGTTCAATAGAACCCTCAAGTCCATGTTAAAAAAGGTGATTTCTAAGGATGGAAGGGATTGGGACATGTTGCTACCCTATTTGATGTTTGCTATCCTTGAGGTACCCCAGGCTTCCACCGGGTTTTCTCCCTTTGAGTTATTGTATGGCAGACACCCTAGGGGTCTGTTGGACGTAGCCAAAGAGACATGGGAACAAGAGCCGACTCCACATAAGAGTATAATTGAACATGTGGCTAGTATGCAGGACCGGATCGCGGCGGTCATGCCCATCGTGAAAGAACATCTGTTAGATGCCCAGGCAACCCAGAGGCGCACATATAATAAAAGAGCCAGTCAGGTCTTTTAACAAGGGCGATCGGGTATTAGTACTGGTACCCACAGCCGAGAGTAAGCTCATGGCCAAGTGGCAAGGGCCATATAAGATTCGAGAAAAGGTGGGGGAGGTAAATTACCGGGTGTATCAGCCCGGAAGGAGGAAACCTGAGCAGATTTACCATATAAACCTGCTAAAGCCTTGGAAAGATCGAGAGTGTTTAGTTACAGACATCACCCCGGGCCTATCATCAGAGAGTTCTATACCTTCAGCCAGGGAAGCATCCAAGGGGGAGGTCAGGATAAGTGATGCCCTCACTAAAAGCAGCGACGGGAGGCTCGCTCCCTGGTGCAAAACAATACCGATGTGTTCTCAGAGCTACCAGGTAGGACTACGGTTATCCAACATGACATTGTCACCGAACCTGGGGTAAGGGTGCGAATAAGACCGTACCGGGTGCCCGAAGCCCGGAGGCAAGCATTTCGGCTGAGGTAAACAAATGCTTCAGTTAGGCGTCATAGAGGAATCACGGAGTGAGTGGGCTAGCCCATTGTACTGATTCCAAAGCCAGACGGTCATTACGCTTCTGTAATAATTTCCGAAATTGAATGAAGTGTCAAAGTTGACTTTATCAATGCCCGGGTGGACGAGCTGATGAGAGACTGGGGCAGGCCAGTACTTTACCACGCTCGATCTCACCATGGGTTATTGGCAGTACCTCTCACAGATTCGGCGAAGGAAAAGACGCCTTCGTAACTCGGAGGGTCTATTTCACTATGTGTCTTACCTTTTGGTACATGGGGCCCGTGTTGTGAATGGGTTTGAGATGAGTTCTGAGCAGAGCCTCCCTCTGGTGTTACAAGCGGTATAGTGAGGATTGTGAAGACTGGAATCAGGTGTTACTGATTGGTCTTATTTAAGGGAATCATTTTCCCATCAGGGTTGCCGGTGATCAATTGTTCTGGTCTGAATCCTTCTTTCCAGTTTCCTTGTAGCCTGCTGTGTGTGTCTGCATTCTGCTATCAGATAAGACAATTTCTTTTTTGTGTTTTTGCTATATTTTTGCATTGGTCTGCACTTTGTGGGGGCTTCAGGTCCCTCGGGGCTTTTGCCTCTCAGTTTAGTCAGCCACTGTGTTTTGTACTTTTGCTTTTTCCAGTTTTTTCAGTGGCTGCTGTTTTGATTTTCTTACCAGAGAACTAATTTAGGTGGTAGAGGTCGTGTGATCTCAGGTGATTTTGAAATTAGTGGAGTTGGTGTTTTTCAGGGTTTTCTGGGATTGCAGTAAGTGCCCTTCTGTCCTTTTCTATTTAGATAGTTTGGGCCCCAGCGTTTGCTCATATTTTCTTTCTGTGTCAGTATTCCTCTTGTCTAACCGCCATTACTGTTGGGGCTTTCTATTATCTTTGGGTTTGCTCGGGGCAGTATAGCTTTCCTATTTTCTATCTTTAGGTGTAGTTATTTTCTCAGGCTGTGACGAGGGTCTAGGACCAACGTAGGAACGCTCCACGGCTGCCTCTAGTTGTGGTGGTTAGTCAGGGTACTGCAATCTCATAGATTCAACTGCTCTGGTGTATTTCCTTTTTTGCCTGCACTCCTCAGTACGTAACATAACAGCCCGGCTAATTTCAGAGATTGATGGACATAGTGCTCAAGCCTCATCAGGAATACGCGTCCGCGTATCTAGATGATATCATCATATTTAGCACGACTGGCAAAGCATCTAACACACGTACAAGCGGTGCTGGATTCTCTCAGAGCGCGGGGTTAACGGCAAACCAAAAAAATGTGCGATGGGCTGGAGGAAGCTCGATATTTGGGGTATGTGATAGGCGAGGAGCTATCAAGCCCAAATCAGTAAAATTGAGGCCATAAAAAACTGGCCTAAACCATCGAGTACAAAACAGGTGAGGGCGTTCCTTGGATCCTTGGGTATTACCGCCGGTTTATACTATTTTGCCGGGCGAACGCGGCCTGACGATCTCTTGAAAGGAAAGAAACGGTAATGGTTCGGTGGAACCCTCAGCAGAGAAGCCTTTCAGTCCATGAAGTTGGCCTGTGTGGACAGCCGGTCCTCATCAGCCCCAACTTCAATGAAACCTTCATTGTACAGACAGATGCCTCGGAGGTAGGACTAGGGGCGGTGTTGTCACAAAAAGTGAATGGTGAAGAGCACCCGGTCACCTACTTGAGTAGAAAACTTGTCCCGGCAGAGAAAAATTATAGCGTGGTAGAGAAGGAGTGTTTGGCTATTAAGTGGGCCTTGGAATCACTACGTTATTATTTACTCGTGCGTCAGTTCCGCTTGGTGATGGACCACTCATCCTTGGTATGGATGAGGAATGCAAAAGAGAGGAATGCGCGAGTCACCAGGTGGTTCCTGTCACTGCAAAATTTCAGTTTCTCTGTAGAACATCGCCCTGGGAAGTTGCAAGCAAACGCGGATGCCCTGTCCCGGGCACCCTGTATGGTGGCAAATGTTCAACCCCACAAGTTTGAACAGAGGGGGGGAATATGTGAGGCAGTGACCGGATCGTTTACGAGGGACGTTATATTTCCCCAGAATGTGTACAGAGACCTATTAAAGCCATTGGAGTGCATTGCAGTCACACACACAATGCAGGAATGAAGGTGAGCAATGACCTAGTCAGACTACCTGGCTAAGGCAGATTAAGTAAAATCCGGCAGGGCCTTCATTTCTTGGAGGAGGTCACAGGAGGAAGTGGGGCGGCCTCCTCCCTCCAACCCGGGTTTTCCAGTGGCTTTTGCCACAGGTCTTTAAAACTCCTGCACTAAGGATTAGTGTGGTTCTATGTTGTGACCCTGCAAGGAGCATAGCAGGAAAGCTCCACAGGACTGTGTGTAGCTGAACCCAGGCCTGGGACGGCTCTGCACCAGTCAGGCTCTGTTCGGCCCGGCGCGGCCGTTGTCCCCGGCAACCATTGTTTATGGTCTGATGTTATCCCGGCTGCATACCGGAGGACTTTTCCTGTTTTACCCGTGAGTTGCTGAATAAAAGCTGTTTACTTTGGACTTGCTTGAGTCACTGCCTCAGTTACTGCACGGTGTGAACACCGCCGTCTTACAGTATGTATGTGTGTGTGTTTATTATATATATATATTATATAATATATATATATATAAAAAAAGTCCGCAAGGACAGTGTCCTCTCCCCTCTGCACCTGTCTGTCATTGTAAATTTGTGTACGGTAAACGATATCTATGACTTTGTCTGTAACCCTTCTCATGTACAGCACCATGGAATTAATGGCGCTATATAAATAATATATATATATATAATATGCATTTAATTTAGAGAAAAGTATCTTGAGCGAGTGAGCATGACAACTGTGTGTGAATTGGTTTATGACCTGGCAGGTATTGTTTGATGTCTATGGTAATATATGAAGGCAACAGATAAAATGCACTGACATTAGTGTAAACTGGTGATCTGTACCGTAGCGGTATCCTTCACATGTCACAGGTGCTCTGATATCTGCTTCTCTCAGGACGGCAGCTTGTCGCTGGAGCCGTATCTACTGAAGATCCAGTTCGCGTTCGTTTATCTCAGTATCATGATGGACTTCTGGGGCCAATAATAATGCTCTGTTATTACATCGGAGAAAGCATGAATCTTGCGTCTCACCCCAATAATCTGCCTTTTCCTCAGTATTGGAATCATGTAGGGTTGCGATCATTACCAAGCATTCCGGCTTCTTTTGGGGTATACCAGTTGAAAACTTCCCCAATGATATATTTAGATGTTCCTTAATGACATACCGGCCGAGTTTTAGTCGACGCTCCCCCATACTGTCCAGCGATGTTTTGTCTTTTGATTCCCTGTACCATCCTTTTCACTCATCTGTATGACGTGGCCTTCAGAGGTCTCTGTGGTTTATTAACTGGTCCATTTGGCACAATACTTTTTTATGTAGGCAAACAATGAGCTTTGGAAGGCATTGGGCCCTAACTACCTGGCACCACACGGCACGGCATTTTTTTAGGTGCCACTCCTCCCTGGAACCTGCTGCAATATATCACTGTCAGCCCGGTGCCCTGCACATCTCGGATCTTCAGATCAGGTGCCCGGGCGGCACTCACCGCAGTAGCTGAACAATCCTGACACACCGTCCCCGGTGGAGGACTGAGGTGAGGCACGGTTGGAAGGCAGAGAGATTGGCGTCACTGTCTGCTGCCTCCTTACAAGGGGAAGCCTGATTAAAACTGAAAGGAGGAATTTATCGTTAGCTGTCGACACAGGCAAAAGTCATCCTACAGTGCGGGTGTCGACAGATCCTGCACACTATTGTATGCCTCTTATTACTCGCCCCTCAGTAAAGCGGAAAAATACATTTTGCCCCACGGGATAAGGGGCACAAGGTGCTTGAACCCAGGAAACCAGGCGATCATCTTGCTGAGGTGTAAACATTGAGTCCTACAGTAAAGAATTCCTACAGATGACGGCTGCCTACATTCATGCCCGGAGGGTTCAACCTCTGCCAATGTGCTTTGGGTCAGGAAGGAGTTAAGTGCGTTAAACAATGTGCAGTTTCCATTGTCACAGCGCTTGTTTGCAGCACGGAGTAAGTGGAACGGTGGCCGTCACCAGGAGGAGGGTGGAGTGGCTGGATGTAATGTAGGCAGTGACACAGGGACAGTGTAAATATCCCAGTGCGGCACAGGGGAAATTAGATTTACTCCAGCAGCTTGAAATCAAGGACAGGCAAGAGCCCTGTGCGTATTACTGTAATAAAGACACACTGTTCCTAGTGTAATGCTACAAGCCACCCCTTGTGTGTGATACCGTAATATAGAGGCCCGCACTGTACATTTAATACTTGAAAATGGATTTGGTGCTTGTGAGTAATTTAGAATTGCTTCATAGGTTAGAGAGTAATGTACCATGCACCATTATACAGAAATTCAGGTACTGCATATATGGCCGACAGTTACCCAAGGGTGATGTATGAAGACCTGAAAAATAGGGGATGGAAATGCCGTCAAATATATGATTGAGGTAGCAGGGATCCTATATAATGGCATGTTATGTGTATATATTGGAAAGAGTCCTGTGATAGCGGCCAAACATGACTATTCGGGGTCCAGAGGTTGCGATCACGTCCAAGTCTTGTTGTCTTGGGGGGAGCCAGTGGTTTCACTGCCACAAGAATGGAAACCAGTACCGCAAGTGATGGGTGGAGGTGGCCCCAGGGATAGATGTTGAATTGGGGCCACTTACAATGTGTGTTTGCCTGGAGAATAGGAGACAACAGACAATGCTGGGCCCAACTGTTGTTTGAAAAGCTAAACCTCGCTATTGAGATGAAGTCTTGTGTGCCAATATCTCAGCCGGACCAATGTTGCCATACAGATCCCTCCTTATACATTGGGCATTGGTCTACCCTGCCATCTTTCAGGTTCTTTTTAAGGATGCTGGCAATGTGAATATGTGTCCCCAAGCAGGTGCTCCTATGGATGAGCCATTTGCTAAAAAACCACCACTGTACAAAGCCTCTAGCTACATAGCACTGGACGGCAGGATGTTATCTGATGTACAATAACACCCTCATTCATCAAAAATCTGCCTTAAAACACTTTGAAAAGTCGCAACAAAGCACTTTTGCCATTTTGGCACCAGCTTCAATTAATGGGTGGATCTGGGGTGGGACTGGGCATGGTGACGCCCTCTTGTCTAATCCATTACAAGTTCTGGCATACTTCACACCACACATTTTGTTTTCATCTTACAATCCATCATCTGACGATTCATTACACCGTCTTGATGAGAGGATGTGCGGGAGTCAGAGGTAACTGACTCCTTAAGAGGACACGTCACTCATTGAATCAGGCGCCTCTTAAAAGTGCAGGGCACCGCGCCACGAATGTCACTCCAGTTAGCTACTGGAATAAGATTTGTGGAGTAAGGTATGTCACAGATCGTCATGAATTAGACGAGTGGGAATTGCCATGCTCCATTCCGCCCCAGTTCCACCCTATTTAGCCAAAATTGACCAAAGTTGAAAAAACAACTGGCGCTGGGCAAAAATTTAGCCACTTGTCTAAGTGTTTTCCTCCAGATTTCTGGTGTAAGCAGTTTAATGATTTGGGGCCTTAGTGTAGGGCCGGTTTGCATTGATTTAGTGGACGTTTCGGACATAATTGCGTAGTATTGCTGTTTTAATTGTTGCTCTAGAAGCATTTTAAAATGCTCATCGCCTTCATCGTATGCATGGATAGTTCTTCTATGTGGCACTTTGTATAGGGAAGTCTTGTTTCTCTCTCACAAGTAAGCAATATGTCAGCTCACACCCAGACTTCTAAATCCAAATATGCCGAGGCAGCATATTTCTGAGTGAGGTATACATTGGCCATATGTCTTGATCTACATTTATCCAAACAAAAAAAGAAGAATCAAGCGAACATTAATGAATAATAAAAGAACAAATTTTATTGATCTAAAATAATAATAAACATAAAACAATGAGAAGAAACCAAAACGCGTGTTTCGCTGAAGCTTCTTTGACAACCCCCCGAAGAAGCTGATGCGAAACGCGCGTCGGGGTTTTGCATCTCTTTGCCAGGTAATGCACACAGCACTTTGCTTTTATTTGACTATGTCTACGTTCATGTGGGATTCTATGTTATTCTAGAGGGACTATGTGCAATATTTATTGTGGGCCTGGAGCAATATAATCTGTATTTCTGCTCCATTATTTATAAGCTGATTTATAAGATACTCTTAAAAGAAATATTGGACTACATTAGGCCTCATGGCTATTAAGGTTTTATAATATCCCTATAGTATTTGAACTATTTTGATTGTATATTGGATCTATATACCCCGCATACATCTTGAATTATTTGCTCTGGCCCCATTGAATGTTCCAATACCAATATTGACATTTCCCTCATTCAATATTATGTTGTTTTCCTGCATGTTTTGAAACATTTTTTGTGCTTCTGGCTTTGTGACAACGTTTTGGTTGCTTCTCCTTGTTTCTAGTGCCACTTCACCCTGTCAATATCTGACCCACTAAAGAGCCCTAAAATATGTCTTAGAATTTCAGCCTAACCAAAGACTTTTAAAATAACTTAATTTCCAGCAATTCAATAGCAAAGCAAAATTTGTAAGAGACAATACAAAATATATACTTTTTTTCTTGTGTGATTTAGAGGTCAGAATGGTGTTGTAATGTATGTAGTACAGTTCATATAGTCTTGTGCTTGGGTGCGATGAAAACACAGGAGTCACAGGTTTGATATAGAAAAGTCCTGTATTACTTCATACAAGTTGGCAGAAATAGTCACACAGTTTGCAGACACAGAAACAGGAGACACAGCAGGCCAGAGTAATCCAAGCTCAGCAATCACTCTCCAATACAGATTCAGGATCTTCTTCTCTGTTACCGTAAGTCCATGCAAACGTGGGTCTTTCAAAGAGCAGGGTTCAGAGTCCACAAGTGCTTCAGAGTTCCTCAGTAGGAATAGCTGGAGTACAAGGTCCAAGGCTTACAGGAGTCAAGTCACAGGTTCACTGCAGGCTAGATTCTGAAGCACTGATTGCTCAGCTGTGGCTGCTTAAGAAGCAAAGGAGAGAATCAGGGCGGGAACATGCAAGCTGGAAACTCCATTTTGACTGAGGGCAAGATAGCTGCAGCAAGACAGAAAGTAAAATGGCTGACGAACAAACTGAGTTTCAGGAATATATACATAGAACCTTACAGGTGTAGTGATCAGGAGCCGATCATTTGGCTTCCGTGGCTGCCATGAACAAGTAAAGGTACTGCCACACTTAGCGATCTCGTTAGCGATCACGATAACAACGCAATCGTTGGTGTGATCTCTTTTAGGTCGCTAGTAGCTGCCAAACAGGAGATCTCATAAACGACTCATCAGCGGTCAGTGATCTCTTTAACGACTTTGGCGGTCGTTAGGAATGTCATTAGCATGTACTAAGCGCTTCTGATTCATAGGAATTTCCAGCATCGCTCCTGCTCTCTGCGTCCTGCTAGCCTGCTTTGCAACTTCTGCGATCCTCTCTGTGACGCAAAAGAGAACTTACAGATATTGCGATCCACTCCGTGATGCAAAAACAGTCATATGCGTCACAAACGAGGTCGCTCGTCGTTCGCAAAAGGTGCCAAACACAGCAATTCAGGCTCACCAGCGGGACGCCAACGATCAAAAAACGGTCCAGAACGCTAGTGAACGATCAGCGACATCACAGCAGGGGCCACATCGTTGCTACATGCCACACACAACGAGGTCGCTAACGAGATTGCAAAATAGTGACGTTTTAGTGATCTCGTTTGCGATCTCGTTTAGTGTGGCATACCCTTAAGTCTAAGGCTGAACCCATTAGCTTGATATTATGGGTAATTTCTTCCAAATGATTTGGGTCTCGGGTATCTGAACTGTGTCAAAAGCAAAGTGGCTTTATTGGCCATGATAGCCAATTACAATCCTTGTTACGTCTTTTAAGTTTAGTTTATTTTGTGCAAAAGATATTTACTCTGTTAGACCTAAAGCCAGATAGGCGCATGAACCAGAATCAGTAGACTCTCTGTGCCCTTTATTAACGGCTTTCATACAGGTATGTCAGGAAAAGCCTAAATTGGATAACCTCTAAAAATGCGTCATTTCCTTTTCTTCATATTTTAGTAACAGACCTTTTTTTTGTAATATAGTGGGGAAAAAGCTTTGGTCAAAATTGGCAAGTACTTCACATTTCTCTTGCCCATTGCAGGGCAGCTCTGCGGGGGTGGGACTACGGTGTGATTGGCAGCTTGGCTTTCTGGTCCTGTTATTAGAACAGCATGTAGTAGCCATCATAACTGCTATAAATCTAGTTACATAGGTTGAAAAAAGACCTCGGTCCATCAAGTTCAGCCTTTCTCCACCTTTTGTCACTAATATAATTATACCCCACAATGTTCTGTGTATTGAGGAAATCATCCAGCCCTTGTTATAGTGTCGGCCATTACTACCTCTTGTGGTCGGCGGTCCACAGTCTGACTGCTCTTACTGTAAAGAACCCTTTCTTGTTGAGCTGCCGGAATCTCCTTTCCTCCACCTGTAATGAGCGCCCCCTGGTCCTCAGTACGGTCTTTGGAAGGAATACGTCCTGTGCCGTCCTCTGTACTGACCACTCATATATTATACATGTGTCTCCTCTGAGGGGTCTTTTTTCAAAACTAAAGAAGCCCAACTTTTCCAGCCTCTCTTTATATGAAAGTCTTCCATCCCTTGTAGTAACCTAGTTGCCGCCTTTGAACGGACTCTAAATTCTGAATTCCGTTTTTAAAATGTGGAGCCCAAAACTGGATCCCGTATTCTAGATGTGGCCTCTCCAGTGATTTATATAGGGGTAACAATACATCGGGATCACGGGATTTTCTCTCTCTTTTTATACACACTACTTTTGCGGCTGCTGCCTGACATTGAGTGCCGCTGCTCAGGTCATTTGTGACCAGAATCCCCCGTCCTTCTCCTGTTCTGTGGTCCCGAGGATTCTCCCATATGTATGTGTGTGTGAATACATTTATATTTTTTATTTCGTTACCACTCATTGTCATTAGCAGATGATTTATTCCTTATGGAATTAGGCGGCCATTTCTTGTCCTTTCCTTCTCCGTCACTCCCTCTCCTTCTTTCCGTCTTGCTTTCTGATTCTTAATAAATGACATCACAGCTCGATGGAGAACAGGAAGGGGCGAATAAAAGAAAAGATTTTTAATAGCTGGCACCGAATCTCTATGGCAGCACCCCAACATACGATTTCTGTCTCCCAAAGACTATCTCCTTAGGGCCCAGAGACATTTTGTAAATCTATGTAATGGAACGCGTTAGCCGACACGCCACCGACTAGTCATTTTGGCCACGGCGCATAGAGGTCATGTGCTGAGTTCAGTGAAGGGAGCCAGGACGCCAAATGATGCTGAGCCTGCGTCTGGGATATGAGAAGAACAGAATTACAAGAAGAGTGCAGACCCGCTGAGGCAATTACCACTTAATGGGGTCATTTGGAAGGCAATTGCGAGGGGTTAATGTAGTATGGAGAGATGAGGTGAGATTGAAGTGAAATTTGGGGGCTGCAAATATTTAAGATAAGAGAGATCAGAGAGCAGAGAATTTCCTTGCGGGCAGAACGTGGATGAAAATGCACTGCCAGGGCCGGAGGGTGCGGGCAGTCTGCGATGGTGGCGGACATGGGGGAAAGGGAAGGTAGACACGTGGGATACAACATGCCAAATTAGGTCTAAAGCTTGAGGCGCTAGCTCATGGATGACCCGGTAGCAATTGTTACCTGACCCCATAAAGAACATACAACCTTTTATATCTCTGTCAGTAACTGATGAGGTTTCTCTCACTGCATAGATAGGAATTTCGTGCAACGCATATTTCTGAGGTTTCCAACATGCAGTCCTGGGGGTCAAATTATACTATGGAAGAAGGTGTTCAGGTCACATAATAGAAATCTGTTGGGTGTCTCCGTGAACCTGGCTTTTAGGAGAAAAAAAAATTAATTAAAAAAAAAAAACCCTTCTGCGGCATTGTTTGATTATACAGCGTGAGGCTTTGGAGCACATCATGTTTCCCAGCATCAGAGCAAAGCAAAGAGAATGTCAAAATATTATATGAATATCAGCTAGCGTTCTCTGAATGGGTATTTGGGTTGTGCGGAAAAATTACAGGTGTTTCAATTAAAAGTGTCAAAACGCTGATGGCATAATGAAAGTCATCATTTTTGTGTTAACCTATATTTTAGGCGCTCGTGTACAAACCAGGCCTGGAAGCCGGGAGTTGAGATTAATTTCTGAATAAACTGTTAGGAATTTATTAACTGTTATAAGCATCACGAAAAATGAAGCCGAACTGATGGTAGAACAGAATAGTGTTAAAGGGAATTTGTCAGCAGGTTTCTGCTATGTAATCTGAGAGCACCATGTTGTAGAGGCTGAGACGCTTGTTCCAGCGATGTGTTACTTACTGGGCTTTGTTTTGTTTTAAGAAAATTAGTGTTATATCAGCAGGAGATTATCAATACAGAACTAGGTAGATTTCTTGTGCCTCCAAGGTCCAACCACGCCTCTACCACTGATTAGCAGCTTCCTGTCAATATACAGTGTACACAGAAAGCAGCCAATCAGGGCTATGGGCGGGGTTATTCTGGGCTCAGCATTCAGAGCTCTGCTAGATGTGCACAGAGAAAACTGTGATTCTATCACAACTGCTGCACCAAGTAAACTAAGTGACACATCGCCAGAATCAGGCTCTTATTCTCTACATTATCCTGCTGTCAGATTACATATCAGAATCCTTCTGACAATTTTCTTTTAAGGATTTACAGTGAGGGATTTGGATTCGACAGTCATCTGACCTTTTGGAAACTTCTACTTGCCCCCTGCAATATCTGTTTGTAAGGTCTTCTCTTAAAGTGGGAGATAGGTGAAAACAAATTATTAACTATCCACAGGATATGTGATCATTTATTGAGGGGGATCGACCAATGGGATCCTCCCCAAACAGCAGAACGGGAGTTTTTAGACCTGTTAGAATCTAGTGGCAGTGCACATGCTCAACGTCGCTCCTTTCGTTCCCTGTGGGGCTGTGCTCGGCTGTTTCCGCAGCCTCCGTTGAGCATCCAATCTGCTGCTCCATTCTGTAGTTCCGATAAATGCGCCACCAATGCAAACGATTCCCCGTTCTGCCGGTCGCTGCCGGTCCTAGCTATTGGACCACTGATGATCTAGCGGATAAGTGATAATCTGATTTAACCGGCCAACCCCATTAAATGTCAGGGCTGCATCACATGTAAGTGTATGGTTTCTCTGCATATACAGTATACCAAAGAAACCCAACTACACTAGACTGTTCTTACTAAAGGAGTATCTCATGAACCGCATTTATCACTTTTCCACAGGATAGAGTGTGAAATGCATGATCAATTGGGGCTCGACGTAGGGACTCCCACTGATCTCAATAAGGGGGTTTCCCAAATTCCTGTGCAGATGGAGCGATAGTGCACAGGTTTGACCACAACTTGCTTTGCGTCTTATTCATTCATTCTCAATGGGACTGCCAGAATTAGCGCAGTATATCGTTTGGCTTTCTCCAGCAGTCACACAGCCAGCGAATGGAGTCGGAGGCCAAGGCATCTCTGCTCCATTTAACACAAGGCTGCAAAGCTCTAGTCTTGGAGCTCCAGAACCCCGATCTGGAGATCTCTGGGGTTCCTAGTGGTCAGATCTCCTGACTTATTTTTTTTGGAATAACGCATTAAAGAGAACCTGTCTTGTTAAAAATGGTATCTGATCTGCAGGAAGGATGCTATAGAGCAGGAGGAGCTGATCAAATTGATATACATTTTTGTGGGAAAAGTTTCAGTAATACTTGCTTTTTTAAAAAAAAAATCCCTGGTGTTCTTATTCATATGAGTCCTGTGGGCGGTCCCTGCTAGGACTGTGCATGCAGAGATAGCTGTCAGTCACTGAGTAGGACCGCCCACTGGACTCGTATAAATACAAACACCAGAGATATCAATGAATAAGATACAAGTTATACTGAATCTTTTATTAGAAATTCTGTATATCATTCTGCACGCCACAGATGGGGCTGCATGTACAGCTGACAAGTTGATGCCTGAGAAAACACTGTTCGATTTGTCTTCTACTTCTTGCTATACTTCTGAATCTTTGTTAGCAAGAAGTAGGAAACAGATGGATGGAGTATGACTGTCGGATCAGACTACGGAAGCCTGCTCCATAGTCTTCAACCATGGAAAAATATGGGTCTGAAAAAACAACAACAAAAAAATATATATATTTTTTGCCTAAATCTGTTTTCAAAGTTGCTTCATTTTGTATTTTAGGTGCATCGGAAGAAATTAAGGATATAGCAGGTTTTTGCTATTAATCAGAAAGCAGCATAATGTAAGGACAGAAAGCCGGATAACAGCGATGTGTCACTGACTAGGCTGTGTGTTGTAGTTTCAAAACAATCAGTGCGTTATCAGTAGGAGATTATCACTACAGGACTAGGTGTCACATGCAGGCCCGTCCTGCTTATGTGTGCAACCCCGCCCCCAGCACTAATTGGCAGCTTGCTGACAATGTACACAGTAAGCTACCAATCAGCGATGTGGGCGGGGCTATACACAACTCAGCATTTTGATCACAGCTACATCTACATCAGAGAAAACAGAGATTCTATCAAAACTGCAGCAAGCAGCTCAGTAAGTGATACATCGCTAGAATCAGGGTATTTCCCCTACATCACGCTGCTCTCAGATTACATAGCAAAAATCTGCTGACAGATTATGTTTGAACCTACATTAACTTTTGCGAATTCACAAGGTAGCTGCCTATATGGGGCATTATAGAGGGTTTTTCTTTGGTCTGGAGACCATTGTCTGTTAGGCTTCCTATACTTTCAGGATTTCTGCCAGGGGTATCAGGACCCCGAAAACACCACCTCTAATACAAATAGGATTACTGCTCGTTGTCTTCCCGTTTACCTTAAAAATAAGTGCTGCAAGACTAATTCCCACTGTAATGCTGCGATCAGGACGACCGCCGGTCAGGCTTCCCGGCTTTATGTAAGAACCGCACGGTCTGCGTAGGATGATTGGGTTTGCCGTTAATACCGGTATTTCAGCGATTCATTGTTTCCCCTCGTCCTCATTGTTCATATTCCGCCCTGAAGAATATCTGAAGGAGAATAATGTTTCCATCCTGTAAAACCAGCCATCCCTCTTTTTTTTTTTTCCTCTTTCTCCTCAAACTGAAGCGCATATCAAGAAAAAGCATTAAACAAGAAGGGAAGCTAGAAATTATGACTTAAAAAGTCTGAAAGGTTGGAATTCATTGCTGGCCACGTCTGTACTGTTGTAAGGTAGAAAAATCAATGATGCAATCTTTTCCCTCTCTCCTTGTCCAAGCCCTAATTGAAATGGAAAATCAGATGAACGGCCAGCAGATAATTGTTTTATCAATAGTGCCTGCCTGCCCTGGAAGGGTCAGCCTGGAATGATCGGGAGCCAGAGGTATGACGGGGACAAAATGTGAAATTGAACGGGGAGGAGGTCATAAATCAGCTGTGACAAGGAAGAGTGACCGATGTGCTGCAGCTGCTGGGATGTCTTAACCCCTCGTGGGGATACAGGTGTTCATAATAATATTCTCGGGCATGCTAATTACAGTGATGTGTGGCGAGTGGGCACAATGACAAGGAGTTGGCACAGGAAGGTTCCACGTAGAGTCATTTCGCATCAAAGCATGAAGGTTCCTGGTGCCTGATCGTTATTACTGCAATTACCTACGAGACCGAAACCTTCATTCGTAGCGTTAGCAGAACTTTTTTTTTTACAGTAATATCAATTGAACGTTGCACACATTTAACCCCTTTAAAATTGTAGAATTGTTTTGTCACCGAGATTAAGGTTTTTTTTCCCCCTACAGCAATGAATGACTGTAACTATTTTTTTTATTTTGCGTGTATTTGTTTTTTATATATGGTATATATTTTTATTTTGTATGTTTTTATGAAGAACGTACATTGGTGTAAAATTCAAGGAAAAAAATTAGGGCAAGAACAAATGTTAATTATGATTAATATTTTTTTATACTATGACATATTAGCCATTCAAATCATGTTCTCATGGATTTGTGAAATGCGTGGGACATTCACATTTTTGGGCAAGAACAAGTACAAACTATTTATTTAGTTTATATTATGACGTTTTAGCCGTGCAGACCATTTTCTAATGGAGTCGTGAAATGCGTGGGACAATCTTTAACATCTGGGGAATCAGGGTAAGTTTTATAGGCAGTGTAGGAACTGCTTGTTTGTTCTTTTTTGCTTTCATATTTTTGTTTCTTCACTTACATGTTTGTTTTTCCTTTTATTTATTTATTTTTTCAGAGGCCCCAGTCCATTGTCGTGCCAGAATAAGGCCTGTGGAATGCATAATAATATTTCTGACAAAGGTCATTTATATTATTAGAATTAGAGCTTGTGTTTTTCGAGGTGGCGATTTAACGAGCACTTGGGGTAATCTGTAGAAACCCTTGTATCTGAATGGCTGTCGTCTCCCTCTGCGGCGCTGCAGCAGGCGAGTCCCAGAGGTGCGAGGTGTGGATGTAACCTCTTGTGTCTGGGAGATCATGACGGGAAGCTCAGATAACACGTCTCATAGATCTAATTCTGATGTAACTTGTTTTGAGCAGTAAATGGCATGATGTTGATATATATCCCCACCTGACATTATCTAGCAGCTGGAGCAGCGAGCTCAATCCTCAGTCACATGGGGATCCAGGTTTAGCGCAGTCAGACCATTCTGACAGTGAGTTGACGCTTGGAGAAGCAATGTCCCTTTGTGCCTTCAACACATGAAGATGTTTCCCTGCAGTCTCCATCTTGCTAGTGTCAGACACTTGTTTTGATGTCCCAGTTAGTGAAGTAGGACCTCTTCATTTGCAGACACCGGTTGCATGCTTTAGCGGACATAAGTTTGCCAATATACTATGTAATCAGTGTCTGTATATGTTGTTCTGCGACAAATACAGCCTTATAGACATCATTTATATTTCTAGGCAACAGTATGGGGCTACCGTTCATTAAGACCCCAGGATGGAGGGCGGACAACTCTTGAGGAAGCCATGGTTTTTACTGATTGTAGGGACTGCTTCACACAGGAGGGTGTTTTGTATGTGACCCTACAGACTGGTTTCTTTGCAGGTAACAGTAATTTAGACCTCTAAAGGGGCAGATTTCAAGACCGTAAGGTTATGACACTACTGTAAAAGTCTGTCTTAAAAATGTTTTTCAGGTTCAGACCACATATCAAATATAAGGGTTGGGGGTCACTTGGGTAATAATGATCACAGAATAATAAGTTTTCATGTATCCTTTAATAAGATGTGTAGTCGAGGGGTTACAATGACACTAAACTTCAGGACGGCAAATTTCCAACGGATGAGAGATGATCTTGGTGCAATAAACTGGGACGATATCCTGAGACATAAAAATACACAAAGAAAATGGGAGACGTTTATTAGTATCCTGAATAGGACGTGTGCACAGTATATACCCTATGGGAATAAACATGCTAGAATTAGGAGGAAACCACTATGGCTAAATAGAGCTGTAAGGGGCGCAATAAGGGACAAAAGAAAGCGTTTAGGGAATTAAAGCAAGTAGGTAGTGATGAGGCATTAAATAAATACAGAAGACTGAATAAATTCTGTAAAAAGCAAATCAAGACAGCAAAGACTGAGGCAGAGAGACTCATTGCCAGAGAAAGTAAAAATAATCCCAAAATATTCTTTAACTACATAAATAGCAAGAAACTAAAAAATGATAGTGTTGGTCCCCTTAAAAATAGTCTGGGTGAAATGGTGGATGAAGATGAGGAAAAAGCCAATATGCTAAATGACTTTTTTTCAACTGTATTTACACAAGAAAATCCCATGACAGAGAACATGATCAGTGACAAAAATATTTCTCTATTAAATGTCACCTGCTTAACCCAGGAGGAAGTACGGCGGCGTCTAAAAATCACTAAAGTTGACAAATCCCCGGGTCCGGATGGGATACACCCCCGAGTACTGCAGGAATTAAGTACAGTCATAGATAGACCATTATTTTTAATCTTTAAAGATTCCATAATAACGGGGTCTGTACCACAGGACTGGCGTATAGCAAATGTGGTGCCAATATTCAAAAAGGGGGCAAAAACTGAACCTGGAAATTACAGGCCAGTGAGCTTAACATCTACTGTGGGTAAAATCCTGGAGGGTTTTTTAAGGGATACTATATTGGAGTATCTGAGGCTGAATAACCTCATGACACAGTATCAGCATGGGTTTACGAGGGACCGTTCTTGTCAGACTAATCTGATAAGCTTTTATGAAGGGGTAAGTTCAGGACTGGACCAAGGGAACGCAGTGGACGTGGTGTTCATGGACTTCTCAAAAGCTTTTGATACAGTGCCACACAAAAGGTTGATACATAAAATGAGAACAATGGGGATAGGGGAAAATATGTGTAAGTGGGTTAAGAACTGGCTAATGGATAGAAAACAAAGGGTGGTTATTAATGGAGCACACTCGGACTGGGTCACGGTTAGCAGTGGGGTACCACAGGGGTCAGTATTGGGGCCGCTTCTCTTTAACATATTTATTAATGACCTTGTAGGGGGCATACAGAGTAGTATTTCAATATTTGCAGATGACACTAAACTCTGCAGGGTAATAAATACAGAGGAGGACAATTTTATATTACAGGAGGATTTATGTAAACTAGAAGCTTGGGCTGATAAATGGCAAATGAGCTTTAATGGGGATAATGTAAGGTCATGCACTTGGGTAGAACAAACAAGATGTATAATTATGTGCTTAATTGTAAAACACTGGGCAAAACTGTCACTGAAAAAGACCTGGGTGGATGGGTGGACGACAAACTCACATTTAGTGGCCAATGTCAGGCAGCTGCTGCCAAGGCAAATAAAATAATGGGATGCATTATAGGCATAGATGCTCATGAGGAGAACATAATTTTACCTCTATACAAGTCACTGGTGCGACCACACTTAGAATACTGTGTGCAGTTCTGGTCTCCGGTGTATAAGAAAGACATAGCTGAACTGGAGCGGGTGCAGAGAAGAGCGACCAAGGTTATTAGAGAACTGGGGGGTCTGCACTACCAGGACAGGTTATTAGAGAACTGGGGGGTCTGCAATACCAGGACAGGTTATTAGAGAACTGGGGGGTCTGCAATACCAGGACAGGTTATTAGAGAACTGGGGGGTCTGCAATACCAGGACAGGTTATTACACTTGGGGTTATTTAGTTTGGAAAAACGAAGGCTTAGGGGTGATCTTATTACAATGTATAAATATATGAGGGGACAGTACAAGAGACCTTTCTAATGATCTTTTTACTCTTAGACCTGTGACGGGGACAAGGGGGCATCCTCTACGTCTGGAGGAAAGAAGGTTTAGCCATAATCACAGATGCAGATTCTTTACTGTAAGAGCAGTGAGACTATGGAATCTCTGCCGTCTAATGTTGTAATGAGCGATTCCTTACTAAAATGTAAGAAGGGACTGGATGCCTTTCTTGAAAAGTTAATATTACAGGCTATATTCACTAGTTTCCTAGATACAGCGTTGATCCAGGGAGCTAGTCTGATTGCCGTATGTGGAGTCGGGAAGGAATTTTTTTCCCCAATGTGAAGCTTACTGTTTGCCACTTGGGGTATTTTTTGCCTTCCTCTGGATCAACATGTTAGGGCAGGTTAGGATAGGATATGGGTTGAACTAGATGGACTTAAAGTCTTCCTTCAACCTTAATAACTATGGTGGGAGAGGATGATCATTGGCCATCAATGAACCTGTTTTTTTTTCCTTTTTAGGATGATTATTCTGGCAGCCGGTTTTTACTATTTAATCTGAGAGCAGCATTATGTAGGTGATGAGAGCTTGGTTACAGGATGTGTCTCTTATTAAGCTGTGTGTTGTAGTTTCAATACAATCAGCATTTTATCAACAGGAGATTATCACTGCAGGACTAGGTGTCACATGCAAGGCAAGTCAGGCTATCACAGTGCACAGTGTACACAGGAAACTGTAATTTAAGGTGTGGACTGGTTAGACACAGCTCAGCATTCTTGAGCACTGCTACATCTTCATCAGACAAACAGGGATTCTATCAAAAGTACACTATGCAGTCCGGTAAGTGATACATCGCTGGAATCAGGGTCTATACCTCTACATCATGCTGTTATCAAATTCCATAGCATAATCCTGCTGCCAGAATCTCTTTAATGCTGTTCTTGCGATTTTAGCTTTGATTTCCTCTGCCACCACATGGGGGAGTTATTGAGCATACATTACTGCACTCTGTATTACTATTGAGTAGGTAAATAAAATGTATGCACAAAGCTCTGGAGCTCCCTCTAGTGGAGGTAGAATTTTATAATTTCACTACCTCTATAATGTAAAGTGCTGCGGAATATGTTGGCGCTATAGAAATAAAATTATTATTATTATCACAATGCAGAGGAATTTGGGGCTCTAAGTGCAGAGGAATTTGGAGCTCTGAATGCAGATGAATTTGGAGCTCTGAATGCAGAGGTATTTGGAGCTCTGAATGCAGAGGAATTTTGGAGCTCTGAACGCAGAGGAATTTGGAGGTCTGAATGCAGAGGAATTTGGAGCCCTGAATGCAGAGGAATTTGGGCTCTGAATGCAGAGGTATTTGGAGCTCTGAGTGCAGAGGAATTTGGAGCCCTGAATGCAGAGGAATTTGGAGTCTGAGTGCAGAGGATTTGGAGCCTGAATCAGAGATTGAGCTCTGAATGCAGAGATATTTGAAGCCCTGACTGCAGAGATATTTGGAGCTCTGAATGCAGAGGAATTTGGAGCTCTGAGTGCAGAGGAATTTGGAGCTCTGAATGCAGAGATATTTGAAGCCCTGAGTACAGAGTATTTGGAGCTCTGAATGCAGAGGAATTTGGAGCTCTGAATGCAGAGGAATTTGGAGCCCTGAATGCAGAGGAATTTGGAGCTCTGAATGCAGAGATATTTGAAGCCCTGAGTACAGAGATATTTGGAGCTCTGAATGCAGAGGAATTTGGAGCCCTGAATGCAGAGGAATTTGGAGCTCTGAATGCAGAGGTATTTGGAGCTCTGAGTGCAGAGGAATTTGGAGCTCTGAATGCAGAGTATTTGGAGCTCTGATGCAGAGGAATGTGGAGCTCTGAATGCAGAGGTATTTGGAGCTCTGAATGCAGAGGAATTTGGAGCTCTGAATGCAGAGATTTGGAGCTCTGAATGCAGAGGTATTTGGAGCTCTGAATGCAGAGGTGTTTGGAGCTCTGAATGCAGAGGTATTTGGGGCTCTGAGTGCAGAGGTATTTGGGCTCTGAGTGCAGAGGAATTTGAAGCTCTGAATGCAGAGGTATTTGGAGCTCTGATGCAGAGGAATTTGGAGCTCTGAATGCAGAGGAATTTGGAGCTCTGAATGCAGAGAATTTGGAGCTCTGAATGCAGAGGTGTTTGGAGCTCTGAATGCAGAGGTGTTTGGAGCTCTGAATGCAGAGGTATTTGGAGCTCTGAATGCAGAGGTATTTGGAGCTCTGAATGCAGAGGTATTTGGAGCTTGAGTGCAGAGGTATTTGGAGCTCTGAATGCAGTGGTGTTTGGAGCTCTGAATGCAGAGAATTTGGAGCTCTGAATGCAGAAGGTATTTGGAGCTCTGAATGCAGAGGATTTGGAGCTCTGAATGCAGAGGTATTTGGAGCTCTGATGCAGAGGTATTTGGAGCTCTGAGTGCAGAGGTATTTGGAGCTCTGAATTCAGAGGTATTTGGAGCTCTGAATGCAGAGGTATTTGGAGCTCTGAATGCAGAGGTATTTGGAGCTCTGATGCAGAGGAATTTGGAGCTCTGAATGCAGAGGTATTTGGAGCTCTGAGTGCAGAGGAATTTGGAGCCCTGAATCAGAGGAATTTGGAGCTCTGAATGCAGAGATATTTGAAGCCTGACTGCAGAGATATTTGGAGCTCTGAATGCAGAGGAATTTGGAGCCCTGAATGCAGAGGAATTTGGAGCTCTGAATGCAGAGATATTTGAAGCCTGATACAGAGATATTTGGAGCTCTGAATGCAGAGGAATTTGGAGCCCTGAATGCAGAGGAATTTGGAGCTCTGAATGCAGAGGTATTTGGAGCTCTGAGTGCAGAGGAATTTGGAGCTCTGATGCAGAGGTATTTGGAGCTCTGAGTGCAGAGGAATTGGAGCTCTGAATGCAGAGGTATTTGGAGCTCTGAATGCAGAGGAATTTGGAGCTCTGAATGCAGAGATTTGGAGCTCTGAATGCAGAGGTATTTGGAGCTCTGAATGCAGAGGTGTTTGGAGCTCTGAATGCAGAGGTATTTGGGGCTCTGAGTGCAGAGGTATTTGGGGCTCTGAGTGCAGAGGAATTTGAAGCTCTGAATGCAGAGGTATTTTGAGCTCTGAATGCAGAGGAATTTGAGCTCTGAATGCAGAGGAATTTGGAGCTCTGAATGCAGAGATTTGGAGCTCTGAATGCAGAGGTATTTGGAGCTCTGAATGCAGAGGTGTTTGGAGCTCTGAATGCAGAGGTATTTGGAGCTCTGAATGCAGAGGTATTTGGAGCTCTGAGTGCAGAGGTATTTGGAGCTCTGAATGCAGAGGTATTTGGAGCTCTGAATGCAGATGATTTGGAGCTCTGAATGCAGAGGTATTTGGGCTCTGAGTGCAGAGGTATTTGTGGGCTCTGAGTGCAGAGGAATTTGAAGCTCTGAATGCAGAGTATTTGAGCTCTGAATGCAGAGGAATTTGGAGCTCTGAATGCAGAGGAATTTGGAGCTCTGAATGCAGAGATTTGGAGCTCTGAATGCAGAGGTGTTTGGAGCTCTGAATGCAGAGGTATTTGGAGCTCTGAATGCAGAGGTATTTGGAGCTCTGAATGCAGAGGTATTTGGAGCTCTGAGTGCAGAGGTATTTGGAGCTCTGAATGCAGTGGTGTTTGGAGCTCTGAATGCAGAGGAATTTGGAGCTCTGAATGCAGAGGTATTTGGAGCTCTGAATGCAGAGGTATTTGGAGCTCTGAGTGCAGAGGTATTTGGAGCTCTGAATGCAGTGGTGTTTGGAGCTCTGAATGCAGAGGAATTTGGAGCTCTGAATGCAGAGGAATTGGAGCTCTGAATGCAGAAGTATGTGGAGCTCTGAATGCAGAGGAATTTGGAGTTCTGAATGCAGAGGTATTTGGAGCTCTGCGTGCAGAGGAATTTGGGGCTTTGAATGCAGAGAATTTGGAGCTCTGAGTGCAGAGGTATTTGGAGCTCTGAATGCAGATGAATTTGGAGCTCTGAATGCAGATGAATTTGGAGCTCTGAATGCAGAGGAATTTGGAGCTCTGAGTGCAGAGGAATTTGGAGCTCTGAATGCAAAAAAACAAAGCTCCAACTATTATAAAGATATAATAAGATATTAATCGGTGTCAAAAAATAGAACTGGAAATAAACTTATTTATTTGTGGTGGCGCAAAACTCTACAGCCACCTAGGGAATGAAAGGAACAGCGTAACAGGGATTAAAGTCCTCCGTTCTGACGATGGGTGCGGGTCTTACGGTCCCGTCACACTTTTCAATGTCCCTGCGATCCCACCAACGATCTGACGTGGATGGGATCGCTGGGACATCGTTAGCTGATCGCTGGTCAGCTGTCACATAGGCAGACTCACCAGCGATCAGGACCAGCGAGCACGCTGGTATCCAGGCTAAACATTGGGTAACTAAGCACCGCACGGCACCTAGTTACCCGATGTGTACACTGGATACCAGCTCCCAGCGTCGGCTGTGCAGTGCTGGGAGCTCAGTGATTGTTGGCCTCCCGCTGTCACACGCAGCGATGCGCGCTGGCCAGCGGGACACCAACGATGAAAAAATGGTCCAGGCCATTCGACGACGATCAGCGATACCCAGCACGGGGGCCGGTCGCCACTGCGTGTCACACTAAGCGAGATCGCTGGCTAGGTCGCTGTTGCGGTGATGCTTCAGCGATCTCGCTAGCATCTTGCTTAGTGTGACGGGGGCTTAAGTGGTCGGACCCCCCCACTGATCTATAAGTTATCACCTATCCTTTGGATTGAGGTGATTTGTTTCTGCTGGACAACCCGTTCAAGGCTTACTAACTAGTAAAAGTTTTTTTTGTTTGCACTGGTGATGAGTAATAGCCGAATTCCAAAACTGTTATGACCACAAGACGAAGGGCAATTATTTACGGGTCCCTGTTTATACCTCACCATGAAACATGTTATATAGCAGTGTACACACATACACATATTGTGCATATTGTCCTTGTATTCCTATATAAAGAGCAAATGATTTGGACTGTGCCCCCGGCATGGTATCGTGCTACTGTGTGCGTGCTATAGAGAAGAAAAAGAAAAGTCGAATAGGTAGCCAGAGTAATATGTAGCTGTGATTATCCTTTCCTTTATGTGCTGTGAATGGAGCGCTCACCTGCCAGTGACAGCCAAATTATTTTATTCAGGATTAAAATTAATATTACCTTGAAATTGAGAAGACCGCCATGCCGTGGGCTGCCGAGGAGGTCACACACAATTGTACCGTTTTACCATATTTCTAATTATAATAATTAAGCCTTCAGTATCTTATTGCCGCACAGCGCGCTGCAGTTACAGCCTAATGCTTTCCTGGGGGCTGTCAGGTGGTATGATTGGGGTCTGTTAGCAGATTATAATATGTAGCTTATAGTAAAGGGGTGGTCTAGTCTCTTGACAATTTTTTTTAGCAAAATCTTTGCAGGATGAAAAATAACAAACTGAGTAATACTTTAACGATTCCCGATGCCCATTGTTTCTGGGTTTTGGTTTCCAGTAAAGATGTTTCTCAAACATGTAATCCCGAAGGCAAAAGTTTGCGGTATAGGTATCTGCTGTGACTGTTACCTGTCTGTGTTGAAGCGTCATCTGTAAAGGCCAAGATATAGTGACCGGAGGGGACAAAGGGACATCAATAATCAGTTAGGTGGCTATTACTTAGTTTATTTTTTTATTGTTCTTTGGGGAAAAAAATCAAGGGTCTGGACAACCCCTTAATTCATAGATCTTTGTGGACCTTAGTGTAGTTACGCACCCATAAAAGAAAACCAAAAAGCAAAAAACTCGGATTCTAAAATGTAACTTTTAATAAAGTTAAAAATTGTTCAAAAAGGACAACAATTTAAAATATATATAGCCAAATATGTGCCTAATAGGCCCTACAGAGTAACTACTATGAGCCCTGCCTGGCAGTGGAGGTTGGCACCCTAAGTTTCTGCGGTTGGCGCCCCACTCCTCGGCGACTAACCCTAGGGTCCCTAGTTGTCCCTATAATAGAGTCAGTAAAGAAGTTCTCCTAACACACCTAAATAATCATCACCAAGAGACAAATATTGTTTATCAAAAAATACCTTTAATTAATAATAATAAATATACAAATGGGTGTGAAAAAGTTTTTTGTCCTAATAATAATGGGATCCCAATATAGATGCTGAAGCGAAGGTAATTAGTATGGAGCTCAAATTAATGTGTTTGCTCCAATATATAGTGTATACAGATGAATGAATCACTTGATGATCAATAAATCAAATGCTCTGGATCATATAATAATGTAGCTCTATAAATGCAGCTTATATATTAGCTACTCAAAAAAGGAAGAAAATTCTTCACTGAATACAAAGAGCTCATAAACATCCATCTACCCAGGCATAATATAAACAATAAGGAAACAATCGTACCTAGTAATCACCTAGACAGGGCTCATTGTAGTTACTCTGTAGGGCCTATTAGGCACATATTTGGATATATATATTGTAACATTTCCAGGGGTTTAGCTCTAGGATCGCTGTCTGGGTAGACAGAGTGACACGAAAACAGTTCATTCAGACAGCAGTTCTGGTGAAAACTGGCCGCAACCAGCTTTATTAAAGTCCACAGCAAACAGATAAAAATAAAGCATAAACAGAAAACCTGGGCTTGTCTAGCCACTAATTACACATAGATAGATTGCCCTGTCTATCCGGGTCCCGGCTCTACCAGCCTGACCCAAAACAACACATATGATATATGTTACCAGTATGGAGTTTCACAGATACTCCTCCTTGTGTCTGAAGGCACCTTCAATGTCCAGACTTGAGAGAGATCCACTCCTATTCAGCCGCTATTCGCACGGATTCTTACTGAGACTACTCCTGTGTCCGGGGTACTTCCTGCACCCAGACTGAGATAGCTCAAACTCCTGGAGACTGCTTCTTGTGCCGGGACACCTTCCTGTGTCCAGACTGAGCCAGCTCCCACTCCTGGAGACTGCTTCTTGTGCCGGGACACCTTCCTGTGTCCAGACTAAACCAGCTCTAACACTTTGAGACTGCTTCTTGTGCCGGGACACCTTCCTGTGTGTCCAGACTAAGCCAGCTCTAACACTCCTGGAGACTGTTTCTTGTGCCGGGACACCTTCCTGTGTCCAGACTAAACTAGCTCCCACACTCTTGGAGACTGTTTCTTGTGCCGGGACACCTACTTCTGGTTTCCTAATTATCACCTGAGTGGCCACAGGTTTGAGCTGCAAACGTGTACTTGAATG
This sequence comes from Oophaga sylvatica, assembly GCA_033576555.1. NCBI lineage: Eukaryota > Metazoa > Chordata > Amphibia > Anura > Dendrobatidae > Oophaga > Oophaga sylvatica. The sequence goes on along the minus strand of JARQOD010000008.1, from coordinate 166,269,406 downwards.
GATGGTGTAATGACCTTTTCTCCACCACTAGTTTTACAAAGGCACACATTCCTCTTATACAAGTCAGCAAAGTACCTGTGAAATGTACACCCCATTCAATACATACGCTCTCACTGTCTCACAATATATATATATTTTAAATTAATTGTTGTCCTTTTTGAACAATTTTTAACTTTTTCTATTAAAAGTTACATTTTAGGATCCGAGTTTTTTGCTTTTTGGTTTTCTTTTGTGTAGGGTCCTGCGGGATCAAAATTTGTTTTTTCTAGTTACACACCCATTCCTGCAGGTGGCAGTGTTTGAGTTTGGTGCAATTTCTCCAGCATTGTCTATGCTACACTCTGTACCCCACAAGTTACATTATCTTTCCCTGGATGACTGAATAATGGTCTCGTGGCCAAAATGATGCAAATATTGTTCCTCTCTGCCATGTAAATGGTCACACAGGGACACCGCGTCATCCCGCAGGGGTGTAAGCTGTTGTGGCACAAAACCTAAACAGTGGCAGGGCTTCTTTTTAATTTTTTTTTAGCCCCTTTAAATATACAAGCAGTGTCAGGTACAGTAATAAAAAATACCTTTATTACTGCAGAAATTGGGAATCCGATCGGTACGTCCCCTCTCCCCATCATTATACCAAGTCTCTGAAGTACTGCGCTGTGAGTGAGCTTCAGAGAAATCCCTCCTTACAACCTCCAGCTAGAAACACTTGGAGAAAATCATCAGTTTGTTTCTAGCTAAAGTCTCTTCCTATCTGGCCCCCGCCTGGAACAGAGAATTGACAAAAATATGAAATTGATTTGGTTGAGGAGTGTTAAAGAGCCGAGAGCCAAATGTCACAGCAATGAATGGCCACCGAGCCGGGAAAATCGATGCGGAGGTTACGGTGGGGCTGGGCAGAATGCCGTGTTCCTGGAAGAATCAGTCTGCTACGGCCTTGGAGAGCCATCAGGCGCAGAGCCTGAGAGGTTTAATGACACTGGGCACGGAGGGGCTGACAGTACGAAGTTATACACACCAAAACACACCGGAAAATCACTACTGCAGATGGAGAAACGCGTCCACATATTGTCCCTGAGCCGTGGAGCTTACAATCTAATAATCGTCATTGATCGATTTAGCTGTTACAATGTCTAGATCCTAACCTGAAGTACCATAGATGTTTGATCATCACTAGGACCCCCAGAATCTCTAGATCTGGGGTTCTTGTGTCCCTCTCCTGCAGAGAAAAAGCCCCTGCAGACCCTCCCTATCATAACCTATAGGTGATATGGGAAATGTCTTTGGAAATCTACTTATGTTTCGTAAATTGCATTGTAATCAATTATCAGAATTCTGACAGACATCAACGTCTCGTAAGTAGCTGTCTAGGCTCACAGTGCCGTCTTCCTATCGTAAGTGGTCCTTGACTTTTGCAGATGACAGATTCCTCCTATTTCAGACATAGCCATACAGCTTGGAATAAAGCCCACCATAGACACTAGATGCAAATATAAACCATGAATGAACTATTAGTAACCAATGGCCATAAGGACCAACAACATTGTAGCAAGGTCCTTGGCAAAACATTTAATTAGGACACTCCTGGATACGACTAAGAGCAGAATAAACTGGAGTACTGCGTCCAAAGATAAGTGAAAAGGTATACATTCATCTCACATATACTGCTAAACATATAATAATATGATTCAGTCAAAAATTAATGAAGAAAAGTACAAAGAGGCATAACACAAGCAGCAGGATCAGGTAGACAATGGCTCACGTGTCCTAACTATAACAGGAGAAAACATAGTAAAGTGCAAAGTGTCTGTTTCAGATGGGAGCCAGTGAGGTGGACATCGTTTTTTGTCAATGTATCATCACAAAAGTACAACCAAAATTCCCAGACCTAAGTCCCCCATGGTTTACAAGTGCTTACCCATATTCTGCTGTAGTAGGGCACACGGCACACCGCATCCGACGCGCGTTTCGCTTTTCAAGGTGCACACCTGGGTGGGTGCTGAATAGGGGTATTGTGGGAACCCCTGGGTCTTGGTATACTGCTTCTGGGTGATTTCTGTTGAAAAGCTTTGGTTATATTCATTACTCCCCTAATGAGAGCTTTGGTTGCATTACTGTGAGGAGGGCCGGAGCTGGATGTGGCTCGCGACCTTCTCTCTGAACTGAATGTGGCTCTCAAGATCAGACAGGTTGAGGACCACTGACGTAGAGGCAGAGTCCGTGAGTCCAGCGATGTGTCAGTTACTGGACTGCTTGCTGTAGTTTTGATAAAATCCCTCCCTTTTTCAGCAGGAGATTATCACTGGAGGACTAGTAAATCTGTTGCCAGGTAGTCCCAACATGCCCCCACCACTGATTGGCGGCTTACTGTGTACATTGTAGCAGAAAGCTGCCAATCCGATATGTGGACGGGTTACACAGAGCTCACCATTCAGACAACTATTACATCAGCAGCAGATAAAACAGTGATATTTTCAAAAAGACAGCAAGCAGCCCAGTAAGTGACACATCACTGGAATCAGGGTCTCTGCCCCTACATCATGCTGCTATCAGATGGGGGAGCAAGAGCCTGGTGACAGATACCCATTAATAGGGTTTGTTAAAATACTAGATTAAAACCAATTGAGATTCACGTCATGTATCTAACTTTTATGTAAAATGTCCTCCTCCTGTGAACCTCTCCGTGATCTAGGAGGAATCCTGGCAATAAGAGTCCAAATTCCCTGCAGTGCCACCACTGGAGAAATGAAGCATTGCACAGTGCCATTCAAAATAGCAGGTTGTCTGTGTAATGCAAGACAGGACTGGTCCTAGAGCAAGCACTCTACCCTCTGAGTAATGAGGGTCCTGGACTAGGACCCCCTCTCTTTTATCTCAGGATTCTGTGATGGGGTGTGTTATATTGGGTTTTCTTAGCTAGACAACTCCTTCAAGAAAATGTCAGTTCTGATATACTAGCTACAATATATAGAGCTCCTGCTCAGATGTTTATATACCAATAACATCATATTAGGATATTGCTAATAATATAATCCCATAATGTAGCGGCACCTCGGAGAGCCCTGGACTCTTTCACCTTGTATTTGCTCCTATGTTCCCCTCTTTCCATGAGCCTTTGTCTGCGTTGCTGAGCTCCGGGTGTGCAGCACACACACCTGCCAGACTTTCATTGCACCACCTTTTGCTCCAACATCTTAATTACTTCCCCTTTTAATTCCCGGTTTGCTGCCAGACCCCCCACCCCATGATGCCTCTTCTAGGCTCCTCGTAGCACAACCCTCCCCCATTCAGATTCTCCCTGTTTTGTTTTCCCCCCTCTTTCTTTTCCTGAAGAAAAATCGCCTCATTAGTGTTAAATTCCCAAATGCCACATCATCTCAAACAGGGAAGATTATAACCTGAAAGGAAGAAAAGACAAATCTAAAAAAAAGAAAGAAAAAACCCCGTAAACCTATGGCAAATAGTCTGCGAGTGGACTGCCTCGTAAAATGCCCCTATGTTGTTGGGAGTGTGTTTGGAGAGCCGCCGCCATATGTTCCTTGGGTTTTTTCGCTGGGATTATGCCATCATTATTGCTGATAAAAGCTGTTTACTGCCTTGGCAGAGGATTCCTGCTCCGAGCCATTCTGGAAATTGGCATACAGTTTACAGAAAAGTTCATTTAATGCCAGATGCCATAGTCCAGGGCTTTTGTTTTACGCTGCGATTTGCTGGCAGTAGCCCGGCCATTTCTTCTCATTGCCCTGCATATCGGATATTGATTGGGTTTATAAGAAATAGTTTTGCCTTATGAGAGGCCCAAAAAAATGCCAAAAGTCCAATGAAAAATATTTAGACTTGAGAGTCCTCAGTGGTTGATACCTTTTAATGGCTAACTGAAAAGATGGTAACAAATTGCAAGCTTTCGAGACTACTCAGGTTTCTTCATCAGGCAAAGACTAAAACACAAGCTGAAGAATCACATATTTATACACAAGAGGACACAGGAATAATGCAATAGGTAAGACAAGTGACGTGAAGCAGAACTGTCATTATGGCAGAGGGATGAACATAAATATGACTAGTTCATAGATAGAAAAATATTTAGACTTGAGAGTCCTCAGTGGTTGATACCTTTTAATGGCTAACTGAAAAGATGGTAACAAATTGCAAGCTTTCGAGACTACTCAGGTCTCTTCATCAGGCATAGACTAATACAACATCTGAAGAATCACATATTTATACACAAAATAGCACAGAAAAAATGCAATAGGTAGGACATAGTGACATGAAGCAGAACTGTCATTATGCAGAGGGATTACATAAATATGACTAGTTCATAGATAAGAGTGAATGTTTATTACCCTCTGATTGGGGTCTGGTATTGTGTTGTGATGACCCTAAAAGGTCAGGGAGGCAGATTCCTTAATTGTTGTAGAACGACATAAAACTCTGGGATATATTCATCCCAGCACTAAGAGTGCAAAGGTCATCATAAGTTTATATTCCCAGACTTTTCTATCCTTCTCAGATTTGAATGAGACATTTTATAAACTCCGTTATGAAAAACCTGAAACGCGTGGTTATAAGCCGTGTGGGAGTGGGATGGCAAATGCCCACCAGTAACACTGATTCTTGGTGCCCACTGCTCAGGTACATGCCAAAATGACGTGACCCTAGTACACAAATGTACTTTTGACAACTTGACTAGCTTGTGTGCAGAATGATTAGATTATACCTTTTTCTGCAAATTATGAATCAAGTGTAATAGCCCTACTCATTAGCAGTCCTTCACGGGGGCCCACCAGAGGATTCTCCGGTTCCACCGTGGGCCAGTCCGAGCCTGGTTATAAATAGACACCATGATATTTTTTGCTCCCGCTCAGATCTATGTGTTTATATCCTGTTTGTGCAGCCTTTTAAAGAGTTAATAAACCAGCATCTAAACTAGTGACCCAGCCTGGGCTGCAAATGTGAGGTTTAGCTACACTGTCTGGTTTCGCGCTGTGTGACCTTACAGAAGTAAGCGATCTATAATTCTCGTTTGGGTAGAATTCCAACCAGTGTATAAAATTTACTACTCTGCCCGCTGTAAACTTTAATGGCTCGTGCCAAGCTATAAAAGTGGGAGCTTGTAGGAAGGAATGGCGCTCGTAGAGCTACACGACACGGCTGTCTTAAGGGCTCCTAAACTCAGCAAGATCAGGCGCTTACATTTGGTCACTGGCCACTTTTTATTTTTGGCATGTCATTTTTATGTTTGTATGTTATAAATTTACATGATTATTTGTTTTGTTTTCTCCATATCACAAATCTCTTAAGGCAGATGCAGAACATATGGAAGATCCTAAAACGGTTTGTCTTGTTTCTGGACAATCTCTGTCACAAAGGTTCTTTAATGGTGCCTGGTGGGAAAAAAAAGGATCCTCCCTTAAAGCCCCAGACGATAGGAGGGATTGGAAAAGGATTGGTCAGTTTGAGTATCCGTGCCCAACTATTTTGCTTTCTCTGGAGATGTCGGCTAGTTCTTAAAGGGGTTGTCGCTTCTCCATGCATGGATAACATTGTGCAGTTTCTTACAAATATAAAACACAGTAACTTTGCAACTGAAAGTCTGGTGTAGACCTAGAACTTGGGCGAGTGCTGTCAGTGGTTTTGACGGCTTTCACTCATACCCATGCTATTCTATGGGGCTGTGCACATGTCCGAATTTTTTCAATGCACCTACCGAGTGGTCCGAGGAAGTAACTGCAGCATGTTGGTTTGCCTCCGAGAATTGGATGGTACTCGCCCATTCAACTCTATGGGTCCGATTTTCACGGCCTGACATTGTGAAGAAACTTTATTTTTTTCTCCCCATCTCTGAGAGAGTCTGATCAGAGTGTGATTAGCGTAATCGGGCTGATTTTCTCAGATGTAGAGAAAAGGCTTAGGCCTCTTTCACACTTCAGTCGTTTGGCGTCAGCGCAAATCCGCCAAAGTGTGAAAATAGCGGATCCGCCAGAAAAGGTGGAAAACGGATGCAAACGGATCCGTTTTTTGACGGATCCGCCATGAACTTTTCAACCTGGAAAATGCAGGTGTGTCTGGCACGGAGGAGAGAGGGGACCGACCCCGGACAGTGTTCTGGGCATTTTGAATGGATTTTCTATGGGAGCAACGGATCCGCTAGCGGATGGTTGTCTGTTAGATCCGTTTTTTTGACGGATCCGCCATGGTCCGCCACTTTGACGCACACAAAAAACGTTGCATTGAACGTTTTCCAAAAATGGCAGACGCCAAATTTATGGCGGATCCGTCAAAAAACGGATCGAACGGACGACCATCCGTCAAAATCCGCCACTAATGCAAGTCAATGGGCAAAAAAGCGGATCCTCCCCAAAAAAATGGTGGATCCTCTTTTTTCACACTTTGGCGGATTTTGACTGACTTTGAACAACTGAAGTGTGAAAGAGGCCTCACCGTAATTATTATTACAAATGCTGTCTATTTGTTAACAGCGGAGGGATTTTTAATGTTAATGTTTAATGCTCATTGCCTAGGTTACCGTCCACTGCTGAAGTCTGCTAGCAGAGGCCAATCACCTAGGCAATGAGTGCAGCACTTACAAGCTCTTTTGTGTTCGAGCTTACAAGCGCTGGCCAGATCACTAGATCCGGTCAGCTTCAGTGCCACTGTGCTCCTCGGATGTTGCAGAGGAGAACCTGCCTCTGTTTTCAGCACTTTAGAGTGCGCAGTTAGGACCAGTATGTCTTAAAGAGACAGGGCCTCTATTTCATACATGTGGCTTGTTGAGACTCCCTTCACTCGAGCACTGGCACATAAATTGTATTTTTTTTACATAGATCATTGGTGAAATGCTACTGCCAAGGGCAACAGTGTAGAAGAAGTGTTCAAACAAGTCTAGCAGCGCGGCATTGCCTTTATATGAAAGTGTCCCCTACGTCAGTCCTTAATGAAACTCTAGTGAATTTATCACTGTCCCGAGTTGTTTTACTTGTCCTCTGAGCATTGTTAGCACAGGCAGGTAATACACAGCACAGCCAATCTATGGAGCAGAAATCCTCATAACCCCGGCTTACTGCTCCTGCCGTTACTTTTTTTTTAGATATAATTTTAAAGGGGAGCAACGCCCTTAACCTCATCACATTACTCATAATGCATCCAAGGGTCTCAAATACAACAACTTTTACTATTGTCGGTCAGTGTATGGTAGATATCAGTTTTAATTACTATTTATTTTTAGAGCACCGCTGATTCCCTGTTGCTGCGCGTGAGAAGGGTTTACATGCAAAGTGCAAATATAAATTATCCTGGACATACTAATAATGGCAGCCTGGTACAGAGGGGAGAGAGCCCTGCCCTGGTGGGCTTACAGTAATGGGGAAGGAGACAGTAGGTCGGGGGGTTGCGGCAGCTCCGGTAGTGGTGAGATGGCACCAGGGTCATTGCAGGCTGTAGCTTTCTTGAAGAGATGGGTTTTCAGGTTCCGTCTGAAGGTTCGGAATGTGGGTCATAATCGGACGAGTTGGGGCTCAGAATTCCCAAGGATGGTGGGACACTTAGAAGAAGTCTTGGAGGCAGTTCGGTGAGGAATATACAAGTGTGGAGGAGAGAAAGTGGTCTTGGGAGGACCGCAGATTACTTGTGGGAAGGTACTGACAAGTTAGTCTGGAGATACACGGAGGAGACCGATTATGGATGGCTTTGTAGGCCCATGTTAGCAGTTTGAACTGAATTTGTTTGGCAATTAAAGGCCAATGAAGGGACTTCATAGAGGAGAAAAGCGGAAGAGTAGCGAGGACAGGGGAGTTACCGATGGAGTGGAGAAGTGAGTATTAGTCTGGAGGCCACAGAGGAGGATATTGTAGTAGTTGAGGCGGGAGATGATAGGGCATGCCCTAATATTTTAATAGATTCATGGTTGAGCAAGGAACGGATTCTGGAAATATTTCTGAGTTGTAGGAAGGAGGTGGTGAGAGCTCGGATGTGCAGTTTGATGGACGGGGCATAGTCAACGGTTACTCCGAGGCAGCGGCCTTCCGGTACAGTGAAAAGTGTGATGTCATTTAGGCCACGTTCACACGGTCAGTATTTGGTCAGTATTTTACGTCCGTATTTATAAGCCAAAACCAGAAGTGGGTGATAAATCCAGAAGTGGTGACGCGTTTCTATTATACTTTTCCTCTGATTGTTCCTCTCCTGGTTTTGGCTACAAATACTGATGTAAAATACTGAGCAAATACTGAACGTGTGAACTGGCTTTATGGAGTTGGTAGATGTGAGATTGGTGTGCGTCCAGCCTCTGTGACTCTTAGCCATCACCGGTCTCTTTTTTTCCTGGAGAAGGGTCTCTAATGCCCTAAAACACGTTGTATCCTGACACTTCTGATGTTTTGACTCCTTCCAAATAAAGACATCCTTGCTCCATTCAGCATTACGTGGAGTTCGTCATTCATGTTCTGCGGTCCATACTAGCGATGTGTGCCGTGCATTTGCAAAAGATCAAGACTCTTATTTTCCACATATCCAAGTATTGAGACTGGCAATCACCTAACCGAGACAAAAATCCTCTTACTCCAGAAGTAGCAGGCTTCTCCCAGAGCTCGAGGGTTTAACCAGGCAGCGCTGCTGTATGCATTTTCAGCTCCAGCCCAATTAATAATTTGCATAATTAACACACATATTAAATTGGGACTGGCCTTGTGTGTTTGCGGTGACGGAGTAATGAAAGCACAGAGGGGCTGCTCAGATCGCCGTCAGCCAGCGCGAGGAAGCAGTAATTTGCGCAGGGACTGACAGGCCAGTTCGGGCAAACCCTGTTTGGCAGCTTTAATCGGTGACAAACGGCTCTTAAAGCCGTAACAGTGTTTCTGTCACTTACCCGGTTTGATGTCACCGTTAGACACAATAAATCAATAGTGTCAGAATTCTGCAATGTTTACAGCTAGCAAGCTTTATTATTTCATACGCTCTGGGCTGCGGACATCTGCAAATTGTCATAGACAGAGCCCTACAGAGCGGCGTTAGTGTAATTCTAGAGCAGCGTGTGCCTGTAATGTGGCTGGCTAATCTGTGTGCAGCGCAGATCTGCCGTCCTCTCCTGCCTGATCCAACGCCACGTACAGTGTACATATATATGTAGGCAATGATAGGTGACCCTGTTATCCAGAAAACGACAGGAGCGTCTCAGATTGGCCCGTTTCCTTGGCAAGGAGCGTGCGTCGCTTACACGTTCTAGGCTTTAGAGCCTGCAAGCGCCACTCAAAGCTGCTGCATCTGGCCAACGTGTCATCCCGCGCTCTCCCATGCTGCAGAGCGCTAGGGTCGAGCTGTCGACCATGTGCGCTTCTAAAGACTGAAAGGTGGCTGATTTTTCTCTAGAAACCATTCAACACTGGTCCATTGGATTTGTCTTGGAGTAAAAGGGGTTTTCCACACCAGAGTAAACTTTTGGCAGCAGTGCAGCACTACTGGCAGTGTGTAATATGGATACTGTTGGATTTGGCTTTTCTAAGCAGGTTCAAGCACGTGCAATTTGTCAGACGCTGGATATCTCCTCATCTGCTTCTCGCAATGTCTCGGCCGTATGGCGAAGATCAAGTGTAGTATCTTTAGGAAAGGTGGTCCTGGTCAAGCTGCCCTAGCGTGATACACACTGGGTTTGCTGCACTTGTTAGTGCGCCAGGTGGCTTATGTAGTCACCTGAAGGAGGTGATACACTGTTTATGACAAAATGTTATCCTGGACAACCTCTTAAAGGCGATCTGTAACAATATTTCTCAATACAAGCTGCATACATTATAAAGTAGGTCTTCTAGATGAAAAACCCATCTCAGAATGACCATATGATCCTTTTTTCCCACCTGATATTAAAATGCATAACGGGTACAACTGTAGCTGGGGCTCGTAATCCGCTTACCCTAACATCAGACTCAGACAGCCATTCTGACATTAATTTTCAAGTAAGTGCTCCAGTCCCATCAGGTCTAAGATATCATAATAAATGCTGTCTGGTGACTGACCCGCTTTACATGGTAGGCTAGGCCATCAAAGTTTGATCGGTGGCTTCTCATTTTAACGAAGAAGTCCTTAAATTGATCCAAATTTGGTTAAAACATTTTTATCGTTTTGAGGAGGACATTTACTTCAGTTTTGATCATTTCATTCTGGTGGCATCTTAACCTTATTAACAATGATTATTCCTTTTTTTACATTTTGGCTTGGTTTGTTGACATTGCTGCCAATAAGGCCTATCCTTTGCGTTTTCGGGTGAGGAGCGGGTGGCCTAATTGGGTGGATACAGTGTTTTTTTAAGCAGGGAGCGCTTTAGCTAGTGCTCCTGGGACCGGTTAGCGGCTTGGCAGACCACTCTCAAGCTCGGTGTCGTCCATTGACCAATCTGGGACGTGTCTGAACACTGTCCAGCAGACTTTAGCTGGAATGTGAGCAAGCGGTGAGTTATTGGGAGGATGGCCGGCGCACATCACAGCGACATAGAGATGTCTCTAATGCTAATGTGCAGCATATATACAAAGCAATGAGCGCCTTCCCAGCGCCTGCGCTGCCGGTCACTGAACCCAGTCACTTAAGACTAAATATTCCAGTTAACACCATCAGTACCCCGGCATCCAGGGGCCGAAGTTATTAATGAGTCACTCTCGGCGCATTACTTAAAATGCTAATTCACTGGAGCGCTTGCACAATTGTAAAATGACAGCACAGAGGTAGGAGGTGGGAATAGATTGTTGACTCCAGAAAAGAAAGGAGCCGGAGGGGAGGGGGACATCGCTCTAGCCCATTCCTCCATCTTTTTCTATGATGAATAGAATATCTGACATCTGAGGCTCGGGAAACAAACATGTTGTGTCCACACGAGGGGTCAACATGGCTGACCTAAGCTGGATGAAACCCCGGTATCCCCTTCCCTCCCCCCACAAACACTACACTCTGAACCCCACTCAGGAGACAAAGGAGAAAAGCCGAGATAATTAGAGCAGGCTGATCGCAGGAGGTAGCAGCCTCTCAGACTGCCTCTTGTATATTCATGACCCTGAGTGATTGATGGAAGGACAGCGATTGTTGACACTGTCATTTGCGAGTGGAGAGGTAGGGACAAGAGACTGCCATGCATCTAAAGGGGCCTTGGCGCCTTCTCATTTGAATTCTGTGCTGCGTGTCACCCACTTCCAACAGGACATCTGCTAATATGGGGGAAAATGGGGGTTAACTCCACCACTGCCAGACTTCTCTAAACCAGGAGAGAGGGTAAGGGGACCACTTAATCTAATAATCAAGTCTGGGATCAGAATGGTTAAGCCCACCTGAAAACTCCCTGCAATGCTCAATACATTGTGACAGCGGATAAAAACACACTTGAAATCTCCCCGTGACGTCATATACATTTTATATTCCATCTGATTGCACAGAAATGACATTCCACGTAATAAACTCTAAAATGCTCAATAATTAAGATTTCAGGAATCAAGTACAAAGGGAATCCTTCCCCCTGTGTTCCGTGACACCAGAGCTGTGTAGTGAACGGGCCTATGTAATGAATTCCCACAACCATTCCACTTATCAGATATCGCCCTTAGAACCGCTGCTGAATCTTGAAATCAGACTTGAAGCCCCTTTTACAACATGTTTGTGTTAAGAGATGACCACCATGTCCCGGAAGCAGCTGCCAGGGCTTCGGACGCTCCTCTTCAATCTCCATCATTAAAGACAATGATCCGTTTGACTTTGAGATGATTGCCAATGGGCAAGGAAGACTTTTTGATGGAGTCCACCTCTATTTGTCATCCGCCAGACTTACATAAAATGTTAACTTTTTTTAAAAAAAGTTGTTCAAATTATAAACTTTTCAAAACATTATATTATAGGAGGAATGGAAACTAGTGTTCTACATCAGCATTTCCTGGGGCTTCTTCTTAGCAGATAGATGGCACTTGGCCATGACCCACAGGTTCATTTTAAAGGGAATCTGTCACTAGGTTTTTTTCACCACATCTGAGAGCACCATAATGTGGAGGCAGAAACCCTGATTCCAGTGACGTATCACTTACTGGGTTTCTTGCTGTAGATTTTAATACAATCTCCGTTTTCTTAGCTGCAGATCTAGCAGTTCTCTGAATGCTGAGCTCTGTAAAGCCCTCCACACTTCTGGCAGCTTTCTACCTATGTACAGAGTGCACAGAAAGTGATAATCTCCTGCTGATAAAACAAGGATTTTACTAAAACTGCAGCAAGCAACCCAGTGGCACATTGCTGGGATCAGCCTTTCTGCCTTAACATTATGCTGCTGTCAGACTAGGTGGTAAAAACCTGATGACAGAATCCCTTTAAAACTGTAAGTTCTTCTGACCCATCCAGATTTTCTGCATTTTGCATACTAGTGTGTGTGGCATCTCGAAATGTTGTGTAACCCTATCCACCCATGTTTCCAAGACAAAGCCGACATGGATCCTATTCTTAGTTGATTTGAGGCCTAAGGACAGGGAGGCGAGTCGGACATAAAAAGAACGCCTTTTTTGCTGGCAGATGGTCTCACACATTTTGATTAAAATGTGAATTAAGAGCCTCCCAGCTTTGCTTGTGTATTCACTATACTTTACTTCTATGTGCCCTTTGACCCATGCAGCCCAAAGCAGTGTGACCTCTGACCTTTCTTATGCATTATAGACGTCACATACGTGTGGTGGTGACAGCATGTCACATGGTGGTGGCTGCGACACCGTGTACTAAAAGTGTGCAGTCATTGCACTACTAAGGCTCTGCACTCCCACCGTTTTATCCCTCTGTGGAGGTGCAAGATCCCTTTTGTATTCCACTATATACATATTTTGTAGAGGCCATGGAACCTTTAACGCTCAATCACAATTATCTTGCACCTGATGAACGAGCCAAACGCTCACTCGTCGGGTGAAATGATGTCTTGGGCAGCATAAAAGATCATGGTTCTCAGCGACACATTGTCCTGTGCGGAGAACAGTGGTAGCCTATCTCACTGAGCCAACTGTTGCAGATCGCCCAGTGCGCATCGTTTGCTTTGGTCTGCTTATTTAAACTTTACCCATTGGCGATTTTCTCGTGCCTCCGGTTAGTTAGTCTTAAATCCCCAAAAGCTACCACAATGCTACAAACTAAAACATAGACTATTTTATATCTCTGTGCATTTACTGCTGAGCCATGCCTTTTAGAGTCGTTCCTTGAGTGATCAGTGGGGGTCTCGGGACCCTTACCCCCCCCACCAATATACAGTGCCTAGAGTGATGGGACAATAAATTATTATTATTAAAAAAGGTATTCTTTCAGGAATAATGATTCTTTGGATTGCTGTAAATTGATTGCACTAATAAGGGGATTGTGTCATAAATGTCGGTTTCAGGCCTAATGTATCTAGGGTAAATATCACTAATGGTCAAAAATAGGAAAATGGCTGCTCTCAATAGTGTTAAAGCTTGTCAATGTGAAATACGTGAATTGTGAAGAGCAAATTTAGGAAAAAAATTTTTGGGCCAAATTTTGTGTGAAGCGTCTTGTGTATTTTTTCTAAATTTCTAAAGCCATTTTGCCATTCACACTTCATGTATCTCACATTGACAAGCTTTAACACGATTGAGTGCAACCATTTTCCTATTTTTGACATGTACGCTGTTCTTTGGTACGCACCTGTTCAGACTAGTTCTTGGCGTTTGTCAGTTTTTTTGTTATTTATCACTAATGGTGGTCAGATACCGATAGGGAGAAGTAGGAGTGTCACTAGCTTGATCTTTAGGAGCCTCCCGCTCACAGATTCCTCCGCATCCCCCTCCGCTCCTATCCTTCTAATCAACTCCACAATTTACGGCCATGCTCAGAGATGAACGCCCTCAACTGCCATCTTTGTATTTACATCAATTAACACATAAACTCTTAATTACCCTGAGCAGGGGAGTTCCCAGCCCATAAATGGGGAGTGACACTGCAGCTGCCAGCACCGACTCAAGGTGACAATGAATGGGGACGTATCAATTAAATGGCAGTCCCTGGGAGCAGAGGGTGCGAGGCGATGGGCCATGTTTAGCCGGAGCTGGAGGCAGTTAGAGAGTGACAACCTCTCATTCAGACAGAGATGAAACGCCGCTTCACATTTTATGTCATCGGGTATTTTTCATATCTTCCTGTGTCATTTGTTTTATCACAGAAATCAGTTTGTTTTTTTTAGAGAGAATCTTTGCACTATACATTGTTTACAATGGACGTTGCACTGGCTTTATTTTTTCTTATTTTTTAATATTATATTTACAGGGAAATGAACATTAATATTATATAGTAGAATTGCCTTATTTCTAAAACTCCTTCCTTTATTTTTTCCTTGCGTGCTCCAGCATCATGTAAATGCGAGATAAAGGCTTCATTAAGTGACGCACTTAACAAAGAGGCGCAGTTCACACATTAAGCAGACGGTCTATGAGCGTAAATGTTTAACTCTGCAGAGGACACAGAAATCTAATTTACAAAAAACATAACCCCCCCCAAATATAATTCGTGGGATAAAAACCACTGAATTCAATAAGTGCCTATTGGAAATATAGCGGGGCAAATTGGAGGGGGACTTTTACACATGTTTTCTAATAGATCTATATGTCTGGTCCTACAGAATAGATCCTGTCTGGCAGTATCACATAAGACACCATTGAGCACAGTGTCTCCCTACACTGGTCAGCACTGGACAGCGACCAGTATGTTTTGTGACAGCCCTGGGATGAAGCTAGGACTGGATCAGCCTTCTTTCTCCTCTTATGATGAGAATATAGATAACCAGTCCTTCACTTTAGCATTACTTTTTTAAGAAGCGCCCCCCTTCCACTGTGCAGGATCCTCTATGCACCCCAATGTGTTACCCGGTGTAAATGCCTGCCAAGCTGGCAGTTCTACCTGAGGAGCTGTCGTCTTTTGGACGAGAATTATGGCTGTTTTCGTTAGAGCAACGACTGGAAATTAGCTCCAGTCCTCCAGCAATTCTTCCTCCCGCCCG
This sequence comes from Oophaga sylvatica, assembly GCA_033576555.1. Classification (NCBI taxonomy): domain Eukaryota; kingdom Metazoa; phylum Chordata; class Amphibia; order Anura; family Dendrobatidae; genus Oophaga; species Oophaga sylvatica. Next base: position 166,254,405 of record JARQOD010000008.1, on the reverse strand, counting down.
GAGCATCTCAGTGTGTTTATACATGGCTTGTATGGCAGCCTTCATAAGACATTTACCCCATGATTTGCGATGAGCTTATGTGTGAATAATTAATGGCAATTAATCCTTAATTACAGTAATTAGGCAAGTCACAGGAAATTAAGCTGCAGCTGGAGAAGACCATGCCTGCATAGCGAGGGCTGAGGGGCTGTGTGAATTTGCCTTTCACTGACAAGCAATGCCAAAGATGAGGGTTTAGCGGTCCCTCCTGGCTGACTGATGAAGAAGGAAGAGTAACCCACTATGGTGTCAGACAAGGCGGAAGGGTTAATAATACCAACTTATTCCGTCTTAGGGTGCAGGGATCAATGTAGTCCTAAAGAAAGAACCCAGTCCACCAAATGGACTTGACACTCCAGAAATACTGAAGCAATTCAGGTAACTGGTAGCATGATCATGAAAGTAGTAGAGATGGAGAAAGTTTACTTCCATGTAAGTAATGAGACAGACGCACAAAGGTTCTCAGAAAGTCACAGTTGCCATTATTAAAATGTCATTCAGCTTTTGAGCAGTCAATGGACTTCATGCAAGATACCTCCCTGTGCTGTCTGGTAGAGCACACGCGTGTGTGGTCAGGGGGATTTTTGTTTTAGGAGGTAGGCATTCCAGGTCCAGGCAGTTTGCATTGGGTGGCTTGATCAACCGCTTTTAGGACAGTAGGATCTACTCATATCATGAAGGCCCCCTTACTGATCTTGGGTTTGGCCAACAGTCTAATGTGTAAGAGGGCCCCGTACTCATCCTTGACAGATGATGTTAGTGGAAATAAGGATCTATATGTCCGATTTCGGACTACTGATCCTTTTGTTCTCTAAGGGATAAGCCGCCTCCAGAGAAGTCGTGTAGAGGAATCTTACAGAGAACCCAGGAGCTTTGCGTGGCACAGCTGCAAGTCGAGCTATGCTTTGGCCAACTTCTATCTAAAGTATATGAGGGACTTTACTCCTGGTCCGTGCGAGAAGTAAAGGAAGGAAAGGTCTGTACACATGATTGAAGACTTCCATTGGAGCGAGTCCTGTCTGCCGACCGTCCTTAGTCACCTCATTTACTTCCTCACTCTCCATTATCTTTATATGTTTTAGTCCTTGGTTTAAAGCAGTGTTCATATTAACAGGTCTCCTCGTATTTCCCTCGTGTTTAGCATTTAGATCTTAGAGTTTCTTGTCTTAAGATAAAGCCAAATTGGAAAATGAATTGTTGGACTCAAGCTGGCCTCATAAAATCCTGGGATCTGCTGGTTTCTATAGGTTTCCAATAAAAATGATCATTTTTCCCCTTAGCAGTGATGAGGAAGGGAAATCTGAACTGGTGAGAAGCCCAATCCATCAGTCATGTACGTGGCACACCTAAACGGAGCCTTCTGTTGTAGGTCAGATGAAATGCCACCACAAAGCCTTACATATTAGATGGCTGTGGGCCGAACGATGTGTCGGCTGAGCGTTCAGCTGACAGCCATCTCAGCCCATACGCGGGAGGACTCAATCGGCCAAGCACTTATGTGTTTTGTATGAGAAAGCCACTGACTGCCATGGCGACTGGTGGATTATCTCCAGGAGAACAATGTGATTGGTTGACCGAAGATGGACATGCCTAATCTACATTTTCAGTCGGCCGCCGCCCCAATACACTGTGGACCGTTGGCCAAACTCGTTGCTAACGGTGGGTTCTGCCAACGTTAGTCTGATGGGCATGGGGCCTTTACTTAATATGAATTTTCCATTAAATCACTCAGGTAATTTTTGTACTCGTAGCTGTTTCTTTAGGCCGCCCACAGCTAGAACATTTTCTTAAATTTGGAATAAGTCTGGGGCATTTGATGTTTCCTTGGCACTTCAACAAAACATCAAGGACATTTTAAGAAACTGATGGGAACAGTAACTTGCATGGAAAGAACAAGATGTTGACACCAGAAGGCTCTAGGTGAGTTTTGTAGTTGGGGGTGAGTTTGAGAACAGTAAAACTCGCGCTTGATATTGAAAGTATCGTACTGTATACAACAGGAGAATTTCCAGAAGTAGAGTGGGGAAAATAAGTATTTGAAACGCTGCCGAGTTTGCAAGTTTTCCTACCTGCAAAGAATGGAGCCGTTTGTAATTTTTATTGCAGGTACACTTCAACTGTCAGAGACAATCTCCAGAAAATCACATTGTAGGATTTTTACATAAGTATTTTGCATTTTGTTGCATGAAATTAGTTGATACAATAGAAAAACAGAACTTTAATATTTGGTACAAAAACCTTTGTTTGCAGTTACACAGGTCAGACATTTCCTGTAGTTCTTGACGAAGTTTGCAGGGATTTTGGCCCCCTCCTCAATACAGATTTTCTCCAGATCTTTAAGGTTTTGGGCTGTCGCTGGGCAACTTTGAGTTTCATCTCCCTCCAAAGATTTTCTATTGGGCTCAGGTCTGGAGACTTACTAGGCCATTCAATACTTGAAATGCTTCTTACGGAGCCACTACTCAGTTTTCCTGGCTGTGGGTTTTGGGTCATTGTCATGCTGGAAGACCCACCAATCAACGACCCTTATTTAGTGCTCTTACTGAGGGAAGGAGCTTATTGGGCTAAATCTTGCGATATATGAATCCATCCATCCTCCCTTGAATACGATGCAATCATCTTGTCCCCTTTACAGAAAAACATCCCCAAAATATGATGTTTCCCCCACCAATCTTCATGGTTGGAATGGTGTTTTGGGGGTTGAACTCATCCTTCTTCCTCCAAACTTGGCAAATGGAGTTGCTACCAAAATATTTTCTATTTTGGTCTCATCTGACCATGTGACCTTCTCCCATGTCTCCTCTGGATCATCCAGATGGTCATTGGTGAACTTCAAATGGGCCTGGACACGTGCTGGCGTGAGCAGGGGACCTTGTGTGCCCTGCAGGATGTTAACCCATGACTGTGTAGTGTGTTACTAACGATAATGTTGGAGACTATGGTCCCAGCTCTCCTCAGGTCATTGACTAGGTCCTCCTGTGTAGATTTGGGCTGATTCCTGACCTTTCTCAGAATCATCCTTACCCTATGAGGTGAGATCTTGCATGGAGCCCCAGACTGATGAAGACTGACAGTCATCTTGTGTTTCTTCCATTTTTCCAGTCGTTTCTCACCAAGCTGCTTGCCTATTGCCCTGTAGCCCATCCCAGCCTTGTGCAGGTCTACAATTTTGTCCTTGGTGTCCTTAGACAGTTGTTTGGTCTTGGCCACAGTGGAGAGGTTGGAGGGGGATTCAGTGTGTGAACAGGTGTCTTTTATACAGGTAATGAGCTCAGAATAGGAGGGTTTCTTAAAGAAAAACTAACAGGTCTGTGAGAGCAGAATTCTTGCTGGTTTTTATCTGTTCAAATACTTATTTATGCAATGAAATGCTATGTAATTATGTAAAAATCATAAAATGTGATTTTCTGGATTTTTTTTAAAGATTCTGTTTCTCACAGTGAAGTGTACCTACGATAAAAATTACAGACCTCTCCATTCTTTGTAGGTGGGAAAACTTGTAAAATCGGCAGAGTATCAAATACTTATTTCCCCACTGTAAATATCAGATGGATTTTGTTGCCTCTAGATTTCCAGGTTAAAAAAAATGTGAACTATTCTTTACAGCCCCCAAAAAGTTTGCAGACAAGTACTGGTCCAGCGGAGGCTGCCCGGACCCCGTGAGTCACACGCTGATTCCACAGTATATCGGTCTCACACGTTGTATCTAAGCGGTAAAGCAGCAAAGACGTTCCCGGCGTACATACCAATTATTAATACAGGAGGTTATTCAGATCCAGAAAATGAGTTTGGCTTTTCCCGTCCCTTCCCGACATCTGTCTACGTGACGTCGGCCGCCATTTTCAGCAGCCTGCAATTTTGTTCTCTTACAGTTATAAATGTAAGAGAAAAAAAAAGAAAAAAAATGAGCAGCGAGATCCTGCATAGTGAAGTGAAGTGCGCGTGGATGAGTTCTACACATTGTCTTTGCGGACGGGTTAATTGCTGTGAAAACTATTAAAATAGGATTTGTGTCAAACGCACAAAGGGTGTCAGATTCTCACTAAGCCCTTAATTATGAGTTGTCAACACTTAGCAAAACGAGCCCTTGTCCTTAATTAGCTTTGATTTAGTATATTCATTGTTAGAAAGTGTAAACAAGCGAATAATTATTTTCTTTTTCTTTCAAGCCAGCAAAATAACGAAATATCATTTGTGCCAGGAACTGTTAAAAGAGCAGTCAGTGGCATTTATAAAGGAGGAAAGAAAATCACAGAAATACTTAACCCTCCAATCTCTGCGGTATCAAAACCACAGAATGGGAATTTCAAGAAAATGCCAACTATGTCTTTACTTGTCTTTATCTAGTTTAGTGTGCCATACCCTTAAGTAGAATGGACCTTAATAAGCACTGTCCGATCTCCAAAGAGGTGGAGAAGCTCAGCCCCATCCACCCGAATGTGACAGCAGATGAAGCCCATGGTCATGGGCCATCTAGGCATAGAAAAGCAAACGGTTTTCTAGTCCTGGACACCCCCTTTAAGTACCTTCTTACCAAAAACCCTCTTATCCCCATCGGATGGTATAGTACGTCCGACTGCAGTACCCCCACTTTGATGTGGGTTCCTGCAGTGAGCCCACCTCAAAGCCGGGACATGTCAGCTGTTTTGAACAGCTAGTCAAGCTATTAACCAGTTAAATGCCGCTGTCAAACGCTGACAGCGGCATTTAACCAGTGATTCCGTCCAGAAATGCGCTCACCGGTGATCCGCGTCACGTGATCAGGGTTACCGGTGTGTCGGAATGACAACCAGAGGCCTCTATGGTTGTTGATGCAGGATTGCTGTGAGCGCCACCCTGTGGTCGGTGCTCATAGCAATGCAGTAGTTCTGCTACATAGAGGCAACCTGAGCATCGCCTCTATGTAGCAGAGCCAATCAAGTTGGGGCAGCTTCTAGCCTCCAATGGAGGCTATTGAAGAATGCCAAAAGGAAAAAAAAATATGAAAAAAATGAAAAAAACATAAGTTCAAATCGCCCCCCTTTCAAAATAAAACCATAAAAATAAAATCAAACATGCACATATTAGGTATCGCCGGGTTCACAATCGTCCAATCAATAAAAAAAAAGGATTAACCTGATCGCTTAACGGCATCAAAACGCCAGAATTACTTTTTTTGGTCGCCACTACATTGCATTAAAATGCAATAACGGGTGGTCAAAAGATTTTTTTTTTTTTTTTTTAGCAAAGTTTGGAATTTTTTTTCACCACTTAGATAAAAAAGACCCTAGACATGTTTGGTGTCTATGAACTTGTAACGACCTGGAGAATCATAATGGCAGCTCAGTTTCAGCATTTAGTACACCTAGCAAAAAAGCCAAAAAATAAGTGTGGGATTGCACTTTTTTTGCACTTTCACCGCACTTGGAATTTTTTTTCCCGTTTTCTGTTACAAAACATGGTAAAACCAATGGTATCGTTCAAAAGTACAACTCGTCCCACAAAAAGCAAGCCCTCACACGGCCATATTGACGGGAAAAAAAAAGTTATGGCTCTAGAAAGAAGGGGAGCAAAAAACGATAACGCAAAACCGAAAAAAGCTCCAGTCATGAGGGGGTTAATGCACCCACGTTTTCCTTAGCTCCGATCCTTTTTTATGTTTTCAAGATTACAAGTTAATGTACAGTCATGGCCAAAAGTTTTGAGAATGATACAAATATTATATTTTCACATGATCTGCTGCCCTCTGTTTTTATGTGTGTTTGACAATGTTTTTATCACAGACAGAAATATAATAATTGCAAACTTATGAGTAAAAAAGCTTATATTGACCGTTAGAATGAGTTAATGCAGCAAGTCAATATTTGCAGTGTTGACCCTTCTTCTTCAGGACCTCTGCAATTCTCCCTGGCATGCTCTCAATCAACTTCTGGACCAAATCCTGACTGATAGCAGTCCATTCTTGCACAACCAATGCTTTCATTTTGTCAGAATTTTTAGGTTTTTGTTTGTCCACCCGTCTCTTGATGATTGACCACAAGTTCTCAATGGGATTAAGATCTGGGGAGTTTCCAGGCCATGGACCCAAAATCTCTATGTTTTGTTCCCTGAGCCATTTAGTTATCACCTTTGCTTTATGGCAAGGTGCTCCATCATGCTGGAAAAGGCATTGTTGATCGCCAAACTACTCTTAGAGGGTTGAGAGAAGTTGCTCTTGGAGGACATTCTGGTACCATTCTTTATTCATGGCTGTGTTTTTAGGCAAGACTGTTAGAGAGCCGATTCCCTTGGCTGAGAAGCAACCCCACACATGAATGGTTTCAGGATGCTTAACAGTTGGCATGAGACAAGACTGGTGGTAGCGCTCACCTTGTCTTCTCCGAATAAGGCGTTTTCCTGATGTCCCAAACAACCGAAAAGGGGATTCATCAGAGAAAATAACTTTACCCCAGTCCTCAGCAGTCCACTGCCTGTACCTTTTGCAGAATATCAGTCTGTCCATGATGTTTTTTCTGGAGAGAAGTGGCTTCTTTGCTGCCCTCCTTGAGACCAGGCCTTGCTCCAAGAGTCTCCGCCTCACAGTGCGTGCAGATGCACTCACACCTGCCTGCTGCCATTCCTGAGCAAGCTCTGCACTGCTGGTAGCCCGATCCCGCAGCTGAAACACTTTTAAGAGACGGTCCTGGTGCTTGCTGTCTTTCTTGGGCGCCCTGGAGCCTTTTTGGCAACAATGGAACCTCTCTCCTTGAAGTTCTTGATGATGTGATAGATTGTTGACTGAGGTGCAATCTTTCTAGCTGCGATACTCTTCCCTGTTAGGCCATTTTTGTGCATTGCAATGATGACTGCACGTGTTTCTTTAGAGATAACCATGGTTAACAGAAGAGAAACAATGATGCCAAGCACCAGCCTCCTTTTAAAGTGTCCAGTGGTGTCATTCTTACTTAATCATGACAGATTGATCTCCAGCCATGTCCTCATCAACACCCACACCTGTGTTAATGGAGCAATCACTGAAAAGAGGTTAGCTGGTCCTTTTAAGGCAGGGCTGCAATGATGTTGAAATGTGTTTTGGGGGATAAAGTTCATTTTCTAGCCAAATATTGACTTTCAAGTAATTGCTGTTAAGCTGATCACTCTTTATAACATTCTGGAGTATATGCAAATTGCCATTAGAAAAAGTGAAGCAGTAGACTTTGTAAAAATTAATATTTGTGTCATTCTCAAAACTTTTGGCCATGAATGTACATGGCAAGATCAGCAAATAAAATAGTTGTGCTACCGTAAGTACATTGGATCTGGCTTCATTTTCGTGGCGGTTCTTCACCTGTTGAATTGGGATCGCTCTGCACGAGTTACCACTCCACAGTTTAATCCATTGGTTTACAAAGAAACTTAGTAAAGGAAATCATTGTATTGCTTGAAAGGTGGACAAGAATAAGGATAGAACATTTCTGAGACCGGTATATGTCAGCAAATTCTTATTATTACCAGCTCATTGGTCACATGTACAACTGCGTGGTCCCAAAGGGAAGTTATGATTAAAAAAATTAACTATGGATTAAATCAGGTTTTTATCTCGCATGTATATAAAATTGGCTATTTTTTTCCTTGTGACAATCTTAATTTAAAAAAAAAAAAATACAATTCGTAATGTTACAATTTTCACTGGAGCTTTTTAGATTCATACTTGCTTTTCTTTCAGGGAGAGTTGTCAGCAGGCTCATTTATCATCAGAGGCAGGATTACAATGACTGATAACACAGGATTCCAAAATCACAATAAGTGATGTCACAGCTCACCTCCTCCCACCACAATCATCATTGCACACACTTTATATTTTTACTAGCTGCAAACACAAAAATCTAATTTAAACAATAATTATTATTTAACTCTTATATAGCGCAATTAATTCTGCAGCTCTTTACAGAAATGATCTTCTCTTTCCCCATTGGGACTCACCATCTACATTCCCTATCAGGATGTCTTTGCAGTGTGGGAGGAAACCGGAGAACCGGAGGAAACCCACAATCACAGGGAGAACATACAAACTCCTTGCAGATGTTGTCCTTGGTGGGATTTGACCCAGGACCCCAGCGCTGCAAAGTGACAGTGCTGTAATAAGTCATTTCAGCTGCAGATGAAGGAAGAGAGCCACAGTATTCATTACTGATAGGTAGGCGGAGCCCCAGATCAGGATGACACCTCAGATCAAAAGCGTGTTGACTGGCTGGCCCTCCAGCTCGGGCTCCTCCTACTCAGCTCCTTCAGTCTAAGATTTGAGGTCTCAGAGGATGGTCGCTGCTGGAAGCAGCTCCTCAGAAGATTTTATTATTTTATATCGGACAGAGACTTGGACATGAGTCTGAAAGGTCTCAGGGGTCTCAGCGCTGCTGGACCCCACCTCTCCCTTGGCGGATCTGTATTTTACATAAATAGTCCCTGCAGAATCTTGCCGGCCCTGGGGGACGAGGTTAGCTTCCCTGGCGGGGACGCAAACCGCACACTGGGGTCACTGCGTTCCCCGCCCTGGGGGGGAGCATGGGCACAAGCGCCACAAATCCTGAGGGGTCCCTGTGGCGCTCAGCTGGTGAGTACTCCACAATATATATAAAATGTGTGAGTGCTTTAGCGACTGCTGTGACAGCGCTATTACATGTGTGTTAATGTACTATTAGCGCTGCGGTGGCAGCGCCGTGACATGTGAATGTGGTGTTTCTGTACAACCTTTGTCCGCAGCAGATGCCTGCAGGACAGGGGGGGAGCAGGAGTGAGGAGTTTTGGCGCTCATATTTTTGAGCCGGGGGGGCGTGGCTTCACGCTTCCCGGTCTTTCATGCAGGAAGCGCGCGATTGCGCTTCTCTTCCGGCTCCCTCAGCACGGCGGCCATTAAAAGGGCTCCCGGGCTCCTCAGACTCCGCTCCTCCCGTCTCAGGCACCAAACCAGCTGGGTGAGTGGCGTTTTTTCCTCACCACACAGCGCAGATACATAGCGCTATTCTGCAGCTCGGTCTCACATAGAGACCTTGTTTTTTCTTACAGCCTGCGACATTAACCCCTCTTGAGGGTTTACTTGGCATACAGCTGGGGTAGCTCTATATTTAAGACTTAACCCTTCAGCGTGCTGTTTTGCGTTCACTTAAAAAAAAAAAAAAACTGCGTTTTTTCAGGTTTCTGACATTTGACCTGCTATATACAGTGTGAGGCATGTCGGAACAGGGTTCAGAAGGCGCGGACCATATTCCAGTTCCGCTTCGGCAATCTGGTACGCAGTCCTCCACAGCGTCTAGCGCTGCGGTTGGAGGTCACAGTGATGCAAAATTGGATGCTATCGCCAGTTCTATTAATGGCTTGTCTGACCTTTTGAGTCAATATGTGTCAGCTAGATCCTCTCAGGACAGAAAGCGACACAGACCGTTACCATCCTTCACCCGTAGCGAATCAGATGTCTCTGATTTAGATTGTGGAGAGGGTTCTCCTTTAAATTCAGATGGGGAAATGTCTGATTCGGATAAGGAGGAACGGCGGGGGCTTTCGTCCCTTGTGAGACGTACAGAGGCATTTATTGAAGCCATGAGAGAGGTTTTACAGTTACCGGAGGTGGTAACTAGTTTACCTGGTAAATCAGCACGAATGTACCAGGAGTATCGTACGTCACGATCAGCTTTGCCAGATCTAGATGATCTTAACAGTGCAGTAGAAAAGGAACGTTTTGTGTCCGGATAAACGTTTTCACGGAACACGTTTCTTTGACGCACTTTATCCGTGTTCCACAGAGTCAAGAGATAATTGGACTCCCTCTCCTGAAGTGGATTTTTCCTTATCCCAGCTTAGTAAATCCTCACTGCTTCCTGTTAAAGGGAAGGCGAGTTTGCAGGATCCACTGGACAGAAAAACGGAAATGGCGGCGAAATCAAATTATGAGGCCGCGGGTCATGGATTCAGAGTGGTACTAGGATCCATGTGTGCTTCTAAAGCTTCTATAAGCTGGTTGGACCTTTTACACAAGGCGTGGAAAAATGGATCTCCGTCATCTGAGATGGAGGAGATTTTCGAATGGTTGGACACTGCAGTCCGATATATCTATGATTCAGGTCTGGATACTGTGTCGCTTCTGTCCAGGGCGCAGGCTTCAGCGATCACACTCAGAAGAGCGCTGTGGCTCAGACAGGGGGCTGGGGATGCGGTCTCCAAACAAGGTTTGCTGGCCTTAGCTTATAAAGGTGGTCATCTTTTTGGGTCTGACCTCACAGAACTGATTACCAAGGCAAAGGCAAAAGAAGCGACGTTACCACAACGCAGAGCTATGGCTTCTGTGTCTGGCAGGACATATAGTGGTCGGCGGTCCTTTCGGGGCCGAGGTCGATTCGCTCAGTCCTCTTGGGGATCGGGTCGTTCCTCTTTCTCGGCAAAAAAGTCCTCCCAGAAATCTCGCATCCCCTGGAAGCAGAATTTCCGTCAAGACAAGCGGGAAACTGACAAGAAGCCGCCAAGACGGACTGACGCCAGGAGTCCACTCGAGGACTCTCGAGTGGGGGGTCGCCTGCTCCAATTCAAGGAGACTTGGATTTCTCGCGTTCCAGATTCATGGGTAACGCGGGTCGTGTCAGCAGGTTATTTCATAGAATTCTCTTCTCGACCCCCAGACACCTTTTGCCAGTCTCGCATTCCGTCAGAACCCGAGCTTTTGGTCGCTCTGCAGCGAGAGGTTGAATTCCTTCTTCAGAAGGGTGTGGTAATACCGGTTCCGCCAGAAGACCGGGGAAAAGGATTTTATTCCAATCTGTTTGTGGTTCCCAAAAAGGAGGACAAATTTCGTCCGATTCTGGATCTCAAAAGATTGAATCGGCATGTCCACACCCGGAAATTCCGCATGGAGTCACTTCGCTCCGTTGTGGCAGCCCTGTCGCAGAGCGATTTTTTTGGTATCAATCGACATCCGCGACGCTTATTTACATGTTCCCGTCGGAAGGGCTCATCAACGTTTTCTTCGTTTTGCCATAGGTCGGGACCATTACCAGTTCGTGGCTCTGCCATTCAGCTTAGCCTCGGCGCCCAGAGTATTTACAAAGATTCTGGCGCCTCTCATGGCAATTCTTCGAAGACAAGGAATTACGATTCTTCCTTACCTGGACGATCCTTTGATCGTGGCATCCTCGGAGGAGGAAGCAGTGACAGCTCGCAATCTGTCTCTTCAGTTACTGAAGGACTTCGGTTGGCTGGTCAATTGGGAGAAGTCGTTTCTGGAACCGTCGCAAGCTATCCTCTTTTTGGGAATGCATTTCGACACGGTACGGGCAGTAGTCTCCTTACCTTCAGACAAACAGTCATGTCTTTTTCGACATGTACAGATCATGAAGTCTTCGATAACAATGTCCCTTCGAAAGTGTATGCGTCTTCTGGGTTTAATGGTGGCGTCCATGGAGGCAATTCCGTTTGCCCAGTTTCATTCCAGAGCTCTCCAAAGGTTCATCCTGAGTCATTGGAATCAGTCGCAATCGCTGGATTGCAGTGTCACCATCTCTTGCAGGGTGCGAGAGTCTCTAGGATGGTGGTTACGTCCAGGAGCTTTATCCCTGGGGAAATCTTTCCTCCCTCCGAAATGGTCGGTCATAACCACAGATGCCAGCCTGACGGGCTGGGGGGGTGTTTGGAACGATTCCTGGATTCAGGGAGTATGGTCATCGGAAGAGGCTGTTCTACCGATCAATATCCTGGAATTGAGGGCGATTTTCCTTTGCCTCCAACACTGGACGGTCCCTTTGAGCGGTCTGCCAGTCCGAGTGCAGACAGACAACGCGACAGCGGTTGCGTATATCAATCACCAAGGCGGGACAAGGAGTCCCAGGCTCATGGCGGAAGTGTCTCGGATCCTGATCTGGGCCGAGGCCAGGGTTCCAGCCATTTCTGCAATCCACATTCCAGGGGTTCAGAATGTTACGGCGGAATTTCTCAGTCGCGAGAAGATGGATCCGGAGAATGGAGTCTTCATCCGGAGATTTTTGCAATGCTGTGCTCCCGTTGGGGAACTCCCCAAGTGGATTTGATGGCATCCAGGTTCAATGCCAAACTACCGATGTTCATGTCCAGGTTCAAGGACCGGAAGGCTGTGGAGGTGGATGCTCTGGTGGCTCCGTGGGATCAATTCGAGCTGATTTATGTGTTTCCACCGATATCCTTGCTTCCTCTGGTACTGCGTCGGATCAGACTGGAGAGAATCCCGGCTATGTTAATAGCACCAGATTGGCCAAGGAGGACGTGGTTTTCAACGCTAATGTCGCTGTTGGCGGCACCTCCATTTCCACTTCCTCTTCGACCGGACCTGTTAACTCAGGGGCCCGTTTGTCATCCGGACTTGAAGTCTCTGCGTTTGACGGCGTGGCTCTTGAGACCGAAATGTTGACTCGTAGAGGTTTTTCAGCCGAGGTCATTGCTACTCTTCGAGCTGCCAGAAGTCCGGCTACTACTAGGATTTACCACAAAACTTGGGAAACCTTCTTTTCGTGGTGTTCGGGGTCTTCACGAAACCGAGGAAATTTTCCATTCCCAATTTGCTGGCTTTTCTGCAGCATGGGTTAGACAAGGGTTTGGCAGTTAGCACCCTGAGAGGTCAGGTTTCTGCTCTGTCCTTATTATTCCGGAGAGCTATTGCCTCGCGTAGGGACGTGCTTTCCTTTTTCCGCGGTATAGCTCGTAAGTTTCCGCCGCGGAATGCACCTGTGTCTCCTTGGCGGCTCAACCTTGTTTTGGAGGCTCTTCAGCATAAACCTTTTGAGCCTATGGACTCTGCTAGTCTTTCTTTACTTTCTTGGAAGGTGGCCTTCCTAGTAGCGGTCACCTCTTTGAGAAGAGTTTCTGAGTTGGCAGCTCTTTCTTGCTCGCCTCCTTTTCTGGAGTTTTTTCCGGATCGTGTAGTGCTTCGCACACGGGGTGATTTTTTACCAAAAGTAGTGTCGCAATTTCATGTTAACCAGGATATTGTGTTGCCTTCACTCTGTCCGGATCCGAAGAATGCGAAAGAGCGAGCTTTGCACACATTGGATTTAGTGCGGGCCTTGAAGTTTTATTTATCCATTACTCAAGGTTTTCGTAAGTCGGACTTCCTGTTTGTGGTTCCAGCAGGTCGTCGGCGTGGTCAACGAGCTTCCAAAGATTCTATAGCTCGTTGGATCCGGTCAGCTATTTTGGAAGCTTACCATCTTAGGGGTGAATCTTGCCCGATTAAGATTCGAGCCCATTCCACGAGAGCTGTGGCTTCATCGTGGGCTTTTCGTCAAGGGGCCTCGGCAGCTCAGCTCTGCGGGCGGCGACTTGGCGCTCTGTCCACACGTTTACTAAGTTTTATAAAGTGGACGTCAGTGCTTCCGCTGATGCAGCCCTCGGACGTAGGGTCCTGCAGGCAGCTGTAGTTTAAAGTTCTAGATGAATTTTTGTTAAGCGCTGGTTGCGCTTTTTATTAAGGTTGTTGGGTTTCTGCCCTTTGTTGGTTTTTTCCCACCCTTATTTTTGAACTGCTTTGGGACGTCCCATCAGTAATGAATACTGTGGCTCTCTTCCTTCCATCTGCAGCTGAAAGACGGATTTTGGTAAGACCTTACCTGTAAAATCCTTTTCAGCGAAGGAAGGAAGAGAGACACAGCACCCTCCCAGGGCAGAAGTGTGTTGATGTTTTCAGATGCAGCGCGACCCTTATCTGATAGCGATTATCTGGGCTGAGGTCAGCGCGCTAAGGCTCTGTTCCAGCATCGCCAGCTCATCACAGTAGTCAGGTTCAGTGAGTAGTACCTGGAACTCTGTGGTTTGCCTTACTTTGCATCATAACCTGTATTCTTGTGTTGTTTCTCTGAAGTTCCTTCAGAAGGGGTTATGTTGCTCCGCTGGTGATCTTGGTTCTTCCCTAAAGCTTTGGTACGACTGAAGGAGCTGAGTAGGAGGAGCCCGAGCTGGAGGGGCCAGCCAGTCAACACGCTTTTGATCTGAGGTGTCATCCTGGTCTGGGGCTCCGCCTACCCATCAGTAATGAATACTGTGTCTCTCTTCCTTCCTTCGCTGAAAAGGATTTTACAGGTAAGGTCTTACCAAAATCCGTCTTTTCTGACGATAGCTTACCTTTAAAACTGACAGAATAGTGATAATGTGAAAAAGGTTATTCGATCATCAGTAGTAAACTTCGTGGTTGATTGTTTTCTGTTGGATCTTTGATGAAAACTTAGATATCTTATAGATTTTTATTGTCCAGTCACAATCTTCTCAGCCCGAATACTGAATGGCTATATACCCTTTCCTATGAGAAACTGTCTGCCTATAAATAAATATATAGTCCTATTTCACATTCTACTAGATAAGTTTGGTCCATCATGAGACTAGTATCAGGGCAAATTCATTCTTTGGATCAGGGGTCCATGTTAAAGGGGTTATCTAGGACTATATCTTTTTTTTAATACGGTCGTAAGAACTAAAAGTCAATTGTTGCTACCTGCCTGCCTTAAAATACTTATTGTACCTCATTAAAGGGTTTGTCGTGCCTTCTCTCTTCAGGAGCACACCGCTCCTCTCCCTCTTGTGCTCCTGAAGACTGACAGCTCAGATTGGAGCATCAAGGCCGCTCCACTGATCTGAACGGTGCACGCTCCGATGCTACAAGCGGGTGCAGCGTTACCTCTGCAGCATCGGACGAGCGCCGATCCACAAATGTTCACATTCAGAACACCTTCCCCTTGAGAAAGCGATAGTAACAAAGAGCGAAACGTGCGTTGGGCTTCGTGGAGGGGCTTCTAGGTGCTTAGGTGAGAACATTTTCCACCTGCCGTGTTATGTCCAGCTCTTATTGATATGCTATATAATGGATGGCCATGTGAGGATTTATATATATATATATATATATATATATATATATATATATAGGTTGCGGTCTCCTGGGAACAGGTGATATAGTCCCATGCATGGTTTTGGAGACTTGCACTTTAGCTGGTTATATGGCATTACTTTACTGTGGTTATTATGAAATGTTAATATTTGTTTGACATTTATGCATCATCCACCTTGCACCTAGCGGTCTTTTCTGTGTCTTTTGAACATGTCTCTATTTTTATGTGTTTGTTTTAACTTTATAATTGATTAGAAAAAATATAAATATGACTTTATTAAACTCCTGTTGTTCTCTGGTATTTAGATTCAGAACATCGTTTCCAAACTCCAAAAGCAATGACTTTGCAAGTGTACGCTAGCTACTTAGGAAAGCAGCCTCGTCTAATAGACTGCAGCGGCGACCAGTAACCTAGGAAATGAGCAGTAAACTATAGAATTAAAAATTCCTCCGGAGCGGAAAGGATCTTTCATAAGAGGAAGTAAATTGCAAAGATGCTTGTTTTTACATGCAAATTGCCATTTTACCAACTTAAAGGGGTTATCCAGGATTTTTTTTTTTTACTATGTACCTAAAAACTAACAGGCTGTTAGTTGCTACCCTCCTGCCTGTTGTGCCTGGCACCAATCTCTGATGACACAGAGCTATCTGTGACTGTTCCTGCCTGAGATTCAGCGGCTTCTGCTGACGTCATGTCAGTAGATCCGCGGCTTCTTTTCCCTCCGCACTATGGACGGGTTGTGGCTGCCGATGTCATGCTGATTGACAGCCTGTTGCTTACCTGCAGTGAGATGGCTGTCAATCAGCATGACGTCAGCAGTCACGCCTCATCAACATAGCAGTCAGGATGAAGAAGAGCTCCTCTGTTGACGTGGCGCAGCTGAATCACCGGCAGGAGTGGTTGGTGATGGCTCTGAGCCAGCATCGGGTAGAAGAGGCTGGTAGTTGACTGTGTTTGGCCCTTAGTAAAATAATATATAACGAAATTCTAGAATTGGCCCAGATCGGGCCTTGCTGCCCCTTGGTTGGTTGATATCATTACTCTAGGTCCCACCTATGCCTTGGACATATGTCTGACGGCTTAATTGGTTCTTGCAGTTTTGGCCCGTTTGAGGTACTGTATGGATGTGGTAGACCTTGGTGTCATCAGGCTTCACCACCAGTCCATACACAGACATTCTGGTGGAGAGGGCATGGTGGGGTCTGCTGATGTTCACATGGATGTGATATTATATGACACCTGTCTCTTCAGTGGAATACTTTTGTATTCCAGCATTTTATTACGCACCCAGGTGACACCATTCTCCGTATCGTTCTATAAGAAAAAAAAAAAGAAAACCTTATTAAGATTAAATACAAGGGAAATTCTGTAGGGACCGGCCTGCAGTGACATCTGGGGCTGAATGTAGATGGAAAACATTTCAGACCTGGGCTGCCAGATTGAAGGGCATGGATCAATTTTTAATTTACTTGTACGTACAGATGACTCATTTTGAAAGAGAGAGATGGCAGAAAGAGAAGGAGCGAGAGAGCGAGCACAAAACGTGTACAGAGCGTCTGAGAAGAGCGAGAGACGGCAGCACAAGATGGAAATGAGACTGCGGTAATGGGGAGAGAATCCTGGCAGGAATTATAGGGGCACGTGTGAAGATGAGGGGGGGTGCGCCCTGCATGCCATTAAAGGCCTGGAATTCTCTTAACAGTGTTTGATTTATAAATGATTCTGCCCTTCCCTTCACTCTTATGCCGCCATCTCCCCAACCCAGCAAATAAGCAGCACATTCATTTTAATATGTAGAATTGGTTTGCTAACAGGGTGACAATTTGAAGCGGACACCCCACTGTGTCACAAACACGGCGGAGATTGTTGCCCATTTTACCCCGCCAAGGCAGTTGTTTAGGAGCGAGATTGGTCGTCCCTAGGAAATGCTTTAAAGTGCTGTAATTTTATTTAGGATAATGAGGATTTATAACCGTTTACCATACAAGAACCTGCCTTGTAAATGGACGTCCAAATCAGCTGTTTAGCTTTAGCTGAACTGAGCGCGGGCTTAGATGAGCACTAAGGAGACGCGGAGTTAATAACTGCATGCGCTGCACATTCTCTGAAGACGAATCCTTCACCGGGACATTTTGCCTGGATTTCCCCAGTCTGTGTGGCCTAAGAGCATCATCTACTTCTCATGTTGGAAGACAAATGGTTAATTTCTGTAGTTATATAGTTTTCAAAAAATGTGGCTGTTTGTCTCGCTTTCCGTTCTCACCACGGTGCTCTTGATATCCCCTATGTATGATTGTGGGGCTTGAAGGGTAATTCTGTCCTTAGTTATACCACTTAGGATTGGAATCAGACCCTTCAGTGGTGAAGGCGGATATATTAATGAGGCTCTGGTGATGTGTGTGACGTTATACTGTCATCATGGTAGAGGACCCCTGCTCAGGACCCTTCTTTATTATCCGTCGCTGCTTGAACGAGAGCCTTTAAGGGAATATGTCACGTTCTGCATTACTATCAGTGGGCAACATGGTGTAAGAGTAGATATCTATTATTGTGGGAAAAGAATCTGTACATTTTAGTATTGTATTCATATAAATCTGGCGCTTTCCGTGCTTTGGAGTCCACTGTGCGGTTATTTCTATGCAAATTCATAAATGGAAAGCGGTCAATCATTATGTAGGACCACCCACTGGACTCCTAAGCATCGGGCAGGGATTTAAATTAAATAAAAAAGATAAATCTCCTTCTCTCCTCCTGTTTGCAGATCAGGATTATCTTGGTGAGCTGATGACCTGTAAGATCTAAAGCATCACATGATCATAACAATTTATTCAATTCCGTGTCTTAAAAACAGTTGTTCTGTGAAAACAAGATGTCACCTGTCCACAGGATGTGTGATAATGTGTTGACCGGAGGTGTCTGACCCCCTGGGATGAGCACCAGTCCACAGAGCGGAGCAGTATACTCGACCACTGCTAGATTCATTACCTGTGGGACTGCCGAGTGCGGTGTTCAGCCTTTCCCAGCAGCCCCATACACCATGAAAGGAGCAGTAGTTGATCTGCAGCTCCATTTTGTTACTGGAATAAAAGTACCCTGTCCGGGATTAAAATATCCCGTCTTGCCATTCTGTGCAGGTTCCAACAGTTGGACTCTCACCAATCAATAAAATATCACATATCCTGCAGATACAGTGGGGGAAATAAGTATTTGATCCCTTGCTGATTTTGTAAGTTTCCCACTGATACAGACATGAACAGTCTATAATTTTAAGGGTCGGTTAATTTTAACATTGAGAGATAGAATATCAAAAATAAAATCCAGAAAATCACATTTTATAAATTGTTATACATTTATTTGAATTTTGCAGTGAGAAATAAGTATTTGATCCCCTGACAAACAAGACTTAATACTTGGTGGCAAAACCCTTGTTGGCAGCGCAGCAGACGTTTCTTGTAGCTAATGATGAGGTTTCCGCAGATGTCAGGAGGAATTTCGCTCCTCCCCTCTTTGCAGATCTTCTCTGAATCATTAAGATTTTCGGGCTGTCGCTTTACAACTCCGAGCTTCACCTCCCTCCATAAGTTTTCTATGGGATTATGGTCTGAAGACTCGCTAGACCACTCCATGACCTTAATGTGCTTCTTTTTGAGCCATTCCTTTGTTGCCTTGGCTGCATGTTTTGTTAGGTTGAACAATAAGAAATGTTCACTACTTGCCTGCTCCTGGCCTAATGGATATTGATCAAGAGAGCACTAAAGAATCACACCAGCCACACAGTCGGATGTAACCTCTCTTTGATCAATCTATGGCACAGCTCCAAGAGAGAGTTTATGTAATCTGAACATAGTGTAAGGTGTTCGGTTAGCTCTAAAATGGGAGTGATCGGATGTATTCCATTAGTTAGTGGGTTGGGCAATGGGCGTCATCGTGGGCGGATCCATGAGGTCATCAGGCTGGGTTGGTCCATGAGGTCATCAGGGTGGGTGTCATCATGGGTGGATCTATGAGGTCATCAGGGTGGGCTGTTATGTTTAGGTAGCTGAGGAGAAAAAGCAAAAACGCAATACACCAGAGAGGCTGGAACCTATTGGATTGCAGTAACCTGAACTAACCACACAACTAGAGGTAGCCGTGGAGCTTTCCTACGTTGATCCAAGACGCCTCGTCACAGCCTGAGAGATAATTACACCTAAAGGCCGAAAGATGAAAGCTATCTGCCCCGGAGCAGATCACCAAAGAAAATAGGAAGCCCCCAAACATGTAATGGCGGTTAGACAAGAAGAAGCATGGACACAGACAGAAAATAGAATGAGCAAACGCTAGGGCCCAATCTGTCTAGACAGAAAAGTACAGGAAAGAATTCTGACTGCAATCCA
The DNA here is from genome assembly GCA_033576555.1 of Oophaga sylvatica. NCBI lineage: Eukaryota > Metazoa > Chordata > Amphibia > Anura > Dendrobatidae > Oophaga > Oophaga sylvatica. The sequence continues at coordinate 166,235,144 of JARQOD010000008.1, read as the reverse complement.
ACAAAAAAGCCTAAAAAATACCAACTCTTCTGATTGCAAAAACACCTGAGATCACACGATCTCCACCACCTAAATCAGATCTCTGGTGTAACAAAACTAAGCCGCAGCCACTGAAAAAACAGGAAAAAGCAAATGATTAAATAACAGTGGCTACAGATAAACTGAGAGGCGCACAGGCCCCAGGAGGGGACCCGGCTGACCTCCACAGAAGTGAAGAGAACTATGCAAAAAGCAAGCACAAAAAGAAAAGTAGAAAATATCTTATCTGAAAGCAGAAGATGCAGGCAAGACTCCAGCAGACTTCCAAATGAACTAGGAACCACAATTGAGACAAGAAAAATTGATCACTGGCGACCATCATGGGAGGGAACCTCCCTTATATCAGTCCAGTCTGTGATCCCAGATTGCCATTCCTCGCTGTAGGGTTCAGTACTGTCTGCAACCACCAGAGGGAACTTCTGCTCAGAAACCATCTCCAGCACATTCATAACAGTGGGTGTCATCGTGGGTGGATCTAGGAGGTCAGCAGGGTGGGCGTCATCGTGGGTGGATCTATGAGGTCATCAGGGTGGGCGTCATCGTGGGTGGATCTAAGGTCATCAGGGTGGGCGTCATCGTGGGTGGATCTATGAGGTCAGCAGGGTGGACCTCATCATGAGCGGATCTATGAGGTCAGCAGGGTGGGCGTCATCTTGGATACAAGCACATGGTGTGTGGGGAAACAGGAAATGGCAGCCATCTTTAGTGTCACACTTGGGTCTGAACAAGCTTATGTAAGGTGAAATAATACACTTTATGGGTCGTTTCTCTCAATCTCTTATATCTTGAAGTTCAGTATTTGATCTTATGGCTCTCCTCAACAGTTTTAGGTCATTGTCCTGCTGGATGACCCATTTCAATGTTAAATTAACCTACTCTTAAAATGATGGCCTGTTCATGTCTTTGTCAGTGGGCAGACTTACAAAATCAGCAAGGGATCAAATACTTATTTCCCCCACTGTAAGTGATAACTTGTTTTCAGCACAGAACCCCTTTAAAAATGGAAAAATGATCTATGAATATGTAAAGTGTGATGACATCTACTACATTGAGCAGCCTGTGTATAGCTGCGCTTTCCTTCCCCCCAGCCTGCACTCAGGCTTAGTGTAATCTGAGCTGCCAGCGCTGGAGTTTCCCTCCTCACCGCAGGGGTCTGCATTGTCTGCCCATGTGCTTTTCCTCTCATAGACAATAATGGGAATTCATTCATTCAGACGCAGTGCAATGTGGGAGTATAATAAAAACACGAAAGTTACTGTTTTAAAACCTGTGTCCATCTGGCGTCGTTCCCGTGGTACTGGTGAACCCGTAACTCCAACAGAACCCGAGAAATGGAATTCTCGGATACACCATGAACTATCTCACCCAAGTTTGGACTCATTTGAACCGTCATTTCAAAGTAATATCATTGATAGGTCTGCCATTATTCGGCTAGAGTCCCCGCTGAGTTATGGTCCTTATGACTTTCCAGAGCTTCAAACCATAACTTCTATCCCTGGGAGGTGGCCAGAAAACCATCCCCTTTTGTGAGGTCACCAGCCCACATGTATAAGTCTGGCAGTGAGCCCCCTTAGTCTTTCCAAGCTGTGATGACGTGACTAACAGATCTGCAAATGAACTATGACGTGTGGCTCCTCCCCCAGCCTGTCTTGTCTGTAACTGCCATGTAAGTGATTTTCACCTTTAATCCTGTTTTATTTCTAACTGCTTTGTACATAACTGTCTCAGCTTGTTACCTTTTTT
>JARQOD010000008.1:166078640-166233262 GCA_033576555.1 Oophaga sylvatica | reverse complement strand
GACTTTGAGATGATTGCCATGCAAGAAACTTTTTGGGGGAGTCCACCTCTATTTGCATCCGCCAGATTTTACATAAAATGTTAATTTTTTTAAAAAAATTTTTAAAAAATTTAAACTTTTCAAAACATTATTTATAAAAAGGGAAACATTCTACATCACTTTCCTGGGGTTTTTTTTTAGAAAAAAAAATTTTCCGGGCCAGACCCACATTTCATTTTAAAAGGAATCTGTCCCGGGGTTTTTCACCACCTGAGAAAAAAAATGGGACAAAACCCATTCCATGACGAACACTTACTGGGTTTCTTGCTGTAATTTAAAAAAACCTTTCCCTTTTCTTAGCTCGATCTACAGTTCTCTGAATGCAAGCTCTAAAAACCCTCCCACTTCTGGCTTTTTCTCCCTTTTTCCCTGCAAAAAAATGATAACCCTCTGATAAAACAAGGATTTTACTAAAACTGCAGCAAGCAACCCGGGCACATTGGGGGGATCGCCTTTCCCCTTTTAACTTGGGGCGCTGTCAGACAGGGGGTAAAAACCTGATGACAAACCTTTTTAAAAATTTAATTTTTCTGACCCCCCAAAATTTTTTCTCATTTTGCATACATTGTGTGCACTAAAAATTTTGTTAACCCATCCACCCTTTTCCCAAAGCGACATGGCCCCTATCTTAGTTGTTTGGGCCTAAGACGGAGGCGAGTCGAAAAAAAAAGAACGCCTTTTTGCTGGCAAGGTCTCACCATTTTGTTAAAATGTAAATTTAAAGCCTCCCACTTTGCTTGTGTATTCAAAAACTTTACTTCTATTCCCTTTGACCCTGCAGCCCAAAGCAGTTCCCTCTGCCCTTTTTCTATCTTTAAAAACGTCACATCCTGTGGTGGGACAGCATGTCCATGGTGTGGCTGCGACACCGTGTACTAAAATGTGCGCCTTGCACAAAAAAAGGTCTGCACCCCCAAACCTTTAAAATCCCCTTGGAGGGGCAAAACCCTTTTTATTCCACTAATACATATTTTAAGGGGCCCAAAGGAACCCTTTTAAAAGTAAACACAATATCTTCCCCCCGATGAACGAGCCAAACCTACCCCGTCGGGGGAAAGTTTCTTGGGCAGCATAAAAGATCAAGCCACGCCATTGTCCGGGCGGAGAACAGTGGTACCCTACTCACTGACCAACTGTTGCAGATCGCCCAGTGCGCATTTTTTGCTTTGGTCTGTTTATTAAACTTTACCCATTGGCTTTCCGTGCCCCGGTTAGTTAGTCAAAAAACCCCAAAAGCTACCACAATGCAAAACAAAACATAGACATTTTAAACTCTGGCATTTACGCAGCCATCCTTTTAGAGTCGTTCCTTGATGATCAGTGGGGGTCTCGGGACCCTAACCCCCCCCCCCCAATAACGGCCCCTGAGTGGGGGGACAATAAATTATTTTATTAAAAAAAGGTTTTTTTCAGGAAAAATTTTTTGGGTTTTTGGCGTAATTGATTGCACTAATAAGGGGATTGTTCAAAAGTCGTTTGGGGCCAATGTATCTAGGTAAATATCACAAAGGGGCAAAAAAAGGAAAATGGTGCTCTCAATATGTTAAAGCTGAAAAATGGAAATAGGAATTGTGAAAGAAATTTAGGAAAAAAATTTTTTTGGGGGGCCAAATTTTGTGTGAAGCGCTTGTGTATTTTTCTAAATTTCTAAAGCCTTTTGCCATTCCACTTCATTATCTCAATTGACAACTTTAACACGTTGGGGTGAAACCCTTTTTTCCTATTTTTGACTTTTCCTTTTCTTTGGTACGCACCTGTTCAACTATTCGGGGCGTTTGTCAGTTTTTTTTGTTATTTATCACTAAGGGGCAGATACCGATAGGGGAAGTAGGGGTGTCACATTTGATCTTAGGGCCCCGCCACAGATTCCCCCGCATCCCCCCCCTCCTACCTTCAAAACAACTCCAAAATTTTTGGGGCCTGCCAAGATGACGCCCCAACTCCCCTCTTTTATTTACAAAAAATTAAACATAAACTTTTAAATTTAAAACCCGACGGGGGGTTTTTCCCCCCATAAATGGGGGGTGACACTGCAGCCCAGCACCGACTCAAGGTGACAATGAAAGGGGGGGTATCAATTTTAAAGGGGGTCCCTGGAGCAGAGGGGGGGAGGCGATGGGCCATGTTTAGCCGACTGGAGGCGTTTTTTAAGGGGGCAACCTCTCATTCAGACGAGATAAACCCGCTTCACATTTTATGTCATCGGGATTTTTCATATCTTCCTGTGTCATTTGTTTATCCCAAAAAAATTTTTTTTTTTTTTGAAGAACTTGCACTATACATTTTTTACAATGGACGTTGCACTGGTTTTTTTTTTTTTTTTTTTTTAATATTAAAATTACAGAAAAACATTAATTTAATAGTAGAATTGCCTTATTTCTAAAACTCCTTCCTTTATTTTTCCTTGCGTCCCCCCACTATGAAATGCAAAAAAAAAGGGTTCATTAAGTGACCCTTAACAAAAAGGCCAGTTCCACTTAAGCAAACGGTCTAGAGCGTAAATTTTTAACTCTGCAGGGGACAAAAATCTAATTTACAAAAAACAAACCCCCCCCCCAAAAAAATTCTGGGAAAAAAACCACTGAATTCAAAAATCCCCTTTGGGAAAAATAGCGGCGTTTGGGGGGGATTTTTTTAAAATTTTTTTTTTAAAGATCTATAGTCTGGTCCTACAAAAGTCCGTCGGCATATCCTAAGACACCATTGAGCCAGGTCTCCCTACCTGGTCACACTGGACAGCGACCAAAAAGTTTTGTGACACCCGGGAGAAAAGGGGCTGGACACCTTCTTTCTCCTCTTTGATGAAATAAATAACCAGTCCTTACTTTAGCATTATTTTTTTTAAAAAGCGCCCCCCTCCACTGGCAGGATCCCAAAGCACCCCAATTGGTACCCGGGGAAATGCCTGCCAACTGGAAGTTCTACCTGAGGAGCTGTCGCTTTTGGACGAGAATTAGGGGTTTTTTGTTAGAGCAACGATGGAAATTGCTCCAGTCCTCCAGCAATTTTTCCCCCCTCCCGCCCGGGCACTCATGTGTTTATACAGGTTGTATGGCACCTTCATAAGACATTTACCCCATGATTTGCGATGGCTTATGTGTGAATAATTAAAGGAATTAATCCAATTACAGAATTAAAGCCCGGAAATTTTAAAACTTCACTGGAGAAGACCATGCCTGCAAAGCGAGGGCGGGGGGGCTGTTGAATTTGCCTTTCACTGACAAGCAATGCCAAAATGAGGTTTAGGGCCCCCCCGGGGCTGACTGAGAAAAGGGGAAGTAACCACTAGGTTCAGAAAGGGGCGGAAGGGTTAATAATCCAACTTTTTCCTTTTTGGGGGGGGGATCAATGTAGCCTAAAGAAAAACCCATCCCCAAATGACTTGACACACCAAAAAAAACTGAAGCAATCAGTAACGTAGCATGTCATGAAAGAAAAGAGGGGGAGAAAGTTTACTCCTTAATAATAACAGACGAAAAAAGGTTCCCAAAAAGTCCAGTTGCCTTTTTTAAAATGTCTTTCCCCTTTTAGCAGTCAATGGACTTCACAAAAAAACTCCCGGCTTCTTAAGCAAACCGTGTGTGGTCGGGGGATTTTTTTTAGGGGGGCATTCCGGGTCCAGGCAGTTTGCATTGGTGCTTTAAAACCGCTTTTGGACAGTGGGATCTACTCATACATAAGGCCCCCTTACTGATTTGGGGGTTGGCCAACAGTCAATGTGTAAGGGGGGCCCCTACCACCTTGACAGTTTTATGTAGTGGAAATAAGGATCTATATGCCCCCCATTTGGGCTACGATCCTTTTGTTTTTAAGGGATAAGCCCCTCCAGAAAGTCTGTAGGGGGTCTTCAGAGAACCAGACTTTGCGGGCACAGCTGCAAGCGAGCTATGCTTTGGCCAACTTCTATCTAAAGTATAGAGGTTTTTACCCCGGGGCCGGCGGAAGTAAAGGAAGGAAAGGTCTGTACACATGATTAAGATTTCCCTTTTGGACGAGTCCGTCTCCCGACCTCCTTTTAGTCACCCATTTACTTCCTCCCCTCCATTATTTATATGTTTTAGCCTTTTGGTTTAAAGCAGTTTTAAAATTTTCAGGTCTCCTCGTTTTCCCTCGGTTTACATTTAGATCTTGAGTTTCTTTTTTAAGATAAACCAAATTGGAAAATAATTTTGGGACCAGCTGGCCTCAAAAACCCGGGGATCGCGGTTTCATGGTTTTCCCCAAAAAAATATCTTTTTCCCCCCCTACAGGATGAGAAGGGGGAAATTGAACTGGTGAAAACCCCCAACCATCATCATTACTGGCCACCAAACGGAGCCTTCGTTGTAGGTCAGATAAATCCACCACAAAGCTTACATATTAGATGGCTGGGGGGCCGAACGAGGTCGGCTGAGCGTTCAGCTGACCCCCATCCAGCCCATACGCGGGAGGACCAATCGCCAAGCTTTTATGTGTTTTTTATGAGAAACCACTGACTGCCATGGCGAGGGGTGGATTTCTCCAGAGAAAATTGGGGTTGGTTGCCGGGAAAAGGACAGCCAACTACATTTTCAGTCGGCCGCCCCCCAATACACTGGGACCGTTGCCAAACTCTTTTCAAAAGGGGTTTTCTCCCCAAAGTTTTCTGATGGAGGGGCCTTTACTTAAATGAATTTTCTTTTTAACCCCCCAGGAATTTTTTGTACTCGACTGTTTCTTAGGCCGCCCACAGAAAAAATTTTCTTTTAAATTTGGAAAAGTCTGGGGGGTTTATGTTCCTTGGCCTTCAACAAAACATCAAGGACATTTTTTAAAAAAGATGGGAAAGAACTTGCATGGAAGAACAAGATGTTACACCAGAACTCTAGGGTTTTGTATTGGGGGTGAGTTTGAGAACAGTTTAAAAACCCCGCTTGATATTGAAAGTATCGACTGTATACAACGGGGGAATTTCCAGATAGAGGGGGGAAAAAATTTTGAAACGCTCCCCCTTTGCAAGTTTTCCTACCTGCAAAGAAGGGGGCCTTTTGTAATTTTTATGCGACACTTCAACTGTCAGAGACAATCTCCAGAAAATCACATTGTGGGGTTTTTTCATAAGAATTTTGCTTTTTTTTGCATGAAATTAGTTGATAAAATAGAAAAACAAAATTTTTAAATTTGGTAAAAAACCCCTTTTTTGCATTACACAGGCAAAACTTTTCCTTTTTCTGACGAATTTGCGGGGGTTTTGGCCCCCCCCAATACGATTTCTCCAGATCTTAAGGTTTTGGGCTTCCGGGGGAATTTGATTTTTATCTCCCTCCAAAGATTTTCTTTTGGCTCGGGGCGGGGGGGCTTACTACCATTCAATCCTTGAAATCTTTTACGGACCACTACTCATTTTTCCCCTGCTGGGTTTTGGGTCAGTTTTGGAAGACCCCCAATAACGACCCTTTTTTAGTGCTCTTACGGGAAGGAGCTTTTGGGGGTAAATTTTGCATATATGAATCCATCCTCCTCCCTTTAATACGAGCAATCACCCTTTTCCCCTTTACAAAAAAACCCCCCAAAATAGATGTTTCCCCCAAATCTTCATGGTTAATGGTGTTTTGGGGGTTGAACTCATCCTTCTTCCTCCAAACTTGGCAAATGGAGTTTGCTACCAAAATATTTTCTATTTTGGTCTCATCTGACCATGTGACCTTCTCCCATGTCTCCTCTGGATCATCCAGATGGTCCATTGGTGAACTTCAAATGGGCCTGGACACGTGCTGGCGTGAGCAGGGGACCTTGTGTGCCCTGCAGGATGTTAACCCATGACTGTGTAGTGTGTTACTAACGATAATGTTGGAGACTATGGTCCCAGCTCTCCTCAGGTCATTGACCAGGTCCTCCTGTGTAGATATTGGGCTGATTCCTGACCTTTCTCAGAATCATCCTTACCCTATGAGGTGAGATCTTGCATGGAGCCCCAGACTGATGAAGACTGACAGTCATCTTGTGTTTCTTCCCATTTTTCCAGTCGTTTTCTCCCAAGCTGCTTGCCTATTGCCCTGTAGCCCATCCCAGCCTTGGCAGGTCTACAATTTTGTCCTTGGTGTCCTTAGACAGTTGTTTGGTCTTGGCCACAGTGGAGGTTGGAGGGGGATTCAGTGTGTGAACAGGTGTCTTTTATACAGGTAATGAGCTCAGAATAGGGAGGGTTTTTAAAGAAAAACTAACAGGTCTGTGAGAGCAGAATTCTTGCTGGTTTTTATCTGTTCAAATACTTATATTTATGCAATGAATGCTATGTAATTATGTAAAAAATCATAAAATGTGATTTTCTGGATTTTTTTTTTAAAGATTTCTGTTTCTCACAGTTGAAGTGTACCTACGATAAAATTACAGACCTCTCCATTCTTGTAGGTGGGAAAACTTGTAAAATCGGCAGAGTATCAAATACTTATTTCCCCACTGTAAATATCAGATGGATTTTGTTGCCTCTAGATTTCCAGGTTAAAAAAATGTGAACTATTCTTTCAGCCCCCAAAAAGTTTGCAGACAAGTACTGGTCCAGCGGAGGCTGCCCGGACCCCGTGAGCACACGCTGATTCCACATATATCGGTCTCACACGTTGTACTAAGCGGTAAAGCAGCAAAGACGTTCCCGGCGTACATACCAATTATTAATACAGGAGGTTATTCAGATCCAGAAAATGAGTTTGGCTTTTCCCGTCCCTTTCCCGACATCTGTCTACGTGAGTCGGCCGCCATTTTCAGCAGCTGCAATTTTTGTTCTTTACAGTTATAAATGTAAGAGAAAAAAAAAGAAAACAAAATGAGCAGCGAGATCCTGCATAGTGAAGTGAAGTGCGCGTGGATGAGTTCTACACATTGTCTTTGCGGACGGGTTAATTGCTGTGAAAACTATTAAAATAGGGATTTTGTCAAACGCACAAAGGGTGTCAGATTCTCACTAAGCCCTTAATTATGAGTTGTCAACACTTAGCAAAAACGAGCCTTGTCCTTAATTAGCTTTGATTTAGTATAATTCATTGTTAGAAAGTGAAACAAGCGAATAATTATTTTCTTTTTCTTTCAAGCCAGCAAAATAACGAAATATCATTTGTGCCAGGAACTGTTAAAAGAGCAGTCAGTGGCATTTATAAAGGAGGAAAGAAAATCACAGAAATACTTAACCCTCCAAATCTCTGCGGTATCAAAACCACAGAATGGGAATTTCAAGAAAATGCCAACTATGTCTTTACTTTGTCTTTATCTAGTTTAGTGTGCCATACCCTAAGTAGAATGGACCTTAATAAGCACTGTCCGATCTCCAAAGAGGTGGAGAAGCTCAGCCCCATCCACCCGAATGTGACAGCAGATGAAGCCCATGGTCATGGGCCATCTAGGCATAGAAAAGCAAACGGTTTTCTAGTCCTGGACACCCCCTTTAAGTACCTTCTTACCAAAAACCCTTTATCCCCACGGATGGTTATAGTACGTCCGACTGCAGTACCCCCACTTTGATGTGGGTTCCTGCAGTGAGCCCACCTCAAAGCCGGGGACATGTCAGCTGTTTTGAACAGCTAGTCAAGCTATTAACCAGTTAAATGCCGCTGTCAAACGCTGACAGCGGCATTTAACCAGTGATTCCGTCCAGAAATGCGCTCACCGGTGATCCGCGTCACGTGATCACGGGTTACCGGTGTGTCGGAATGACAACCAGAGGCCTCTATGGTTGTTGATGCAGGATGCTGTGAGCGCCACCCTGTGGTCGGTGCTCATAGCAATGCGTAGTTCTGCTACATAGAGCAACCTGAGCATCGCCTCTATTAGCAGAGCCAATCAAGTTGGGGCAGCTTCTAGCCTCCAATGGAGGCTATTGAAGAATGCCAAAAGGAAAAAAAAAATATGAAAAAAAATGAAAAAAACATAAGTTCAAATCGCCCCCCTTTCAAAATAAAACCATAAAAATAAAATCAAACATGCACATATTAGGTATCGCCGGGTTCACAATCGTCCAATCAATAAAAAAAAAGGATTAACCTGATCGCTTAACGGCATCAAAACGCCAGAATTTACTTTTTTGGTCGCCACTACATTGCATTAAAATGCAATAACGGGTGGTCAAAAAGATTTTTTTTTTTTTTTTTTTTAGCAAAGTTTGGAATTTTTTTTCACCACTTAGATAAAAAGACCCTAGACAATGTTTGGTGTCTATGAACTTGAACGACCTGGAGAATCATAATGGCAGCTCAGTTTCAGCATTTAGTACACCTAGCAAAAAAGCCAAAAAATAAGTGTGGGATTGCACTTTTTTTGCACTTTCACCGCACTTGGAATTTTTTTTCCCGTTTTCTGTTACAAAACATGTAAAACCAATGGTATCGTTCAAAAGTACAACTCGTCCCACAAAAAGCAAGCCCTCACACGGCCATATTGACGGGAAAAAAAAAGTTATGGCTCTAGAAAGAAGGGGAGCAAAAAACGATAACGCAAAACCGAAAAAAGCTCCAGTCATGAGGGGGTTAATGCACCCACGTTTTCCTTAGCTCCGATCCTTTTTTATGTTTTCAAGATTACAAGTTAATGTACAGTCATGGCCAAAAGTTTTGAGAATGATACAAATATATATTTTTCACATGATCTGCTGCCCTCTGGTTTTTATGTGTGTTTGACAGATGTTTTTATCACAGACAGAAAATAATAATAATTGCAAACATAATGAGTAACAAAAGCTTATATTGACCGTTAGAATGAGTTAATGCAGCAAGTCAATATTTGCAGTGTTGACCCTTCTTCTTCAGGACCTCTGCAATTCTCCCTGGCATGCTCTCAATCAACTTCTGGACCAAATCCTGACTGATAGCAGTCCATTCTTGCACAACCAATGCTTTCATTTTGTCAGAATTTTTAGGTTTTTGTTTGTCCACCCGTCTCTTGATGATTGACCACAAGTTCTCAATGGGATTAAGATCTGGGGAGTTTCCAGGCCATGGACCCAAAATCTCTATGTTTTGTTCCCTGAGCCATTTAGTTATCACCTTTGCTTTATGGCAAGGTGCTCCATCATGCTGGAAAAGGCATTGTTGATCGCCAAACTACTCTTAGGGGTTGAGAGAAGTTGCTCTTGGAGGACATTCTGGTACCATTCTTTATTCATGGCTGTGTTTTTAGGCAAGACGTTAGAGAGCCGATTCCCTTGGCTGAGAAGCAACCCCACACATTGAATGGTTTCAGATGCTTAACAGTTGGCATGAGACAAGACTGGTGGTAGCGCTCACCTTGTCTTCTCCGAATAAGGCGTTTTCCTGATGTCCCAAACAACCGAAAAGGGGATTCATCAGAGAAAATAACTTTACCCAGTCCTCAGCAGTCCACTGCCTGTACCTTTTGCAGAATATCAGTCTGTCCATGATGTTTTTTCTGGGAGAAGTGGCTTCTTTGCTGCCCTCCTTGAGACCAGGCCTTGCTCCAAGAGTCTCCGCCTCACAGTGCGTGCAGATGCACTCACACCTGCCTGCTGCCATTCCTGAGCAAGCTCTGCACTGCTGGTAGCCCGATCCCGCAGCTGAAACACTTTTAAGAGACGGTCCTGGTGCTGCTGGTCTTTCTTGGGCGCCCTGGAGCCTTTTGGCAACAATGGAACCTCTCTCCTTGAAGTTCTTGATGATGTGATAGATTGTTGACTGAGGTGCAATCTTTCTAGCTGCGATACTCTTCCCTGTTAGGCCATTTTTGTGCATTGCAATGATGACTGCACGTGTTTCTTTAGAGATAACCTGGTTAACAGAAGAGAAACAATGATGCCAAGCACCAGCCTCCTTTTAAAGTGTCCAGTGGTGTCATTCTTACGTAATCATGACAGATTGATCTCCAGCCATGTCCTCATCAACACCACACCTGTGTTAATGGAGCAATCACTGAAAAGAGGTTAGCTGGTCCTTTTAAGGCAGGGCTGCAATGATGTTGAAATGTGTTTTGGGGATAAAGTTCATTTTCTAGCCAAATATTGACTTTACAAGTAATTGCTGTTAAGCTGATCACTCTTTATAACATTCTGGAGTATATGCAAATTGCCATTAGAAAAAGTGAAGCAGTAGACTTTGTAAAATTAATATTTGTGTCATTCTCAAAACTTTTGGCCATGACTGTACATGGCAAGATCATCAAATAAAATAGTTGTGCTACCGTAAGTACATTGGATCTGGCTTCATTTTCGTGGCGGTTCTTCACCTGTTGAATTGGGATCGCTCTGCACGAGTTACCACTCCACAGTTTAATCCATTGGTTTACAAAGAAACTTAGTAAAGGAAATCATTGTATTGCTTGAAAGGTGGACAAGAATAAGGATAGAACATTTCTGAGACCGGTATATGTCAGCAAATTCTTATTATTACCGCTCATTGGTCACACGTACAACTGCGTGGTCCCAAAGGGAAGTTATGATTAAAAAAATTAAACTATGGATGAAATCAGGTTTTTATCTCGCATGTATATAAAATTGGCTATTTTTTCCTTGTGACAATCTTAATTTAAAAAAAAAAAATACAATTCGTAATGTTACAATTTTCACTGGAGCTTTTTAGATTCATACTTGCTGTTCTTTCAGGGGAGTTGTCAGCAGGCTCATTTATCTCAGAGGCAGGATTACAATGACTGATAACACAGGATTCCAAAATCACAATAAGTGATGTCACAGCTCACCTCCTCCCACCACAATCATCATTGCACACACTTTATATTTTTACTAGCTGCAAACACAAAAATCTAATTTAAACAATAATTATTATTTAACTCTATATAGCGCAATTAATTCTGCAGCTCTTTACAGAAATGATCTTCTCTTTCCCCATTGGGACTCACCATCTACATTCCCTATCAGGATGTCTTTGCAGTGTGGGAGGAAACCGGAGAACCCGGAGGAAACCCACAATCACAGGGAGAACATACAAACCCTTGCAGATGTTGTCCTTGGTGGGATTTGACCCAGGACCCCAGCGCTGCAAAGTGACAGTGCTGTAATAAGTCATTTCAGCTGCAGATGGGAGGAAGAGAGCCACAGTATTCATTACTGATGGGTAGGCGGAGCCCCAGACCAGGATGACACCTCAGATCAAAAGCGTGTTGACTGGCTGGCCCCTCCAGCTCGGGCTCCTCCTACTCAGCTCCTTCAGTCTAAGATTTGAGGTCTCAGAGGATGGTCGCTGCTGGAAGCAGCTCCTCAGAAGATTTTATTATTTTTATCGGACAAGAGACTTGGACATGAGTCTGAAAGGTCTCAGGGGTCTCAGCGCTGCTGGACCCCACCTCTCCCTTGGCGGATCTGTATTTTACATAAATAGTCCCTGCAGAATCTTGCCGGCCCTGGGGGACGAGGTTAGCTTCCCTGGCGGGGACGCAAACCGCACACTGGGGTCACTGCGTTCCCCGCCCTGGGGGGGAGCATGGGCACAAGCGCCACAAATCCTGAGGGGTCCCTGTGGCGCTCAGCTGGTGAGTACTCCACCAAATTATATATAAAATGTGTGAGTGCTTTAGCGACTGCTGTGACAGCGCTATTTACATGTGTGTTAATGTACTATTAGCGCTGCGGTGGCAGCGCCGTGACATGTGAATGTGGTGTTTCTGTACAACCTTTGTCCGCAGCAGATGCCTGCAGGACAGGGGGGAGCAGGATGAGGAGTTTTGGCGCTCATATTTTTGAGCCGGGGGGGCGTGGCTTCACGCTTCCCGGTCTTTCATGCAGGAAGCGCGCGATTGCGCTTCTCTTCCGGCTCCCTCAGCACGGCGGCCATTAAAAGGGCTCCCGGGCTCCTCAGACTCCGCTCCTCCCGTCTCAGGCACCAAACCAGCTGGGTGAGTGGCATTTTTTCCTCACCCCACAGCGCAGATACATAGCGCTTTTCTGCATCGGTCTCACATAGAGACCTTGTTTTTCTTACAGCCTGCGACATTAACCCCTCTTGAGGGTTTACTTGGCATACAGCTGGGGTAGCTCTATATTTAAGACTTAACCCTTCAGCGTGCTGTTTTGCGTTCACTTAAAAAAAAAAAAAACTGCGTTTTTTCAGGTTTCTGACATTTGACCTGCTATATACAGTGTGAGGCATGTCGGAACAGGGTTCAGAAGGCGCGGACCATATTCCAGTTCCGCTTCGGCAATCTGGTACGCAGTCCTCCACAGCGTCTAGCGCTGCGGTTGGAGGTCACAGTGATGCAAAATTGGATGCTATCGCCAGTTCTATTAATGGCTTGTCTGACCTTTTGAGTCAATATGTGTCAGCTAGATCCTCTCAGGACAGAAAGCGACACAGACCGTTACCATCCTTCACCCGTAGCGAATCAGATGTCTCTGATTTAGATTGTGGAGAGGGTTCTCCTTTAAGTTCAGATGGGGAAATGTCCGATTCGGATAAGGAGGAACGGCGGGGGCTTTCGTCCCTTGTGAGACGTACAGAGGCATTTATTGAAGCCATGAGAGATGTTTTGCAGTTACCGGAGGTGGTAACTAGTTTACCTGGTAAATCAGCACGAATGTACCAGGAGTATCGTACGTCACGATCAGCTTTGCCAGATCTAGATGATCTTAACAGTGCAGTAGAAAAGGAACGTTTGTGTCCGGATAAACGTTTTCACGGAACACGTTTCTTTGACACACTTTATCCGTGTTCCACAGAGTCGAGAGATAATTGGACTCCCTCTCCTGAAGTGGATTTTTCCTTATCCCAGCTTAGTAAATCCTCACTGCTTCCTGTTAAAGGGAAGGCGAGTTTGCAGGATCCACTGGACAGAAAAACGGAAATGGCGGCGAAATCAAATTATGAGGCCGCGGGTCATGGATTCAGAGCGGTACTAGGATCCATGTGTGCTTCTAAAGCTTCTATAAGCTGGTTGGACCTTTTACACAAGGCGTTGGAAAAATGGATCTCCGTCATCTGAGATGGAGGAGATTTTCGAATGGTTGGACACTGTAGTCCGATATATCTATGATTCAGGTCTGGATACTGCGTCGCTTCTGTCAGGGCGCAGGCTTCAGCGATCACACTCAGAAGAGCGCTGTGGCTCAGACAGGGGGCTGGGGATGCGGTCTCCAAACAAGGTTTGCTGGCCTTAGCTTATAAAGGTGGTCATCTTTTTGGGTCTGACCTCACAGAACTGATTACCAAGGCAAAGGCAAAAGAAGCGACGTTACCACAACGCAGAGCTATGGCTTCTGTGTCTGGCAGGACATATAGTGGTCGGCGGTCCTTTCGGGGCCGAGGTCGATTCGCTCAGTCCTCTTGGGGGTCGGGTCGTTCCTCTTTCTCGGCAAAAAAGTCCTCCAGAAATCCGCATCCCCTGGAAGCAGAATTTCCGTCAAGACAAGCGGGAAACTGACAAGAAGCCGCCAAGACGGACTGACGCCAGGAGTCCACTCGAGGACTCTCGAGTGGGGGGTCGCCTGCTCCAATTCAAGGAGACTTGGATTTCTCGCGTTCCAGATTCATGGGTAACGCGGGTCGTGTCAGCAGGTTATTTCATAGAATTCTTTTTCTCGACCCCCAGACACCTTTTGCCAGTCTCGCATTCCGTCAGAACCCGAGCTTTTGGTCGCTCTGCAGCGAGAGGTCGAATTCCTTCTTCAGAAGGGTGTGGTAATACCGGTTCCGCCAGAAGACCGGGGAAAAGGATTTTATTCCAATCTGTTTGTGGTTCCCAAAAAGGAGGACAAATTTCGTCTGATTCTGGATCTCAAAAGATTGAATCGGCATGTCCACACCCGGAAATTCCGCATGGAGTCACTTCGCTCCGTTGTGGCAGCCCTGTCGCAGAGCGATTTTTTTGGTATCAATCGACATCCGCGACGCTTATTTACTTTCCCGTCGGAAGGGCTCATCAACGTTTTCTTCGTTTTGCCATAGGTCGGGACCATTACCAGTTCGTGGCTCTGCCATTCGGCTTAGCCTCGGCGCCCAGAGGGATTTACAAAGATTCTGGCGGCCTCTCATGGCAATTCTTCGAAGACAAGGAATTACGATTCTTCCTTACCTGGACGATCTTTTGATCGTGGCATCCTCGGAGGAGGAAGCAGTGACAGCTCGCAATCTGTCTCTTCAGTTACTGAAGGACTTCGGTTGGCTGGTCAATTGGGAGAAGTCGTTTCTGGAACCGTCGCAAGCTATCCTCTTTTTGGGAATGCATTTCGACACGGTACGGGCAGTAGTCTCCTTACCCTTCAGACAAACAGTCATGTCTTTTTCGACATGTACAGATCATGAAGTCTTCGATAACAATGTCCCTTCGAAAGTGTATGCGTCTTCTGGGTTTAATGGTGGCATCCATGGAGGCAATTCCGTTTGCCCAGTTTCATTCCAGAGCTCTCCAAAGGTTCATCCTGAGTCATTGGAATCAGTCGCAATCGCTGGATTGCAGTGTCACCATCTCTTGCAGGGTGCGAGAGTCTCTAGGATGGTGGTTACGTCCAGGAGCTTTATCCCTGGGGAAATCTTTCCTCCCTCCGAAATGGTCGGTCATAACCACAGATGCCAGCCTGACGGGCTGGGGGGGTGTTTGGAACGATTCCTGGATTCAGGGAGTATGGTCATCGGAAAAGGCTGTTTACCGATCAATATCCTGGAATTGAGGGCGATTTTCCTTTGCCTCCAACACTGGACGGTCCCTTTGAGCGGTCTGCCAGTCCGAGTGCAGACAGACAACGCGACAGCGGTTGCGTATATCAATCACCAAGGCGGGACAAGGAGTCCCAGGCTCATGGCGGAAGTGTCTCGAATCCTGATCTGGGCCGAGGCCAGGGTTCCAGCCATTTCTGCAATCCACATTCCAGGGGTTCAGAATGTTACGGCGGAATTTCTCAGTCGCGAGAAGATGGATCCCGGAGAATGGAGTCTTCATCCGGAGATTTTTGCAATGCTGTGCTCCCGTTGGGGAACTCCCCAAGTGGATTTGATGGCATCCAGGTTCAATGCCAAACTACCGATGTTCATGTCCAGGTTCAAGGACCGGAAGGCTGTGGGGTGGATGCTCTGGTGGCTCCGTGGGATCAATTCGAGCTGATTTATGTGTTTCCACCGATATCCTTGCTTCCTCTGGTACTGCGTCGGATCAGACTGGAGAGAATCCCGGCTATGTTAATAGCACCAGATTGGCCAAGGAGGACGTGGTTTTCAACGCTAATGTCGCTGTTGGCGGCACCTCCATTTCCACTTCCTCTTCGACCGGACCTGTTAACTCAGGGGCCCGTTTGTCATCCGGACTTTGAAGTCTCTGCGTTTGACGGCGTGGCTCTTGAGACCGAAATGTTGACTCGTAGAGGTTTTTCAGCCGAGGTCATTGCTACTCTCGAGCTGCCAGAAGTCCGGCTACTACTAGGATTTACCACAAAACTTGGGAAACCTTCTTTTCGTGGTGTTCGGGGTCTTCACGGAACACGAGGAAATTTTCCATTCCCAATTTGCTGGCTTTTCTGCAGCATGGGTTAGACAAGGGTTTGGCAGTTAGCACCCTGAGAGGTCAGGTTTCTGCTCTGTCCTTATTATTCCGGAGAGCTATTGCCTCGCGTAGGGACGTGCTTTCCTTTTTCCGCGGTATAGCTCGTAAGTTTCCGCCGCGGAAAGGCACCTGTGTCTCCTTGGCGGCTCAACCTTGTTTTGGAGCTCTTCAGCATAAACCTTTTGAGCCTATGGACTCTGCTAGTCTTTCTTTACTTTCTTGGAAGGTGGCCTTCCTAGTAGCGGTCACCTCTTTGAGAAGAGTTTCTGAGTTGGCAGCTCTTTCTTGCTCGCCTCCTTTTCTGGATTTTTTTCCGGATCGTGTAGTGCTTCGCACACGGGGTGATTTTTTACCAAAAGTAGTGTCGCAATTTCATGTTAACCAGGATATTGTGTTGCCTTCACTCTGTCCGGATCCGAAGAATGCGAAAGAGCGAGCTTTGCACACATTGGATTTAGTGCGGGCCTTGAAGTTTTATTTATCCGTTACTCAAGGTTTTCGTAAGTCGGACTTCCTGTTTGTGGTTCCAGCAGGTCGTCGGCGTGGTCAACGAGCTTCCAAAGATTCTATAGCTCGTTGGATCCGGTCAGCTATTTTGGAAGCTTACCATCTTAGGGGTGAATCTTGCCCGATTAAGATTCGAGCCCATTCCACGAGAGCTGTGGCTTCATCGTGGGCTTTTCGTCAAGGGGCCTCGGCAGCTCAGCTCTGCCGGGCGGCGACTTGGCGCTCTGTCCACACAGTTTACTAAGTTTTATAAAGTGGACGTCAGTGCTTCCGCTGATGCAGCCCTCGGACGTAGGGTCCTGCAGGCAGCTGTAGTTTAAAGTTCTAGATGAATTTTTGTTTAGCGCTGGTTGCGCTTTTTATTAAGGTTGTTGGGTTTCTGCCCTTTGTTGGTTTTTTCCCACCCTTATTTTTGAACTGCTTTGGGACGTCCCATCAGTAATGAATACTGTGGCTCTCTTCCTTCCATCTGCAGCTGAAAGACGGATTTTGGTAAGACCTTACCTGTAAAATCCTTTTCAGCGAAGGAAGGAAGAGAGACACAGCACCCTCCCAGGGCAGAAGTGTGTTGATGTTTTCAGATGCAGCGCGACCCTTATCTGATAGCGATTATCTGGGCTGAGGTCAGCGCGCTAAGGCTCTGTTCCAGCATCGCCAGCTCATCACAGTAGTCAGGTTCAGTGAGTAGTACCTGGAACTCTGTGGTTTGCCTTACTTTGCATCATAACCTGTATTCTTGTGTTGTTTCTCTGAAGTTCCTTCAGAAGGGGTTATGTTGCTCCGCTGGTGATCTTGGTTCTTCCCTAAAGCTTTGGTACGACTGAAGGAGCTGAGTAGGAGGAGCCCGAGCTGGAGGGGCCAGCCAGTCAACACGCTTTTGATCTGAGGTGTCATCCTGGTCTGGGGCTCCGCCTACCCATCAGTAATGAATACTGTGTCTCTCTTCCTTCCTTCGCTGAAAAGGATTTTACAGGTAAGGTCTTACCAAAATCCGTCTTTTCTGACGATAGCTTACCTTTAAAACTGACAGAATAGTGATAATGTGAAAAAGGTTATTCGATCATCAGTAGTAAACTTCGTGGTTGATTGTTTTCTGTTGGATCTTTGATGAAAACTTAGATATCTTATAGATTTTTATTGTCCAGTCACAATCTTCTCAGCCCGAATACTGAATGGCTATATACCCTTTCCTATGAGAAACTGTCTGCCTATAAATAAATATATAGTCCTATTTCACATTCTACTAGATAAGTTTGGTCCATCATGAGACTAGTATCAGGGCAAATTCATTCTTTGGATCAGGGGTCCATGTTAAAGGGGTTATCTAGGACTATATCTTTTTTTTAATACGGTCGTAAGAACTAAAAGTCAATTGTTGCTACCTGCCTGCCCTAAAATACTTATTGTACCTCATTAAAGGGTTTGTCGTGCCTTCTCTCTTCAGGAGCACACCGCTCTTCTCCCTCTTGTGCTCCTGAAGACTGACAGCTCAGATTGGAGCATCAAGGCCGCTCCACTGATCTGAACGGTGCACGCTCCGATGCTGCAAGCGGGTGCAGCGTTACCTCTGCAGCATCGGACGAGCGCCGATCCACAAATGTTCACATTCAGAACACCTTCCCCTTGAGAAAGCGATAGTAACAAAGAGCGAAACATGCGTTGGGCTTCGTGGAGGGGCTTCTAGGTGCTTAGGTGAGAACATTTTCCACCTGCCGTGTTATGTCCAGCTCTTATTGATATGCTATATAATGGATGGCCATGTGAGGATTTATATATATATATATATATATATATATAATATATATATGGGTTGCGGTCTCCTGGGAACAGGTGATATAGTCCCATGCATGGTTTTGGAGACTTGCACTTTAGCTGGTTATATGGCATTACTTTACTGTGGTTATTATGAAATGTTAATATTTGTTTGACATTTATGCATCATCCACCTTGCACCTAGCGGTCTTTTCTGTGTCTTTTGAACATGTCTCTATTTTTATGTGTTTGTTTTAACTTTATAATTGATTAGAAAAAATATAAATATGACTTTATTAAACTCCTGTTGTTCTCTGGTATTTAGATTCAGAACATCGTTTCCAAACTCCAAAAGCAATGACTTTGCAAGTGTACGCTAGCTACTTAGGAAAGCAGCCTCGTCTAATAGACTGCAGCGGCGACCAGTAACCTAGGAAATGAGCAGTAAACTATAGAATTAAAAATTCCTCCGGAGCGGAAAGGATCTTTCATAAGAGGAAGTAAATTGCAAAGATGCTTGTTTTTACATGCAAATTGCCATTTTACCAACTTAAAGGGGTTATCCAGGATTTTTTTTTACTATGTACCTAAAAACTAACAGGCTGTTAGTTGCTACCCTCCTGCCTGTTGTTCCTGGCACCAATCTCTGATGACACAGAGCTATCTGTGACTGTTCCTGCCTGATATTCAGCGGCTTCTGCTGACGTCATGTCAGTAGATCCGCGGCTTCTTTTCCCTCCGCACTATGGACGGGTTGTGGCTGCCGATGTCATGCTGATTGACAGCCTGTTGCTTACCTGCAGTGAGATGGCTGTCAATCAGCATGACGTCAGCAGTCACGCCTCATCAACATAGCAGTCAGGATGAAGAAGAGCTCCTCTGTTGACGTGGCGCAGCTGAATCACCGGCAGGAGTGGTTGGTGATGGCTCTGAGCCAGCATCGGGTAGAAGAGGCTGGTAGTTGACTGTGTTTGGCCCTTAGTAAAATAATATATAACGAAATTCTAGAATTGGCCCAGATCGGGCCTTGCTGCCCCTTGGTTGGTTGATATCATTACTCTGGGTCCCACCTATGCCTTGGACATATGTCTGACGGCTTAATTGGTTCTTGCAGTTTTGGCCCGTTTGAGGTACTGTATGGATGTGGTAGACCTTGGTGTCATCAGGCTTCACCACCAGTCCATACACAGACATTCTGGTGGAGAGGGCATGGTGGGGTCTGCTGATGTTCACATGGATGTGATATTATATGACACCTGTCTCTTCAGTGGAATACTTTTGTATTCCAGCATTTTATTACGCACCCAGGTGACACCATTCTCCGTATCGTTCTATAAGAAAAAAAAAAAGAAAACCTTATTAAGATTAAATACAAGGGAAATTCTGTAGGGACCGGCCTGCAGTGACATCTGGGGCTGAATGTAGATGGAAAACATTTCAGACCTGGGCTGCCAGATTGAAGGGCATGGATCAATTTTTAATTTACTTGTACGTACAGATGACTCATTTTGAAAGAGAGAGATGGCAGAAAGAGAAGGAGCGAGAGAGCGAGCACAAAACGTGTACAGAGCGTCTGAGAAGAGCGAGAGACGGCAGCACAAGATGGAAATGAGACTGCGGTAATGGGGAGAGAATCCTGGCAGGAATTATAGGGGCACGTGTGAAGATGAGGGGGGGTGCGCCCTGCATGCCATTAAAGGCCTGGAATTCTCTTAACAGTGTTTGATTTATAAATGATTCTGCCCTTCCCTTCACTCTTATGCCGCCATCTCCCCAACCCAGCAAATAAGCAGCACATTCATTTTAATATGTAGAATTGGTTTGCTAACAGGGTGACAATTTGAAGCGGACACCCCACTGTGTCACAAACACGGCGGAGATTGTTGCCCATTTTACCCCGCCAAGGCAGTTGTTTAGGAGCGAGATTGGTCGTCCCTAGGAAATGCTTTAAAGTGCTGTAATTTTATTTAGGATAATGAGGATTTATAACCGTTTACCATACAAGAACCTGCCTTGTAAATGGACGTCCAAATCAGCTGTTTAGCTTTAGCTGAACTGAGCGCGGGCTTAGATGAGCACTAAGGAGACGCGGAGTTAATAACTGCATGCGCTGCACATTCTCTGAAGACGAATCCTTCACCGGGACATTTTGCCTGGATTTCCCCAGTCTGTGTGGCCTAAGAGCATCATCTACTTCTCATGTTGGAAGACAAATGGTTAATTTCTGTAGTTATATAGTTTTCAAAAAATGTGGCTGTTTGTCTCGCTTTCCGTTCTCACCACGGTGCTCTTGATATCCCCTATGTATGATTGTGGGGCTTGAAGGGTAATTCTGTCCTTAGTTATACCACTTAGGATTGGAATCAGACCCTTCAGTGGTGAAGGCGGATATATTAATGAGGCTCTGGTGATGTGTGTGACGTTATAACGGTCATCATGGTAGAGGACCCCTGCTCAGGACCCTTCTTTATTATCCGTCGCTGCTTGAACGAGGGCCTTTAAGGCAATATGTCACGTTCTGCATTACTATCAGTGGGCAACATGGTGTAAGAGTAGATATCTATTATTGTGGGAAAAGAATCTGTACATTTTAGTATTGTATTCATATAAATCTGGCGCTTTCCGTGCTTTGGAGTCCACTGTGCGGTTATTTCTATGCAAATTCATAAATGGAAAGCGGTCAATCATTATGTAGGACCACCCACTGGACTCCTAAGCATCGGGCAGGGATTTAAATTAAAAAAGATAAATCTCCTTCTCTCCTCCTGTTTGCTGATCAGGATTATCTTGGTGAGCTGATGACCTGTAAGATCTAAAGCATGACATGATCATAACAATTTATTCAATTCCGTGTCTTAAAAACAGTTGTTCTGTGAAAACAAGATGTCACCTGTCCACAGGATGTGTGATAATGTGTTGACCGGAGGTGTCTGACCCCCTGGGATGAGCACCAGTCCACAGAGCGGAGCAGTATACTCGACCACTGCTAGATTCATTACCTGTGGGACTGCCGAGTGCGGTGTTCAGCCTTTCCCAGCAGCCCCATACACCATGAAAGGAGCAGTAGTTGATCTGCAGCTCCATTTTGTTACTGGAATAAAAGTACCCTGTCCGGGATTAAAATATCCCGTCTTGCCATTCTGTGCAGGTTCCAACAGTTGGACTCTCACCAATCAATAAAATATCACATATCCTGCAGATACAGTGGGGGAAATAAGTATTTGATCCCTTGCTGATTTTGTAAGTTTCCCACTGATACAGACATGAACAGTCTATAATTTTAAGGGTCGGTTAATTTTAACATTGAGAGATAGAATATCAAAATAAAATCCAGAAAATCACATTTTATAAATTGTTATACATTTATTTGAATTTTGCAGTGAGAAATAAGTATTTGATCCCTCTGGCAAACAAGACTTAATACTTGGTGGCAAAACCCTTGTTGGCAGCGCAGCAGTTAGACGTTTCTTGTAGCTAATGATGAGGTTTCCGCAGATGTCAGGAGGAATTTCGCTCCTCTCCTCTTTGCAGATCTTCTCTGAATCATTAAGATTTTGGGGCTGTCGCTTTACAACTCCGAGCTTCACCTCCCTCCATAAGTTTTCTATGGGATTATGGTCTGAAGACTCGCTAGACCACTCCATGACCTTAATGTGCTTCTTTTTGAGCCATTCCTTTGTTGCCTTGGCTGCATGTTTTGTTAGGTTGAACAATAAGAAATGTTCACTACTTGCCTGCTCCTGGCCTAATGGATATTGATCAAGAGAGCACTAAAGAATCACACCAGCCACACAGTCGGATGTAACCTCTCTTTGATCAATCTATGGCACAGCTCCAAGAGAGAGTTTATGTAATCTGAACATAGTGTAAGGTGTTCGGTTAGCTCTAAAATGGGAGTGATCGGATGTATTCCATTAGTTAGTGGGTTGGGCAATGGGCGTCATCGTGGGTGGATCCATGAGGTCATCAGGCTGGGTTGGTCCATGAGGTCATCAGGGTGGGTGTCATCATGGGTGGATCTATGAGGTGATCAGGGTGGGCTGTTATGTTTAGGTAGCTGAGGAGAAAAAGCAAAAACAGCAATACACCAGAGAGGCTGGAACCTATTGGATTGCAGTAACCTGAACTAACCACACAACTAGAGGTAGCCGTGGAGCGTTCCTACGTTGATCCAAGACGCCTCGTCACAGCCTGAGAGATAATTACACCTAAAGGCCGAAAGATGAAAGCTATCTGCCCCGGAGCAGATCACCAAAGAAAATAGGAAGCCCCCAAACATGTAATGGCGGTTAGACAAGAAGAAGCATGGACACAGACAGAAAATAGAATGAGCAAACGCTAGGGCCCAATCTGTCTAGACAGAAAAGTACAGGAAAGAATTCTGACTGCAATCCAACAAAAAAGCCTAAAAAATACCAACTCTTCTGATTGCAAAAACACCTGAGATCACACGATCTCCACCACCTAAATCAGATCTCTGGTGTAACAAAACTAAGCCGCAGCCACTGAAAAACAGGAAAAAGCAAATGATCAAATAACAGTGGCTACAGATAAACTGAGAGGAGCACAGGCCCCAGGAGGGGACCTGGCTGACCTCCACAGAAGTGAAGAGAACTATGCAAAAAGCAAGCACAAAAAGAAAAGTAGAAAATATCTTATCTGAAAGCAGAAGATGCAGGCAAGACTCCAGCAGACTTCCAAATGAACTAGGAACCACAATTGAGACAAGAAAAATTGATCACTGGCGACCATCATGGGAGGGAACCTCCCTTATATCAGTCCAGTCTGTGATCCCAGATTGCCATTCCTCGCTGTAGGGTTTAGTACTGTCTGCAACCACCAGAGGGAACTTCTGCTCAGAAACCATCTCCAGCACATTCATAACAGTGGGTGTCATCGTGGGTGGATCTAGGAGGTCAGCAGGGTGGGCGTCATCGTGGGTGGATCTATGAGGTCATCAGGGTGGGCGTCATCGTGGGTGGATCTAAGGTCATCAGGGTGGGCGTCATCGTGGGTGGATCTATGAGGTCAGCAGGGTCGACCTCATCGTGAGCGGATCTATGAGGTCAGCAGGGTGGGCGTCATCTTGGATACAAGCACATGGTGTGTGGGGAAACAGGAAATGGCAGCCATCTTTAGTGTCACACTTGGGTCTGAACAAGCTTATGTAAGGTGAAATAATACACTTTATGGGTCGTTTCTCTCAATCTCTTATATCTTGAAGTTCAGTATTTGATCTTATGGCTCTCCTCAACAGTTTTAGGTCATTGTCCTGCTGGATGACCCATTTCAATGTTAAATTAACCTACTCTTAAAATGATGGCCTGTTCATGTCTTTGTCAGTGGGCAGACTTACAAAATCAGCAAGGGATCAAATACTTATTTCCCCCACTGTAAGTGATAACTTGTTTTCAGCACAGAACCCCTTTAAAAATGGAAAAATGATCTATGAATATGTAAAGTGTGATGACATCTACTACATTTAGCAGCCTGTGTATAGCTGCGCTTTCCTTCCCCCCAGCCTGCATTCAGGCTTAGTGTAATCTGAGCTGCCAGCGCTGGAGTTTCCCTCCTCACCGCAGGGGTCTGCATTGTCTGCCCATGTGCTTTTCCTCTCATAGACAATAATGGGAATTCATTCATTCGGACGCAGTGCAATGTGGGAGTATAATAAAAACACGAAAGTTACTGTTTTAAAACCTGTGTCCATCTGGCGTCGTTCCCGTGGTACTGGTGAACCCGTAACTCCAACAGAACCCGAGAAATGGAATTCTCGGATACACCATGAACTATCTCACCCAAGTTTGGACTCATTTGAACCGTCATTTCAAAGTAAGATCATTGATAGGTCTGCCATTATTCGGCTAGAGTCCCCCGCTGAGTTATGGTCCTTATGACTTTCCAAAGCTTCAAACCATAACTTCTATCCCTGGGAGGTGGCCAGAAAACCATCCCCTTTTGTGAGGTCACCAGCCCACATGTATAAGTCTGGCAGTGAGCCCCCCTTAGTCTTTCCAAGCTGTGATGACGTGACTAACAGATCTGCAAATGAACTATGACGTGTGGCTCCTCCCCCAGCCTGTCTTGTCTGTAACTGCCATGTAATTGATTTTCACCTTTAATCCTGTTTTATTTCTAACTGCTTTGTACATAACTGTCTCAGCTTGTTACCTTTTTTTTAAACTATAAGAACTGCCTGCCTTTTAAGGAATAAACCTATAAAATTATTAGTTTGTTTCTCCTGCTCTATAAACGAATTTGCACGTGCCTGAAGTACTACGCTACTGTTTTGGGGTTGCTACGGACCCTCTTGATAAAGTGTTCATTAAGTAAATCGTAGCTGGTGGCAGCTAGAAGAAGGGGTGTAAAGTGTTAACCTATTGGGTGGCGTTGGCAGTGACGGAGCGGGTTTTATAAGTGTATTGCCTGGCTGCGGCCCGGAGTAATTATAATTCCCTCACTGCAGCGTGCACAATAGCCAGCACACATCCAAGTGGCCCGTCTGGCAACTAATTATCCTAGGTGCAGTTCCCTGACTGACCTGAGGGTAAGGGGGGCGCCAGAGAGCTGCAAGTTCCTAAGTGAAAGTGGGATAATTATAAATCCCTGCAGATTATTGGGTCGGACGGCAGCAGCCGTCGTGTGTGTGCTCGCTTTCGTCACATTTGCGGCACGGAGGGATCACACGCCGTGATACCCCGGGCTACCGTGTGGCGGACCGTGTGCACCGTTCGTCACATAAAGCATTAACAATTGACTATTCTAAGAAGAAGTACCATTTTAACCCCTCTCTGACATTAGACGTACTATCCCGTCCATAAAACCCGTGCCATTCTGCCCATGGACGGGATAGTACGTCATAGGCGATCAGCTGCGCTCCTGAGGGGAGCGCAGCTAATCGCCGCCGGGTGTCAGCTGATTATCACAGCTGACACCCGTGACTGTGTGTCAGGAGCGGTCACGGACCGCTCCCGGCACATTAACCCCTAGGGGCACAGGGGAGGATCGCGCAGGGTGGGGGCTCCCTGCGCGCCCCCCCGAGACCCTCAGACCAGCGCGATGTGATCGCGCTGTTCTGAGGGCTTCCTCCCTCCCAGGACCCGGATCCAAGATGGCGCCGGGGTCCTGGAGGGAGGCGGCTTCCTCAGTGCCTGCTGAGAGCAGGCACTGAGAAGCCTGCTGCACTGCCTGAGCGATCGCTGGTGTGACAGTGTGCTGTGCACACTGTCACACCAGCGATTTGATAAAATACAGTGATGTCCCACCCTGGGACAAAGTAAAAAAGTTAAAAAAATAAAAATAAACATGTTATAAAAAAAAATCCAAAATAAATTAAAAAAAAAAAAATATTCCCCAATAAATTAATTTCTTCCTGTAAATAAAAAAACCAAAACAATAAAAGTACACATATTTGGTATCGCCGCGTCCGTAACGACCCCCCCTATAAAACTGTCCCTCTAGTTAACCCCTTTAGTGAACCCCTTAAAAAAAAAAAAAAAAAAAAACGAAGCAAAAAATCAATGCTTTATCATCATACCGCCGAACAAAAAGTGGAATAACGCGCGATCAAAAAGACCGATATAAATAAACATGGTACCGCTGAAAACGTCATCTTGTCCCGCAAAAAACGAGCCGCCATACAGCATCATCAGCGAAAAAAAAAAAGTTATAGCTCGCAGAATAAAGCGATGCAAAAATAATTATTTTTTATATAAAATTGTTTTTATTCTATAAAAGCGCCAAAACATAAAAAAATGATATAAATGAGGTATCGCCATAATCGTACTGACCCGAAGAATAAAACTGCTTTATCAATTTTACCACACGCGGAACAATAAAAACGCCTCCCCCAAAAGAAATTCATGAATTGCTGATTTTTGTTCATTCTAACCTCCCAAAAATCGAAATAAAAAGCGATCAAAAAATGTCACCTGCTCAAAAATGGTACAAATAAAAACGTCAACTCGTACCGCAAAAAATAAGACCTCACATGACTCTGTGGGCCAAAATATGCAAACATTATAGCTCTCAAAATGTGGCGATGCAAAAAACTATTTTTGCAATAAAAAGCGTCTTTTAGCGTGACAGCTGCCAATCATAAAACCCCGCTATAAATAGTAAATCAAACCCCCCTTTATCACCCCCTTAGTTAGGGAAAAATAATAAAATTAAAAAAATGTATTTATTTCCATTTTCCCGTTAGGGTTAGGGTTGCGGCTAAAGTTAGGGTTAGGGTTGGCACTAAAGTTAGGATTAGGGTTAGGGTTGGGATTAGGGGTGTGTTAGGGTTAGGTTTGTGGTTAGGGTTGGGACTAGGGTTAGGGGTGTGTTGGGGTTAGGGTTGGAGTTAGAATTGGGGGGTTTCCGCTGTTTAGGCACATCAGGGGCTCTCCAAATGTGACATGGCGTCTGATCTCAATTCCAGCCAATTCTGCGTTGAAAAAGTCAAACGGTGCTCCTTCACTTCTGAGCTCTGCCATGCGTCCAAACAGTAGTTTATCCCCACATATGGGGTATCAGCGTACTCTGGACCCCAAGAGTTATTGTGCAATTTGTCCTATTTCTTCTGTTACCCTTGGGAAAATAAAAAACTGGGGGCGAAAATATCATTTTTGTACAAAAAAATATATTTTTTTGTTTTTACGGCTGTACATTATAAACTTCTGTGAAGCACTTGGGGCTTCATAGCGCTCACCACACACCTAGATAAGTTCCTTGTGGGGTCTATTTTCCAAAATGGGTCACTTGTTGGGTATTTCCACTGTTTAGGCGCATCAGGGGCTCTCCAAATGCGACATGACGCCCCCAGACCATTCCATCAAAGTCTGCAATCCAAAACGTCACTACTTCCCTTCCGAGCCCCAACGTGTACCCATACAGTAGTTTTCTCCCACATATTGGGTATCAGCGTACTCAGGACAAATTGGGCAACAACTTTTGGGGTCCAATTTCTCCTGTTACCCGTGTAAAAATAAAATATTGGGGCGAAAAAATCATTTTTGCAAAAAAAAAAAAAAGATTTTTTATTTTTACGGCTGTGCGTTATAAACTTCTGTGAAGCACTTCGGGGTTCAAAGTGCTCACCACACATCTAGATAAGTTCCTTGTGGGGTCTATTTTCCAAAATGGGGTCACTTGTGGGGGGTTTCCACTGTTTAGGCGCATCAGGGGCTCTCCAAATGCGACATGACGCACCCAGACCATTCCATCAAAGTCTGCAATCCAAAACGTCACTACTTCCCTTCAGAGCCCTGACGTGCGCCCATACAGTAGTTTTCTCCCACATATTGGGTATCAGCGTACTCAGGAGAAATTGGACCCCAAAAGTTGTTGTCCAATTTGTCCTGTTACCCTTGTGAAAATAAAATATTGGGGGCGAAAAAATCATTTTTGTAAAAAAAAAAGGATTTTTTATTTTTACGGCTGTGCGTTATAAACTTCTGTGAAGCACTTCGGGGTTCAAAGTGCTCACCACACATCTAGATAAGTTCCTTGTGGGGTCTATTTGCCAAAATGGGGTCACTTGTGGGGGGTTTCCACTGTTTAGGTGCATCAGGGGCTCTCCAAATGTGACATGACGCCCCCAGACCATTCCATCAAAGTCTGCAATCCAAAACGTCACTACTTCCCTTCCGAGCCCCAACGTGTGCCCATACAGTAGTTTTCGCCCACATATTGGGTATCAGTGTACTCAGGACAAATTGGACAACAACTTTTGGGTTCCGATTTCTTCTGTTACCCTTGTGAAAATAAAATATTGGGGGCGAAAAAATCATTTTTGTAAAAAAAAAAAAAGATTTTTTATTTTACGGCTGTACGTTATAAACTTTAGTGAAACACCTGGGGGTTCAAAGTTCTCACCACGCATCTAGATAAGTTCCTTGAGGGGTCTAGTTTCCAAAATGGTGTCATTTATGGGAGTTTCCACTGTTTAGGCAGATCAGGAGCTCTCCAAACACGACATGGCCTCCAGCCAATTCTGCGTTGAAAAAGTCAGACGGCGCTCCTTCCCTTCCAAACTCTGCCATGCACCCAAACAGTGGTTTACCCCCACATATGGGGTATCAGCGCACTCAGGACAAATTGCACAATAACTTTTGGAGTCTTGTTACCCTTGGAAAAATAAAAATTGGGGTGAAAAGATCATTTTTGTGGAAAAAATATGATTTTTAAATTTTACGGCTCTACGTTATAAACTTGTGTGAAGCACTTAGGGGTTCAAATTGCTCATCAAAAATCTAGATAAGTTCCTTAGGGGGTCTAGTTTCCCAAATGGGGTCATTTGTGGGGGGTTTCCACTGTTTAGGCACATCAGGGGCTCTCCAAATGCAACATGGCATCCAAACTCAATTCCAGCCAATTTTGGTTGGAAAAAGTCAAATGGTGCTCCTTCCATTCCGAGCTCTGCCGTGCGCCCAAACAGTGGTTCCCCCCCACATATGGGGTATCAGCGTACTCAGGACAAATTTTACAACAACTTATGTGGTCCAATTTCTCCTGTTACCCTTGGGAAAATAAAAAATTAGTGACTAAAAGATAATTTTTGTGGGAAAAAAATAGGATTTTTTATTTTCATGCCCGGGCATTATAAACTTGTGTGAAGCACTTGGGGGTTCAAAGTGCTCACCAAAGATCTAGATAAGTTCCTTAGGGGGTCTAGTTTCCAAAATGGGGTCACTTGTGGGGGGTTTCCACTGTTTAGGCTCATCTGGGCACTGCAAACGGAACATGACCCCCATTAACGTCTGCATTCCAAAACGTTACTACTTCCTCTCCAAGCCCTGCCGTGCGCCCAAACAGTTTCCCCCCCCACATATGGGGTATCAGCGTACTCAGGACAAATTGGACAACAACTTTTGGGGTCCAATTTCCTTGGGAAAATTCAAAAATTTGGGACTAAAAGATCATTTTTGTGGAAAATTGATTTTTTTTTTTTTTCACACCCAGGCTTTATAAACTTTTGTGAAACACTTGAGGGTTCAAAGTGCTCACAACAGATCTAGATAAGTACCTTAGGGGGTCTAGTTTCCAAAATGGTGTCACTTGTGGGGGGTTTCCACTGTTTAGGCGCATCAGGGGCTCTCCAAACGCGACATGGCATCCAATCTAAATCCCAGCCAATTTTAGTTTGAAAAAGTCAAACGTCGCTCCTTCCCTTACGAGCTCTGCCGTGTGCCCAAACAGTGGTTTTCCCCCACATATGGGGTATTGGCGTACTCAGGAGAAATTGCATAACAACCTTATCTGTCCATTTTCTCCTTTTACCCTTGTGAAAATAAAAAAAAAAATTTGTAAAAGATAATTTTTGTGGCTAAAAAGTAAAATATTAATTTTTTCCTTCCACGTTGCTTTAGTTCCTGTGAAGCACCTGAAGGGTTAATAAACTTCTTGAATGTGGTTTTGAGTACCTTGAGGGGTGCAGTTTTTAGAATGGTGTCACTTTTGGGTATTTTCTGCCATATAGACCCCTCAAAGTGACTTCAAATGTGAGATGGTCCCTAAAAAAAATGGCTTTGTAAATTTTGCTGTAAAAATGAGAAATCGCTGGTCAACTTTTAACCCTTATAACTTCCTAACAAAAAAAAATTTTGGTTCCAAAATTGTGCTGATGTAAAGTAGACATGTGGGAAATGTTATTTCTTAACTATTTTGTGTGATATATTTCTCTGTTTTAAGGGAATAAAAATTCAAAGTTTGAAAATTGCAAAATTTTAAAAATTTTCGCCATATTTGCGTTTTTTTCAAAAATAAACGCAAGTTATATCGAAGAAATTTTACCACTAACATGAAGTACAATATGTCACGAAAAAACAGTCTCAGAATCGCGAAGATCTGTTGAAGCATTCCAGAGTTATAACCTCATAAAGAGACAGTGGTCAGAATTGTAAAAATTGGCCCGGTCTTTAACGTGCAAACCACCCTTGGGGGTGAAGGGGTTAAAGGGAATCTGTCAGCAGGTTTTTGCTATGTGATCTGAGAGCAGCATGATATAGGGGGAGATACCCTGATTCCAGCGATGTGTCACTTACTAGGCTGTGTGTTGTTGCTTCAATGGAATCAGTTTTTTTTTCTCAGCAGGAGATGATCACTACAGGACTAGGTGAATTGTGCCTCCTAGTCCAACCCTGCCCCAAGCCACTGATTAACAGCTTTCTGTCCATGTGCAGTGCATGGAAAAAGCGGCCAATCAGTGATGTGGGTGGGGTTATGCACAGCTCCGCATTCTGAGCTCTGTTAGGGTTTGGCTCAGGAATTTCCTGAGCGGATTCTGCATCTCTTGGCAGAATCCGCAGGTAAAAATCTGCGCTTTTTTTGTGTGGATTTAATGCGGATTTTCCAGTGTTTTTACCCCTGCAGTTTTCTATAATGAAATGGGTGTAGAAACGCTGTGGAAAATAAACAGCTGCTGATTCCGTGTGGAATTTTCCGCTGCATGTGCACAGCAAATTATTTTTCTCCATTGGTTAACATTGTACTGTAAAACACTTGCGGATCTGCAGCGATTCCGCGTGGAAAATCCACTGCGGATCTGCAACGTGTGCACACAGCCTTAGATCTGCAGCAGAGAAAGTTGCGATTGTATCAAAATTACAGCACGCAGACCAGCGAGTGATACATTGCTGGAATCAGGGTCTCTTTCTCTACATCAGGCTGTTCTCAGATTACATAGCAAAATCTTCTGGCATATTCCCTGTTAAGGAACACCACAAGTAATAGTGTTTGGCTTTATTCACACTGCCAGTGGGCTCCATTCAGTCTTTGATTCCTGCTGCCTTGGATCTCAGATACATACGGTATATTGCTAGCGCTCGCTATTATCCACCTGTTGATTCTTCTGATATCCAGCACCCACATCTACATCCTACCAGTGAAAGGCATCACAGTCCTTAGTTGGGGTGATGAACGCACATTCGGGAACGCCTGTTAACCCCTAAACAGTAGCTGAACTCAGTGTAGGGAAGCAGGCTGATAAGTAGCCTGACATTAGGTGGGAATACATTCCCGAATATTCCAGGCGCTGCTGGGATGGGGCTGACACATTTCTGCCTGTGGCTAGAGTCCGCTTCTTCGGCACTAGCGAGTGCTGATATTACAGCTTTCTGTGGCTCCTGCTGGCGCTCACAAGGTCAGTGTGTTTGCTGGTTTAATAGCTCCCCATCAAGAATAAAATCAATGAGCTGCCTCACATAGCTTCTCTAGGGATTCTCACCTACTCCGCCACTAGCATGTCAAGCTCATTTCTACAAGGAGTTTTCTAGATTTCCTTCTTTTTTTTTTAATATGTATATTTTTTATATTTCTATAGTGGGCGCTTAGAGGCCGGCACTTAGGTGACATAGCCCACTTTCTAGAATAATATATCTTTTTCATTCCTATAACTGGTGAACACATGTGTATTAAAGAGGTATTAGCTTCTACAATATACTTATTACAGGCCGTTTGGGCTTCTGACCTCTTCATCCAGGCTTGCATAGTTGGCTGGATGTCAGACGTGGCATGCACCAGTAATGGTAAAATACACTACCCCTCCACCTTCCATAGACCTCATAAAGGGGATAGTAGAAAGAGTAGTGGATATGATTTTAACATTTACACTGAAAGATTATCATGCACAAGCTTGTTTTTAAAGGGAATCTGTCAGCAGAATTTTACCCTCCAAACTATCTGTATGTGCATGTTTCTCTTTCAAAGACAAGCCGCGCAATACCTTTACATGGCCAGTCCGTTCTTCTGTTACAGAGAAATCTGTGTCTTTATTGATATACAAATGAGGTGAGATCCTCATCCTCTGTCACCCCAGCTCTATCACCCGCTCAGCAATACCTTTACATGGCCAGTCCGCAGAGAAATCTGTGTCTTTATTGATATGCAAATGAGGTGATATCCTCATCCTCTGTCACCCCAGCTCTATCACCCGCTCAGCAATACCTTTACATGGCCAGTCCGTTCTCTGTTACAGAGAAATCTGTGTCTTATTGATATACAAATGAGTGAGATCCTCATCCTCTGTCACCCCAGCTCTATCACCCGCTCAGCAATACTTTACATGGCCATCCGCAGAGAAATCTGTGTCTTTATTGATATGCAAATGAGGTGATATCCTCATCCTCTGTCACCCCAGCTCTATCACCCGCTCAGCAATACCTTTACATGGCCATCCGTTCTCTGTTACAGAGAAACCTGCGTTTTGATATGCAAATGAGGTGAGATCCCATCCTCTATCACCGCCTAGCACCACGGCTTCCTGGGCGGGAAATTGAGATGGAGTGACCGAGGCTTTCGATTTAACAATAGCTCTTCAGCCTCATTTGCATATCAATTTAAATGCCGATGTCTCAGCAATGAAGGATTGGACTGGTCACATAAAGGTATTTCTGGACTTGTCTATAGAAGAGCTACATGCACATATAAATCGTTTTGGGGAAGGGGGGTGTGAATCCTACTGACAGATTCCATCGCACAGCTGAATTATCGTGAAACAGGCTGCCAATCGCTCAATGTTCATCAAGTCAAATGATTTCTTGTCCAGAACATCATTCTCGGCACCTACAAAGTATAGAAGACCGACAAGATATAGTGTGCGAAGAGCACTATAAGCTACTGCCACACTCAAGAGGTTGTCCGTCTCCAAAAGTCCAACGATCAATTAACAAAGTACCTTGAGCTTCAGAAATCTTCGCTGGTCCGGGGTTGGGGCATCTCCACTTCTGGCTTGTGTTGGACACATGAGTGTTTCTGGCATCAGTTTGTTAATAGGGCTGATTGACAGATTCATTTCAATAGCTAAGCCAGCCCCCTCTGTCTATGCATAGTGACAGAAAAGGGGCCTAAATTATTAAAATGAGCTCGGCAGCCAGTCCCCCTCCCCCACCGCACTGCTGTTTCCAGTTAGATTTTTCTTTGGGAACTTGCTGCAGATGTGATGCGGGTGTGCATTAATAAGTCTAATCTTTTTTTTCTTTCCCTCCTGTATTTTTTTCTATGTATATCAAATATTTGTGCTGAAATGTTCTCATGTATTTGATGCATAATGTCATCGGATATAATGCAAATAAAGCGGCAAAATTCCTGTCCGTTTAGACAAATCAACAAAAAAATTACATATCTGTCATTGAGAAGTCTAAAAAACCAAATGGAAAGCGAGACATAAGCCCCGATTCATCGTAATTGGCGTACAAACAGGTGCTGGAGTTAGATGCGCCGGATCGATAAACAGCCACGGGCCTCCTAATGATTTGGGTGCACTTTTCCACTGCCATGTGCCTCCGCTAGAAATGTTTCTATTGTGGCGCAAGTTATAGTGAATTTGTTGGCCACACTCAGTCGTGCCCTTCTTCCTGTGAAGCTTCGCTCACATTTTGAGACTGATATAATAGCACCAAAACTCGGAAAAGTTTTGCACAAAAAAAATTTGGTGTTATGCCAGAATTTTGTCAAAAACTATCTGGTGAATTGGCCCCTTCTTTGCTTCCCATGGCTACCTGGCTTAAACGGGTTGTCCACTTCTAGGACAACCCTTCTCAATGTAAATGTTTGGCCCCCGATAACATAAAAAGGCTTATACTCCCCTCCTGTGTCCTTTCCAGCAGTGTCGGCACTCGCAATCCCGGGCTCTCGTGCGGTTGTGTGACACGTGACCCCGGTGCCCAATCAGCGCTGGCGTCCCTGTCCTCACCTTCTGTCTAGTTTAACATGGAGGATGTCCGGGCTGCCGCTGATCTCTAACTTACTCTTCATGTTCAATTTGTACAAAGGTGGGGACAGTGACGCCAGCGCTGATTTGGCGCCGGGCCCACGTGTCCTGCAACCGCATGAGAGCCCCAGAACTGCGAGTGTCGACACCACTGCAATGGCGCCGGCACGGGACCTGAGTATAAGCATTATTATTTAGATCAAGAAGGGGTTGCCCTACTAGTGGACAACTCCTTTAATGACCATATGATAAAGCAAATAATAACTGTATTCCGGGTTTCTATAGATTCGTATATAGGACCCAGGAAACCTTGAAACCTTATTATACCGAGTCCCCCGGGTAACGGGACCACCACTACACGTCCAGTAGAGAATTCCGCTGACTCTCATTAGTGTTTGCGGAGACAGGCGACTACAGACGGTTTTCACTGCTGACTTCGTAACCTCTCTGACCCCTCTGCTAAATACAATTTAATGTCATTTAAGTAAAACATAGTGAACTCCGAAGTGCACACAGGAAGCCACTGAACGAACTGACGTGAACACAAGATGATTGAGATCCCAGCTTCGGCACATCCTTATAAAATGCTACATTGGTCAGAATTGCGGTCACAATGGAGCACACGTATCATCTTCTTAACTAGATAAAAGGGTCTTATGGCTTTAGCAAATGAAGGATTTTCGCTGTGTGATTAAATATACGTTTTCTAATACTCTTTTCTCTATTAGTTCCTCCTGGTCTCTGATTGCTGTCATTCATTGCAACACGTCCGTGTTGTCCTGTACGTGTGATGACACACAGGAGCACAATTCATCACAGTATCACAGCTTTATCTTACAGCGTGCCATGCACCTATGTGTACGTCCCATTTTTATCCCTTGGAAGGAAGCAGTAAAGGTTTTTAGTCAGTGACTGCTAGCAGAGATCTTGAAGACCATGATGAATTCATGGAGAGAGTGCATTAAAAATTATAGAACGTCTTATATGGTAAGATTTATTAACTTAAACAGGAATACCCCTTTACATTAAACCTTAAAGGGAATACCTGTTGTTTACATCAGATTTTTGTCTTAGCATTTTTTTTTTAATCTTTTCATTTTAGCAATTTTTTTTCTTGGTTTTTATAAAAATTTTTTTTTTTTTTAAATCTTGCAATTTTCACACTGGTCACTGGGGGGGCTATTTGGACCTTTTACTTCCTGTCCTTTGAGGAAGAGTTTTCTGCAGGCTCCTTATCATCAGAAGCAGAATTACAATGACAGGTAACACCTCTATACACAGCAGATAACACAGAGGATCCACCAATCACAATAGTTGATGTCACCGCTCCCCATTGTGACTATGTACATGTATTGTTTCCTGAAACAACAGGAAGTTAGAGTCTGAAAAAGCCCCAGTGGCCAGTGTGAGAATTGCAAGATTTCCATTTGTTTTTATTTCTAGTACAGAGTGAGATATGGGGGAAAAACGTAGAAAAAAAATATTAAAAATAAAATATGAACAAAAAAACACAAACACATTTACTGAAAAACCTGATTTAAATAACAGTTTGGCAATTGTCTTTTCTTTCTTTAATTCACAGTTGTCCTTCAGAAATGCTTTAGATTGGTGGGATCAAGGTCCCGAGACCCCCACCGACTGGTCAAAACACGATCATGAGCCATGTGAATGTGGAGTATGGGCTCAATGTGAAGTCTGTAGTGTCGCACTCATATTCAATGGATGAACATTTCTACAATGTGATTGGTGGGGGTCTCAGGACCTGGAGCCCACTGAAATAAAGCACTTCTGAAGGACGAATGAGATCTAAAATTATAATAAAAATAAGTTACTTTTTTTTTTACTGAAATTTAAGTTACTTTCTGCAAAATCAATTATACTATTGACACATTGTAGAGCACTGTTCACATTGGTATCATGGCTTAAAGAAGCATGACATTTGTTATGATGAATTGGGGACTACTCCTCCCCATTGGCTATTAACAGGCCAGTCACGTATTTCATCTTTGATTATACTATACTATGCAATGCAATTGAAACCGGATGAAGCCCAATTTTTTTACATTGCACATAATCTACTCTGCAGAAATTGCCCCAACATCACGATCCTCAGATGTAGTGAACAGTGCAGGTTAATATCATGATACCTTGCAGGGGGATAAGAGCAAGTTCTCCTTGTGCCAGATTACAGCAAGATTGTTACCCCCGCCCGACATGCTGTGACGGGTCTTAGATTTATTTTACAGTCTCCACAACACCAACAACCACCTGCTGCCTGCGCCAAGAAGCCATTGCTGTTGTTGAGATCTGAGCCTCCTGCCCCCTATTGTGACTCCAGCGCGGGTTTCCTGACGCTTCATTTCAGAGCATGAGCTCGGCTTGTGCATCATTCATTATGTATTCTGGAGCAGTGGCGATGTGGTCGGCAGATGAAAGCACGACTCATCTTACGAAGCTTTATCTGCACCCACACACCCCCTATTGCTTCTAGCAGATCCTGTGCATGTGAGAGCCGCCTAATAAACCTCACATGAATATACCCCGTGCTGCTGTACATAAACCGGAGACTTACTTTATATACTCTATGATCACAACAGGTCTGAGTGAAGCAAGCAGTGATGCTACTTCTAGACATCCCCATTCATTAAAGACTCTTAAAGGACCTTCGATATGGATAACCTTTCATTTCAATAGGTGGGGTATAGTACCCAAAACAGTCAGTACACAGTGTGCGGAGCTGTGGTGTTCTGGCTGCCTCGAGATCTGCTAACAGCTTATAAGTGGGGGTGCCGGGTGAGGGACCCCAGCAATCTGATCTAATGAGCGACATGTCCTGTGGTGAAACTTCGGCTGCAGGATCATTTTTAAGAATTGTACAGCTAGCAATGTCCCTAAGTCCCCATTCACACGTCCTGGTGATTCCTGTACAGGAAAAACCAGTAGCGGTTTGCCATCCATCCTTATGTCCATGTGGCATCCGTGTGTCCATATCTGTGTGCAACATCCATGTTTGGTCCTGAAAAAGAACATCTGATAGTTAAACAATTGATTTAATCTGTATAAGCTGAGGAAAATTT
Source organism: Oophaga sylvatica (assembly GCA_033576555.1). NCBI lineage: Eukaryota > Metazoa > Chordata > Amphibia > Anura > Dendrobatidae > Oophaga > Oophaga sylvatica. The sequence goes on along the minus strand of JARQOD010000008.1, from coordinate 166,196,755 downwards.
ACTGTGTTTATTTATAAACCAGCCAATTAAAGGAATTGGTGTTTTTTTTTTTTCCTGTACTTGAATTTATTGGATAAATAAATGCAATTTTATAAAAAAAACTGCTTGGTCTCCCACATATTTTTCAAAACCAGCAGAGGGAAAGCTGACCGCTGGGGGCTGATGTCAATAACCTGGGAAAGGGGTCATTAGCCCTAAATGTTCCCAAGCTATTTTTTTTTTTACCAATACATTTTTATTAAGTTTTAAACCAATACAAGTCATACAGTCAGCAGAGAGATAGTAGAATCAGTAAAAGGTACATCACATGTGTCTTGGTTCCTAGAATTAAGGAAGAACCAAGGAAAACTAATACAAAAATTAGGGATCATATGCACTAAAGGGGGGGGGGGGGAATGGCTGCTGACTTCAAGCCCAAGTGTTAGTAATTGAGAGGAATCTATAAGACACCTCCATTATTAACCCCATAGTCATATTGTAAAAAATATACAGCCATAATACAGTCCTTTAGTTCAAAGAAAGACTCAGACTCCTTTATTTGAAATAAACATTTCTCACCCTTTATTACCTATTTATTAGCGTAAAATTAGAAATAAATAAAGCTCATGAGCTGCCCGTGGGAACTGCAGCTTCAGTGACCTGCGGTAACCTCAGTGACGTCACCGTAGAGGTCACTGAATCTGCGTTCTGATGCTCAGCGTCTCCTGGATGTCAGGCTGAACGGTCGCATCATGCCACCGTTCACAAGGCATCCAGATGAAGCAGAGATGGATTACAGTGTGGGGCAAATGGATTATTGTTGGACAGGTAAAGAATATAGTGTTTTTTGTTTTTAATTTTACACTAATAAATAGGCAAAAGAGGGTGAAGTGTTTATGTCAAATAAAGGCGTCTTTCTTTCAATTAAAGGACTTTATTCTGGCTGTGTATGTTTTACAATATGACTATGGGGTTAGTAATGGGGGTGTCTTATAGACTCTGTACTAACCAATGGGCTTGATGTCAGTGGCCACAAAAAAGCTATCATCAACCCCAATCCTATTACCCCACTTGCCACCGCACAAGTGGGAAGAGCGAGGAGCATCATCTTGATGAGGGCTGATGTTATTAGCCTGTGAGGGGGGGCATTATCCATTGCCCCTTCTTTGGCTATTACTATTAGCCCACAGCTATCTATTTAGCCTTTGCTGTTTTAAATTTATAGGGGGATCCAATGTAATTTTTTGGGGGGGTCCCACTGTTAAATAACCAGTAAAGGCTAAGGAAACAGCTGTGAGCTTCTGTTAATAGCATGGGAAAATCTAGGGCTAATGGCTCCTTTTCCCGATTATTAATATCAGCCCCCAGCGGTTGGCTTTCCCTCTGGAGCCCACAACATTTTTTACTTTTTCTTTATTTAATACACGTTAGACACGCCGGCCACTGTCTACAGCTATCATCAGCGTCGCCTGTTCTCGCTGATCCCAGGGAGAGCAGGCGACAATGATGAATCTGCCTTCAGCTCCCGACGCCTGGGAACAGCGCAAACTGTACGGCTTTTCCCAGGCGACGGTACGTTTCATACTAATGACACACGGATGTCATCTGTGTGTCATCAGTGTGTGGCGCGCATTTTGTCTGTGGTGCTGGTTTAAAAGGACATGTTTGTGGGTTTCTCACACGGACACACGGTCCATATGGAAAACCTGACGTGCGCACCACCATTGAATACAATAGGTGTGCGTGTGTCCTTAAAAAATGGATTGCTTACGGACATAAAAAATGGACATGTGGGGCCTAAAGGGAATTTGATTGAGTTACATGCGCATATAGTTAAGTAGTTTTGGGTTTGTAATCCTGCTGACACAAGACAAGTCCAGCAATACCTTCACTTGGTCCGCCCGATCATCAGTAAGAAACCTGTGTTTAAATTGATCTACAAATGAGGCTAAAGAGCTATGATAGATCTAAAGCCTCTGTCACTACAGCTCTATCACCTCTTTCTTGACTGACAGCCTCTATGCCGTGTGACTTCTGACAAAACAGTGGTCAGTCGAGCAGGAGGAGACGCCGCTGAGCGAGGAATAGAGCTGGAGTGACAGAGGCTTCAGATCTTCAGCCGATATCAATTAAAATTCTGATTTTTCAGTAACAGAGGACCAGGGTGGCCATATAAAGGTATTGCTGGACTTGTCTGGGAAGAGCTACATGCACATATAAATGGTTTGTGGGGTGTGAATCCTGCTGACAGATTCCCTTGAAGCAGCTCTGCACTTTGGACGATCTCTGTCAGTATGGCCTCTATGATAAGCTGACCCCACAAAGTCCGTCAGCGCTCAGCTGTGATATGCTGGGGAACCAAGCAGGAGGACACAGGAATAATGATCAGTTTGTGACCTGGATCCCCGCACCTTTATTTTATGGATTTAGGCTGCTTTTTTTTCTTTGGATACAAGATAAATAGATACGAGATGATTGATATGAGATGAATATAAGATAGAATATAAATTCATGTATCGATATGAGAAAGGTAAGTAGAAGATTGATATGTGATAGATACATAGATTATCAAATATCAGATAAATAGAATGATACATGTGAGAGGGGATACAAGATGATAGAGAAGATAGAGATGAGATCGCTAGATGGATAGATAATAATAATAATAATCTTTATTTATATAGCGCCAACATATTCCGCAGCGCTTTACAGTTTAACAGATCTCACAGACACAAGATAGTCCCTGGATAGATTCCACAATCTAGATAGATTTGGTGTGAGATGGGTAGATACAGTAGATGTGGAGTTAAGATTGATGAGATCTAGAGATAAATTGATAAGATTGTCTATATATTTATCTGCCATAAATGACACCGTTCACACCGATCGGCTTTTTTTTTGTTCATTCCATTTAATGTCAGCATTCAGTGTGCTTGATGTGAGGAGCGTGAAGCACGGACGTTCCCCCTCCCACGTCGTGCTTTTCACAATGACCCCCCGTTAAATCACATGACAGTTATTAGTACTGACATCAGAGCCGTGTAACACTTTGCAGTGATGGGAGTCGGGTGATAGTCTATAATACAATTCCGCCGTCGTAGCCTCCCTAGATAAACTTGCCGTACGTTTTATTACAAAGTAGGTGGCCTGGAGGAGAAATCTCTGTATTCTTTTGCTTTTGGTATAAAATATGCACTGGGGTTTCTTATTTCATCTCCAATCTGTGTTATTCTGTAAGAATGCAGCGGTGCCCAGGGTTCTCTTTAATATTTAATTCAACAAGTTTTTAATCTGTCATTATGCTGTGATGAAGTAAGCATCAAGTGTCGCCGAGAAAGATTAAATTATACTTGGAAATAGGAATTGAAATGATTTAAGGCTGAGACTGGAGTATTTTCTTTGGACTGGTAATAGTTGCTTTCTTTGCTATATATAGATATATATATCTATATATAGAGCTTGAATTATGTATGTTGATATGGTACATATAGAGCGATATATCTATAGATATTTTTATCTTCCTCTTTTTTCTTTCACTCCCTCTCGCTATTTCACTTTCTCTCTTTTTTTCTTTTTCCTTCCCTCATTTCTGGCGGTTTCTTTCTTTCTTTTTCTTTCTCTCTCGATTTCTCTCATCTATCTTTAGCGCTCTGTTTCTTTCTCTTTCCTTTTCATTTCTATTTCTTCCATTCTCTTTCTTTCTTCCTCCCTCTCTATTTTTTTCCCTCCCTTTTTTCCTCTTTCCCTCTCTTTCGTCCGCTCTTTTTCCCCTTTCTTTCTCTTTTTTCCTCTATTTCTTCTCTTAATTCTTCCTCCTCCTTTCTTTCTTCCTCTCTCCTTTTTCTCTATATCTTTCTTTCTCTCTCCATTTTTCTTTCTTCCTTCCTCCTTTCTCTTTCTCCTCCTCCTTTCTCCTCTTTTTCTTTCTTCCTCTATTTTTTCCTTCCTCTTTCTTTCTTTCTTCTTCTATTTCCTGGAGCAACAGCTGAATTATCGTCAGTTTATGATAATTCATTGATCATGGACTCGTTACCAATCGCATTCAGCCTTTTCAACAGGCTATTCATCAAGATTTTTGATACTTCCGAGCATTAAGAGTGGTGCAGTAATGGCGTCCAATATTAACCAAGTGCCCCCTCTGCTAATTTTCACACAGGTTCTGATATAAACAGAAACCATAGTGCAGATCAGAACGGAGCCCAATCCGTTATGACAGTCAGCTCTGCTTGAGTGTGTGTGTGTGTATATATATATATATATATTATTAATATGTGTGTATATATATATATATATAATATATATATATATATATATATATATATATATACATACATACAGTACAGACCAAAAGTTTGGACACACCTTCCCATTTAAAGATTTTTCTGTATTTTCAGGACTATGAAAATTTAAATTCACACTGAAGGCATCAAAACTATGAATTAACACATGTGGAATTATATACTTAATGAAAAAGTGTGAAACAACTGAAAATATGTCTTATATTCTAGGTTCTTCAAAGTAGCCACCTTTTGCTTTGATGACTGCTTTGCACACTCTTTGCATTCTCTTGATGAGCTTCAAGAGGTAGTCACCGGAAATGGTCTTCCAACAGTCTTGAAGGAGTTCCCAGAGATGCTTAGCACTTGTTGGCCCTTTTGCCTTCACTCTGCGGTCCAGCTCACCCCAAACCATCTCGATTGGGTTCAGGTCTGGTGACTGTGGAGGCCAGGTCATCTGGCTAGCACCCCATCACTCTCCTTCTTGGTCAAATAGCCCTTACACAGCCTGGAGGTGTGTTTGGGTCATTGTCCTGTTGAAAAATAAATGATGTTCCAAGTAAACGCAAACCGGATGGAATAGCATGCTGCTGCAAGATGCTGTGGTAGCCATGCTGGTTCACTATGCCTTCAATTCTGAATAATCCCCAACAGTGTCACCAGCAAAGCCCCCCACACCATCACACCTCCTCCTCCATGCTTCACGGTGGGAACCAGGCATGTAGAGTCCATCCGTTCACCTTTTCTGCGTCGCTCAAAGACACGTGGTTGGAACCAAAGATCTCAAATTTGGACTCCTCAGACCAAAGCACAGATTTCCACTGGTCTAATGTCCATTCCTTGTGTTCTTTAGCCCAAACAAGTCTCTTCTGCTGTTGCCTGTCCTTAGCAGTGGTTTCCTAGCAGCTATTTTACCATGAAGGCCTGCTGCACAAAGTCTCCTCTTAACAGTTGTTGTAGAGATGTGTCTGCTGCTAGAACTCTGTGCTGCATTGACCTGGTCTCTAATCTGAGCTGCTGTAAACCTGCGATTTCTGAGGCTGGTGGCTCGGATAAACTTATCCTCAGAAGCAGAGGTGACTCTTGGTCTTCCTTTCCTGGGGCGGTCCTCATGTGAGCCAGTTTCTTTGTAGCTCTTGATGGTTTTTGCAACTGCACTTGGGGACACATTCAAAGTTTTCCCAATTTTTCGGACTGACTGACCTTCATTTCTTAAAGTAATGATGGCCACTCGTTTTTCTTTACTTAGCTGCTTTTTTCTTGCCATAATACACATTCTAACAGTCTATTCAGTAGGACTATCAGCTGTGTATCCACCAGACTTCTGCACAACACAACTGATGGTCCCAACCCCATTTATAAGGCCAGAAATCCCACTTATTAAACCTGACAGGGCACACCTGTGAAGTGAAAACCATTCCCGGTGACTACCTCTTGAAGCTCATCAAGAGAATGCCAAGAGTGTGCAAAGCAGTCATCAAAGCAAAAGGTGAAGAACAGAATATAAGACATAATTTCAGTTGTTACACACTTTTTTGTAAAGTGTAATGTATAATTCCACATGTGTTAATTCATAGTTTTGATGCCTTCAGTGTGAATTTACAATTTTCATAGTCTTGAAAATACAGAAAAATCTTTAACCCCTTAACGACCGCCGATACGCCTTTTAACGGCGGTCATTAAGGGTATTTAAACCACAGCGCCGTTAATGAACGGCGCTGTGGAAAAAGTGAATAGCGCCCCCAGAGGCGCATTTTCTCCGGGGTCTCGGTTTTTACAGACACCGATGTTGCGATCGCCGTTATTAACCCTATAACGGCGATCGCAACAAAAAAAAAAATATGTTGTGCCATTTAATTTCTCTGGCCCCCGATCTCCTGCATGTGGCCCCCGATCTCCTGCATGTGGCCCCCGTGCCCTTCTGCCTCCCCCGGTGCCGCCGCCATTGAGAAAATGGCGGGCGCATGCTCAGTGCGCCCGCCGCTGTGCTGGGGGGGGGGGATGGGCAATTTTCTCTGGGGTCTCGGCTACCGGGGGTAGCCGAGACCCCAGAGAACATGATCCGGGTCGGTAGTTACCGACCCCGGTGTCGCGATCGCTGTTATACTAAGTATAACGGCGAACGCAAAAAAAAAAAAAGAAAAAGATTTCTCTCCCCTCTGATGTGATCGCACATCAGAGGGGAGAAAATGAGGGTCCAGAGGTCCCCCGATCGCCCCCCCCCCCATACCTCCCGGTGTCCTCGGTCCTCCCGCAGGCCCCAGGATACCGGCGTCTTCTTCCTGGAAAAAAAAAATGGCGGGCGCATGCGCAGTGCGCCCACCGATCTGCTTGGCGGCAGATTCAAAATTTTTTCATTCATTCTCATAAAAGTACATTTTGATCACTGTGATAAACTATCACAGTGATCAAAATAAAAAAACAGTACATAACCCCCTCATTTATCACCCCCTTAGTTAGGGACAATAATAAAAAATAGAAATTATATTTATTTTCATTTTTCCGTTAGGGTTATAATTAGGGTTAGCATTATGGGTTTAGGGTTAGCATTAGGGTTAGGCTGGGTTCATACTGCGTTATGGCAGTCCGTTAGACGGACTGCATTACACCGCGGTATAACGCGGTGTAACGCAGTCCGTTAACGCTGCCATTCACCCCCATTTGAGGGCGCATCGCGACGCATGCCGTAAAGCAGCATGCGTTCGCGACGTGCCATCATTCAGTGACGGAGCCTCGGACGCGGGCTGCAGCGTCTGGGCTCCGTCACCGCTAGCGCAGATGGATCATCTGCTGATTCATCTGCGCTAGCGGGTATAGCATAACGCGATCGTGTTATGCTATACCGTTACCAGCCCGTCAACTTTATGTGTTGAACGGGCTGGTAAAACGCAAAATGAACCTAGCCTTAGGTGGGTTAATTAGGGTTATCAATTAGGGTTAGGGTTAAAATTAGGGTTAGGGTTACAATTAGAGTCAGGGTTACAATTAAGGTTAGGGTTACAATTAGGGTTGGAATTAGGGTTGGGATTTAGGTTAGGATTAGGGTTGGCATTAGAGTTAGGGGTGTGTTGGGGTTAGGGTTGGAGCTAAAATTGAGGGGTTTCCACTATTTAGGCACATCAGGGGGTCTCCAAACACGACGTGGCGTTCAAAAAGTCAAATGGCGCTCCCTCCCTTCCGAGCCCTGCCGTGCGCCCAAACAGTGTTTTACCCCAACATATGAGGTATCAGCGTACTCAGGACAAATTGCACACCAATTTTGGGGTTCTAATTTCTCCTGTTACCCTTGGGAAAATAAAGAATAGCTGGCTAAAAAAAATCATTTTTGAGAAAAAAATGATTTTTTATTTTCACAGCTCTGCGTTTATACATTTCTGTGAAGCACTTTGGGGTTCAAAGTGCTCACCACACATCTAGATAAGTTCCTTAAGGGGTCTAGTTTTCAAAATGGGGTCACTTGTGGGGGGTTTCCACTGTTTAGACACATCAGGGGGTCTCCAAACACAACGTGGCGTTCAAAAAGTCAAATGGCGCTCCCTCCCTTCCGAGCCCTGCCGTGCACCCAAACAGTGGTTTACCCCAACATATGGGGTATCAGCGTACTCAGGACAAATTGCACACCAATTTTAGGGTTCTAATTTCTCCTGTTACCCTTGGAAAAATAAAAAATAGCTGGCTAAAAAAAATCTTTTTTGAGGAAAAAAATGATTTTTTATTTTCACGGCTCTGCGTTTATAAATTTCTGTGAAGCATTTGGGGTTCAAAGTGCTCACCACACATCTAGATAAGTTCCTTAAGGGGTCTAGTTTCCAAAATGGGGTCACTTGTGGGGGGTTTCTACTGTTTAGGCACATCAAGGGCTCTGCAAACATAACATGACGCCCGCAGAACATTTCATCAAAGCTGCATTACAAAATGGCGCTCCTTCCTTTCCAAGCACTCCCATGCGCCCAAACAGTGGTTTCACCCCACATATGGGGTATCAGCGTACTCAGGAAAAATTGCACAACAACTTTTGGGGTCCAATTTCTCCTGTTACCCTTGGGAAAATAAAAAAATAGCGGGCTAAAGAATCATTTTTGAGGAAAAAAATGATTTTTTTATTTTCACGGCTCTACGTTTATAAATTTCTGTGAAGCACTTGGGGGTTCAAAGTGCTCACCACACATCTAGATAAGTTCCTTAAGGGGTCTAGTTTCCAAAATGGTGTCATTTGTGGGGGGTTTCCACTGTTTAGGCTATCAGGGGCTCTCCAAACGCGACATGGCGTCCAATTTCAATTCCAGCCAATTTTGGTTTGAAAAAGTCAAACGGCACTCCTTCCCTATCAAGCCCTGCCGTGCGCCCAAACAGTGGTCCTCCCCCCCCACATATGGGGTATCAGCGTACTCAGGACAAATTGGACAACAACTTTTGTGGTCTAATTTCTCCTGTTACCCTTGGGAAAATAAAAAATTGGGGACTAAACGATCAGGTTTGTGGTAAAAATATGACTTTTTATTTTCATGCCCGGGAGTTATAAACTTCTGTGAAGCACTTGGGGGTTCAAAGTGCTCACCACACATCTATATAAGTTCCTTAGGGGGTCTAGTTTCCAAAATGGGGTCACTTGTGGGGGGTTTCCACTGTTTAGACACATTAGGGCCTCTACAAACGCGACATGGCATCCAGCCAATTCTGCGTTGAAAAAGTCAAACGGCGCTCCTTCCCTTCCAAGCTCTGCCATGCACCCAAACAGTGGTTTACCCCCACATATGGGGTATCAGCATGCTCAGGACAAATTGCACAAAAACTTTTGGGTTTTGTTACCCTTGGGAAAATAAAAATTGGGGTGAAAAGATTGTTTTTGTGGAAAAAGTATGATTTTTTATTTTCACTGTTCTATGTTATAAACGTCTGTGAAGCACTTGGAGGTTCAAAGTGCTCACCACACATCTAGATAAGTTCCTTAGGGGGTCTAGTTTCCAAAATGGGGTCACTTGTGGGGGTTTCCACTGTTTAGACACATCAGGGCCTCTACAAACGCGACATGGCGTCCAGCCAATTCTGCGTTGAAAAAGTCAAATGTCGCTCCTTCCCTTGGACCTCTGCCGTGCGCCCAAAAAGTGGTTTACCCCCACATATGGGGTATCGGCTTATTCAGGAGAAATTGCACAACAAATTTTGTGGTTCATTTTTTCTTTTAACACTTGTGAAATTAAACAAAATTGGTTCCGAAGTAAAGTTTTTGCAAAAAAAGTTAAATGTTAATTTTTTCCTTCCACATTGCTTCAGTTCCTGTGAAGCACGTACAGGGTTAATAAACTTCTTGAATGTGGTTTTGAGCACTTGAGGGGTGCAGTTTTTAGAATGGTGTCACTTGTCAAATGTGATGTGGTCCCTAAAAAAAAAAAATGTGTTGTAAAAATGAGAAATCGCTGGTCAACTTTTAACCCTTATAACTTCATAACAAAAAAAAATTTTGTTCCCAAAATTGTGCTGATGTAAAGTAGACATGTGGGAAATGTTATTTATTAAGAAATTTGTGTGACATATCTCTCTGATTTAAGGGCATAAAAATTTAAAGTTTGAAAATTGTTAAATTTTCAAAATTTTCGCCATATTTCCATTTTTTTCATAAATAAACACAAGTCATATCAAAGAAATTTTACTACTAACGTGAAGTACAATATGTCACGAAAAAACATCTCAGAATCAGCGGGATTCGTTAAAGCGTTCCAGAGTTATAACCTCATAAAGTTACAGTGGTCAGAATTGTAAGAATTGGCCCGGTCATTAGCTGCAAAATGGCTCTGTCACTAAGGGGTTAAATGAGAAGGTGTGTCCAAACTTTTGGTCTGTACTGTATTGTGTATATTATATATATATATATATATATATATTATATTTATATATATTTAATAACACACACACACACACACATGTACTCAAGCAGAGCTGACTGTCATTATGGATTGGACTCCGTTCACATCTGCACTATGGTTTCTGTTTATATGTATGTATATATACACACATACAGTACATACATACATATATATATGTGTCTATATGTGATGTATTTTCCATTCTATCATTGTCCATCCCGCCTCATCTGCATGTTACATAAAGATCACATCCTAATTCCCTTCCATCACAAACAAGCGCTTGTCTTGTGCGTTCCCGCTTGGAATCCTGTGCACAGGCCGCCATCACCCTCCATCCTTCCCTCCCGCACTCACTTCCACCACCCGCAGCCCTGTGAAGCAGACAGGTTCCCTGTGCCAACGCACTCTGCTGATCGGGCAAAGTAAATGCATGGCTGTGTACAGGAATAAATAAACCCGAGCGGCTGAGTCAATAAGCAGGCTGAGTTCTGCGCCTACAGCAATGGCGGACAGCTCATTTTGTAGATGTGCGAGTTTTGTTTACATTTATAATGCAGCTTTATTTAATGCTGACAGATATAGCTTGTGGCAAATGATAGTCAGAATGTATGAGCAGTCATAATGCTTCTGTCTTCTTATAGTGCAGCGATGAAAATAAGCACTTCACCTCTGTTTTTATTGAGCAAAAGATAGCAGACAGCTATGCTACGCAAGGCTATTTATTGAGTTGTTTTACTGGCTCTGAACATGCCGCTTTATAGCCGTTGTGAAAATGGACTTTTGCTGGTGTGTGGGAAAGGAAATAGCTCGGCAGTGTGGAAGAAGCTGTAAAAAATATCTCTATAAATTATTATTATTTATTTAATTTTTTTTTTCAATATTTTTTTTCCCTCACTTGAGCTGGAAAATGTCATTTGAGCAGCGGTGCTGCAGATAAGTGGAAATGCCTGTAAAAATCGGGAGTAAGCCAAGCGCCGTATCACCGCATATGTTTATCGGGGCCGCTACATATAATGATTACAACATGATGCTTTATTTCGTAGATAATTAGAATAAAATCCAATCCATCCCATTGTATGTCTTACAGAGAGCGTTGGTGATCACGTACAAAAAAATGTTTTTCTGAAATGAGAAACAAAGGGTCTGCTTTTTTTTTCCAGACATGACGCCTCTTCTTGTCTCTAAGTTGTGTCTGGTATTACTTCTTCATCTCCTTTCGCTTGAACCCACATAGGAAATGCTCATGAGCTTATTTGCAATGAATTCTAAGGGCCAGTGGTATGTTTTGTAGGGGACGCCACGCATAGAGAATGCAGTAATTTTTTTTTTCCAAAACACGCATTCACATATAAAGTATATACATCGATCTGCCATAACATTAAAACGTAATATTGTATAGGTCACCCCTTGTGCTGCCAATACAGCTCTGACCTATCAAATGCCGGCTCTTCAACACCTATACAGCTCTCGAAATTATCTGCAGATCTTTTTAAAAAGGAGCTGTCATTGGGTCAAAAATGGGCAGTTTTTGTTCATGTTTTTTCTTTATTATTCCTGCTGTCCCGCTGAGTATGCTATTTTTTTTTTTATTTCCACCTTATGGTTCCCGTCGCATATAGGGTTTTTATTTGGTATGGTCATTACTAGGAGGCGTGGCTCACAGGATTCCCTGGGGGCGTGTTTTTAGGCTGCTCTGCCTATTTACTCTGAGCCACGCCCCTGAGGGGTAGTAAATCAAAATCCTATATATCTGGAACAATATGGTGGATTGAGACCTCCATGGATTGGACTTGTTTTACTCTAGTTCTGCTGCTCATTATAAGCACTTTTAGCACAATGAGCAAATTGACACAGCCCTATGCGCACCAGGCTGTGATGCTTTCTGGCATCTGACCCCTTTCTGGCTTTACCAGCAGATACTTTTTCAGCCATAGTCGCTCGTCTCTGGGATTACCCCGGATGTGTTAGCCATCACTCCTCCCTTGCATTATTGAGTCATTAGTCATCTGTCGCTGGTCAATTTTTGGCATCAAAATGTATCTCTTGTCAGAGTCCTTGCTTTTTCCCCCTATTTCCAAAATTCCAATTTAAAGGACTGACCTCTTGCTGCATAATAATATTCCACCTCTTGAAAGGCACCATGGTCACAAGATAATGTTATTCACTTCAGATGTTGTTTTAATGTTATGGCTGATCGACATGTAGGATGTTATCATAATGGATGTTATTTTTATTAGTTTAGTTAGGACGAGAGAGCGCAAGTTGAAATGAGTAGTCTAATATATAAGGAAATCCCAAAACAAATTTATATCATGGTATATATATGTTTTTACAGTGCAAAACCATGGATAAGGTGTGCAAGCGGCTGCAGATGACACAGTTCCCGAAACCATCACTGATTGTGATACTTCACACTAGACCTTGGAAATCGCGGTCCCAGAGTCTGGAGGAAGTGTGGAGGCCACAATCCAAGCTGCTGGAGGTCTAGTGTGAAGTCTCCACCATCAGTGATGGTTTGGGGAGCCATGTCATCTGCTGGTGTAGGTCCACTGTGTTTTAGCAAGACCAAAGTCAGTGCAGCCGTCTACCAGGACATTTTAGAGCACTTCATGCTTCCCTCTGCCGACAAGCTTTTTGGAGATATAAATGTCATTCTCCAGCAGGACTTGGCCCCTGTCCACACTGCCAAAAATACCAATACCTGGTGTTCACACAACAGTATCACTGTGCTTGATTGGCAGCAAACTCGCTTGACCTTAACCCCATAGAGAATCTATGGAGTATTGTCAAGAGGAAGATGAGACGCCAGACCCAACAATGCAGACGAGCTGAAGGCTGCTATCAAAGCAACCTGGGCTTCCATAACCCCTCAGCAGTGCCACAGGCTGATCGCCTCCATGCCACGCTGCATTGATGCAGTAATTGATGCAAAAGGAGCCCGACCAAGTACTGAGTGCATTTACTGATCATACATTTCAGTAGGACATTTCGAATTTTACAATCATTTTTCAAGCTGGTGTTATAAAGTATTCTAATTTACTGAGATAATGACTTTTGGGTTTTCATTGGCTGTAAGCAATAATCATCAACATTACCAGAAATAAACATGTGAAATAGATCACTCTGTGTGTAATGACTCTATAGAATAGATCACTCTGTGTGTAATGACTCTATAGAATAGATCACTCTGTGTGTAATGACTCTATAGAATAGATCACTCTGTGTGTAATGACTCTATAGAATAGATCACTCTGTGTGTAATGTCTCTATAGAATAGATCACTCTGTGTAATGACTCTATAGAATAGATCATTCTGTAATGACTATAGAATAGATCACTCTGTGTGTAATCTCTCTATAGAATAGATCGCTCTGTGTGTAATGGCTATATAGAATAGATCACTCTGTGTGTAATGATCTATAGAATAGATCACTCTGTGTGTAATGACTCTATAGAATAGATCACTCTGTGTGTAATGACTATAGAATAGATCACTCTGTGTAATGGCTCTATAGAATAGATCACTCTGTGTGTAATGACTCTATAGAATAGATCACTCTGTGTAATGTCTCTATAGAATAGATCACTCTGTGTGTAATGACTATAGAATAGATCACTCTGTGTAATGTCTCTATAGAATAGATCACTCTGTTTAATAACTCTATAGAATAGATCGCTCTGTGTGTAAAGTCTCTATAGAATAGATCACTCTGTGTGTAATGACTCTATAGAATAGATCAATCTGTGTGTAATGACTCTATAGAATAGATCACTGTGTAATGACTCTATAGAATAGATCACTCTGTGTGTAATGACTATAGAATAGATCACTGTGTAATGACTCTATAGAATAGATCACTCTGTGTGTAATGTCTATATAGAATAGATCACTCTGTGTGTAATGACTATAGAATAGATCACTCTGTGTGTAATGACTATAGAATAGATCACTCTGTGTGTAATGACTAGAATAGATCACTCTGTGTAATGTCTCTATAGAATAGATCACTCTGTGTGTAATGGCTCTATAGAATAGATCATTCTGTGTGTAATGGCTCTATAGAATAGATCACTCTGTGTGTAATGTCTCTATAGAATAGATCACTCTGTGTGTAATGGCTCTATAGAATAGATCATTCTGTGTGTAATGGCTCTATAGAATAGATCATTCTGTGTGTAATAGCTCTATAGAATAGATCACTCTGTGTGTAATGTCTCTATAGAATAGATCACTCTGTGTGTAATGACTCTATAGAATAGATCACTCTGTGTGTAATGACTCTAGAATAGATCACTCTGTGTAATGACTATAGAATAGATCACTCTGTGTGTAATGACTCTATAGAATAGATCACTCTTTGTGTAATGACTCTATAGAATAGATCACTCTGTGTGTAATGACTCAATAGAATAGATCACTCTGTGTGTAATGACTCTATAGAATAGACCACTCTGTGTAATGACTATAGAATAGATCACTCTTTGTGTAATGACTATAGAATAGATCACTCTGTGTGTAATGACTCTATAGAATAGATCACTCTGTGTAATGAATATAGAATAGATCACTCTGTGTGTAATGACTCTATAGAATAGATCACTGTGTGTAATGTCTATAGAATAGATCACTCTGTGTGTAATGACTATAGAATAGATCACTCTGTGTGTAATGACTCAATAGAATAGATCACTCTGTGTGTAATGTCTCTATAGAATAGATCACTCTGTGTGTAATGACTATAGAATAGATCACTCTGTGTGTAATGACTCAATAGAATAGATCACTCTGTGTGTAATGTCTCTATAGAATAGATCACTCTGTGTGTAATGACTCTATAGAATAGATCACTCTGTGTGTAATGACTCTATGGAATAGATCACTCTGTGTGTAATGTCTCTATAGAATAGATCACTCTTTGTGTAATGACTCTATAGAATAGATCACTCTGTGTGTAATGACTCTATAGAATAGATCACTCTGTGTGTAATGGCTCTATAGAATAGATCACTCTGTGTGTAATGACTATAGAACAGATCACTCTGTGTGTAATGTCTCTATAGAACAGATCACTCTGTGTGTAATGGCTCTATAGAATAGATCACTCTGTGTGTAATGACTCTATAGAATAGATCACTCTGTGTGTAATGACTATAGAATAGATCACTCTGTGTGTAATGACTCTATGGAATAGATCACTCTGTGTGTAATGTCTCTATAGAACAGATCACTCTGTGTGTAATGGCTCTATAGAATAGATCACTCTGTGTGTAATGTCTCTATAGAATAGATCACTCTGTGTGTAATGACTATAGAATAGATCACTCTGTGTGTAATGACTCTATAGAATAGATCACTCTGTGTGTAATGACTCTATAGAATAGATCACTCTGTGTGTAATGACTCTATAGAATAGATCACTCTGTGTGTAATGTCTCTATAGATTAGATCACTCTGTGTAATGTCTCTATAGAATAGATCACTCTGTGTAATGTCTCTATAGAATAGATCACTCTGTGTAATGGCTCTATAGATTAGATCACTCTGTGTAATGTCTCTATAGAATAGATCACTCTGTGTAATGTCTCTATAGAATAGATCACTCTGTGTAATGGCTCTATAGAATAGATCACTCTGTGTGTAATGACTCTATAGAATAGATCACTCTGTGTGTAATGACTCTATAGAATAGATCACTCTGTGTGTAATGTCTCTATAGAATAGATCACTCTGTGTGTAATGACTCTATAGAATAGATCACTCTGTGTGTAATGACTCTATGGAATAGATCACTCTGTGTGTAATGTCTCTATAGAACAGATCACTCTGTGTGTAATGGCTCTATAGAATAGATCACTCTGTGTGTAATGACTCTATAGAATAGATCACTCTGTGTGTAATGACTCTACAGAATAGATCACTCTGTGTGTAATGGCTCTATAGAATAGATCACTCTGTGTGTAATGACTCTATAGAATAGATCACTCTGTGTGTAATGACTCTACAGAATAGATCACTCTGTGTGTAATGACTCTATAGAATAGATCACTCTGTGTGTAATGTCACTATAGAATAGATCACTCTGTGTGTAATGTCTCTATAGAATAGATCACTCTGTGTGTAATGACTCTATAGAATAGATCACTCTGTGTGTAATGACTCTATAGAATAGATCACTCTGTGTGTAATGTCTCTATAGAATAGATCACTCTGTGTGTAATGACTCTATAGAATAGATCACTCTGTGTAATGACTATAGAAAGATATCTGTGTGTATGATTTGTTAGTCATCTGGTAATGTTCTATAGAATAGATCACTCTGTGTTGTTAATAGACACTCTGTGTGTATGATTATGATAGATCACTCTGTGTAATGACTCTATGAATAGATCACTCTGTGTGTAATGCTCTATAGAATAGATCACTCTGTGTGTAATGACTCTATAGAATAGATCACTCTGTGTGTAATGACTCTATGAATAGATCACTCTGTGTGTAATGTCTCTATAGAATAGATCACTCTGTGTGTAATGTCTCTATAGAATAGATCACTCTGTGTGTAATGACTCTATAGAATAGATCACTCTGTGTGTAATGTCTCTATA
This sequence comes from Oophaga sylvatica, assembly GCA_033576555.1. Taxonomy (NCBI): domain Eukaryota; kingdom Metazoa; phylum Chordata; class Amphibia; order Anura; family Dendrobatidae; genus Oophaga; species Oophaga sylvatica. Next base: position 166,180,032 of record JARQOD010000008.1, on the reverse strand, counting down.
GAATAGATCACTGTATTCTATAGAATGAATTGTGTAATGTCTCTATAGAATGATCACTCTGTGTGTAATGGCTCTATAGAATAGATCACTCTGTGTGTAATGACTCTATAGAATAGATCACTCTGTGTGTAATGCTCTATAGAATAGATCACTCTGTTGTAATGACTCTATTGAATAGATACACTGTGTGTAATGCTCTATAGAATAGATCACTCTGTGTAATGACTCTATAGAATAGATCACTCTGTGTGTAATGACTCTATAGAATAGATCACTCTGTGTGTAATGACTCTATTGAATAGATTACACTGTGTGTAATGACTCTATAGAATAGATCACTCTTGTGTAATGACTCTATAGAATAGATCACTGTGTGTAATGACTCTATAGAATAGATCACTCTGTGTGTAATGTCTCTATTAGAATAGATACTCTGTGTGTAATGCTCTATAGAATAGATCACTCTGTGTGTAATGCTCTATAGAATAGATCACTTGTGTGTAATGACTCTATAGAATAGATCACTCTGTGATGTCTCTATAGAATAGATACTTGTAATGTCTCTATAGAATAGATCACTCTGTGTAATGGCTCTATAGAATAGATCACTCTGTGTGTAATGACTCTATAGAATAGATCACTCTGTGTGTAATGACTCTATAGAATAGATCACTCTGTGTAATGTCTCTATAGAATAGATCACTCTGTGTGTAATGATCTCTATAGAATAGATCACTCTGTGTAATGACTCTATAGAATAGATCACTCTGTGTGTAATGACTCTATAGAATAGATCACTCTGTGTGTAATGACTCTATTGAATAGATTCATCTGTGTGTAATGATCTCTATAGAATAGATCACTCTGTGTGTAATGTCTCTATAGAATAGATCACTGTGTGTAATGACTCTATAGAATAGATCACTCTGTGTAATGTCTCTATAGAATAGATCACTCTGTGTATGGTAAGAATAGATCATCTGTGTGTAATGATATAGAATGATCACTTGTGTGTTAATGACTCTATAGAATAGATCACTCTGTGTGTAATGTCTCTATAGAATAGATCACTGTGTGTAATGACTCTATAGAATAGATCACTCTTGTGTAATGTCTCTATAGAATAGATCACTCTGTGTAATGTCTCATAGAATAGATCACTCTGTGTGTAATGTTCTATAGAATAGATCACTCTGTGTGTAATGACTCTATAGAATAGATCACTCTGTGTGTAATGACTCTATAGAATAGATCACTCTGTGTGTAATGGCTCTATAGAATAGATCACTCTGTGTGTAATGACTCTAGAATAGATCACTCTGTGTGTAATGTCTAGAGAATAGATCACCTGTGTGTAATGTCTCTATAGAATAGATCACTCTGTGTGTAATGTCTCTATAGAATAGATCACTCTGTGTGTAATGTCTCTAGAGAATAGATCACTCTGTGTGTAATGACTATAGAATAGATCACTCTGTGTGTAATGACTCTATAGAATAGATCACTCTGTGTGTAATGTCTCTATAGAATAGATCACTGTGTGTAATGACTCTATAGAATAGATCACTCTGTGTAATGTCCTATAGAATAGATCACTCTGTGTAATGGCTCTATAGAATAGATCACTCTGTGTGTAATGACTATAGAATAGATCACTCTGTGTGTAATGACTCTATAGAATAGATCACTCTGTGTGTAATGACTCTATAGAATAGATCACTCTGTGTGTAATGACTCTATAGAATGATATGTGTATGTCTTGTAGATCCTCTGTGTAATGTCTCTATAGAATAGATCACTTGTGTAATGGCTCTATAGAATAGATCACTCTGTGTGTAATGACTCTATAGAATAGATCACTCTGTGTGTAATGACTCTTAGAATAGATCACTCTGTGTGTAATGTCTCTATAGAATAGATCACTCTGTGTGTAATGACTCTATAGAATAGATCACTCTGTGTAATGACTCTATAGAATAGATCACTCTGTGTGTAATGACTCTATAGAATAGATCACTCTGTGTGTAATGACTCTATTGAATAGATTACACTGTGTGTAATGACTCTATAGAATAGATCACTCTGTGTGTAATGACTCTATTGAATAGATTACACTGTGTGTAATGACTCTATAGAATAGATCACTCTGTGTGTAATGTCTCTATAGAATAGATCACTGTGTGTAATGACTCTATAGAATAGATCATCTGTGTAATGTCTCTATAGATAGATCCTCTGTGTAATGGCTCTATAGAATAGATCACTCTGTGTGTAATGACTATAGAATAGATCACTCTGTGTGTAATGACTCTATAGAATAGATCACTCTGTGTGTAATGTCTCTATAGAATAGATCACTCTGTGTGTAATGACTCTATAGAATAGATCACTCTGTGTGTAATGACTCTATAGAATAGATCACTCTGTGTGTAATGTCTCTAGAATAGATCACTCTGTGTGTAATGTCTCTATAGAATAGATCACTCTGTGTGTAATGACTCTATAGAATAGATCACTCTGTGTGTAATGACTCTATAGAATAGATCACTCTGTGTGTAATGGCTCTATAGAATTGTCATGGGTGCATCGCCACGAAGATCGTCGCGATTGCACATTCTGACTTCTCACAGCTGAGCTTCTGTTTCTTTGTTTTTTGGTAATGTGAGAGTTAATTTTTCCTAGCTCTTTGCTAAGGCTAGGTGCAGCCTCGCCCGGCTGCTTTTGATTATGTTCTAATTAGTTTCCTTTATATTTCTGCCAGTCTGGGTGTTAGACGCCGGTGAAAGCATTCATGTAGTTCAGCAGACTGGAGCGGTTCTGAGAACATTTAAGCTAAGAGTTCATTAGTTGTTTTTACTCTTATAGCTTATAGTTAATCTCTGAGACCTTAGGTGTTCCTACTGTGTGTGAGTGTTGTATGTAAGACTTTATTTACTTTATTCCTTCTCTTTCTTGTTTGTCTTTCTGTTCATTATCCGTTACCTGTTCATTCCCTTTGGTGGTATTCAGGGTCCTTCTTAGGACTAGAATACAGTTGGCAGGGATTGATAGGAGACAGGGTTTACGCTGGTGGCCTGGACCTCTGTACCTTTAACAGTACCTCCAGGTAGAGGGATTAGTTAGGACCCCAGTTCAGGGTCAGCTTAGACCCCGGTCACCCTCTAGCCGGAGACAGTGTATAACGGATTCCGTATGGACCCACTGGACATTGTCAGGTAATTCTATGTTATCATATATCTATGCGCATGTTATATAGTATGTTGCCCTTTTGATATAGATTACTGACATCACATATATATATATCTGCTATACAGCGTGACATTTTCACCGGCCCAAACTAAAGATTCTCCCAGCTGTCATGGATCCAGTAGCCCAGCTGGCCCGACAGTTGCAGGGGTTGTCCATGGAATTTGCAGACATTAAGTCCAAGGTTTTGTCCCTCCCAGAGCAAACCAGATCTGAACCTAAGGTTGCTCTCCCGGACAGGTTCACTGGTGGGCGGGACAAATTTTTTACTTTCCGGGAGGCATGTAAATTGTACTTTCGGCTGCGGCCTCGGTCATCTGGGAGTGAAGAGCAGAGGGTGGGAATTGTTATCTCGCTCTTACAAGGGGACCCTCAATCTTGGGCGTTCTCTATTCCTCCAGGTTCCCCAGATCTCCAGTCAGTGGATCGATTTTTTACTGCCCTGGGTCTGGTATATGATGATCCGGATCGAGTTTCCCTTGCTGAAACAAAGTTACGTAAAATACGGCAAGGAAATCGTCCAGCGGAGGAATATTCTTCTGAGTTCCGTAGATGGGCAACAGATACTCAGTGGAATGACCCAGCTCTTAGGAGCCAGTTTTGTCAAGGGTTGTCTGACAAATTAAAAGATGTGTTGGCTCAGTATGATTCTCCTCCATCACTGGAGGCTGCTATGGCCCTCGCTATTCGCATTGATAGACGACTTCGGGGAAGACGCGAGGTAACTCCGCCCCCCATGATGACTCCACCTACTACTAAAGTCCCTTATACTGAGGTTCCCTGGTCTGTTCTGAGGAACCCATGCAGTTGGGAGGGACATCATTTTGTAGGAGGGAATCGGCGGTGCGCCGCAAGACTAGAAGGTGTTTCTTTTGCGGGAGAGAGGGACATTTTGTTGGGGGTTGTCCATCCGGACCTCTTTGACCCAAGGAGTTAACCTGGGAGTCTGTATTTCGTCCCCAAATCCCTCTCAGTTTATCGTGCCTGCGGAGGTGGTGATTGGTACTAGAACTGAGAGGATTTCTGTTTTTCTTGATAGTGGGTCCGGGGCTAATCTTGTGGACGCTCGGTTTGCCCAGGTGCATGGTATGCAACTGAGTGTATTGGCCAAACCGGTCCCTATACTCTCTATTGATTCTAGACCTCTTGGTCAAGGTAGCTTGGTTCAAGCTGTTCATAACATAGATCTTCGAGTAGGGGCAATACATAAAGAGCAATTGTCTTGTTATGTGTTGGAGGGTCTACCTACTCCTATTGTGTTGGGACTTCCTTGGTTGGCTAAACATAACCAGTGATTGATTGGCAATCCAGAAAGATTAGCCAGTGGGGTGAATTTTGCAAGAATAACTGCATGAGCACGGTCATCGGTGCGGTTGTACCTAGGACTTTGCCTCCTTTTCTGGAGGACTTTGGGGAGATGTTCTCAGAGGAGGGGTGTAAAGAGTTACCTCCTCATCGCGCATATGACTGCTCAATAAAGTTGCTTCCTGATGCCTTATCTCGTACTTTCCCAGGGACCGGGAGGATGGATGATCCGGTTCCTATTCCTCAGGAGGGAGTTGTGGTGTCAGCTGTATGCTCTGAGCTTGAGGGGGAGGTATTGGGGGCTCAGGGGGACGCCCCTGTGGGACTTCCAGAGAGACTGATAGTTCCAGATCGGTTAAGACTGAAGGTTACGGAGAACCGTTACAAACGGATGGCTGATAGGGGGAGAGTTTCTGGTCGAGATCTGAAGGTGAATGATCTGGTGTGGTTGTCTACCAGGAATATTAAACTTAAAATTCCCTCCTGGAGGTTGGGTCCCAGATTCATCGGGCCGTACAGGATCAGTTCCATAATTAATCCTGTGGCATTTCGTCTGGACCTCCCTCCTACGTTTAAAATTCATAATGTGTTTCACAAGTCATTACTTAAAAAGTATGTGGCACCAGTCATACCGTCACCTCTACCTCCTCCTTCAGTGGTGGTCAATGATAACGTGGACGGACCTTTCACACAACTCACCCGGACAGACCTGGTCATGAGGGTCCGGAGGCCCCTCGTAGAAGGGGGGGTACTGTCATGGGTGCATCGCCACGAAGATCGTCGCGATTGCACATTCTGACTTCTCACAGCTGAGCTTCTGTTTCTTTGTTTTTTGGTAATGTGAGAGTTAATTTTTCCTAGCTCTTTGCTAAGGCTAGGTGCAGCCTCGCCCGGCTGCTTTTGATTATGTTCTAATTAGTTTCCTTTATATTTCTGCCAGTCTGGGTGTTAGACGCGGTGAAAGCATTCATGTAGTTCAGCAGACTGGAGCGGTTCTGAGAACATTTAAGCTAAGAGTTCATTAGTTGTTTTTACTCTTATAGCTTATAGTTAATCTCTGAGACCTTAGGTGTTCCTACTGTGTGTGAGTGTTGTATGTAAGACTTTATTTACTTTATTCCTTCTCTTTCTTGTTTGTCTTTCTGTTCATTATCCGTTACCTGTTCATTCCCTTTGGTGGTATTCAGGGTCCTTCTTAGGACTAGAATACAGTTGGCAGGGATTGATAGGAGACAGGGTTTACGCTGGTGGCCTGGACCTCTGTACCTTTAACAGTACCTCCAGGTAGAGGGATTAGTTAGGACCCCAGTTCAGGGTCAGCTTAGACCCCGGTCACCCTCTAGCCGGAGACAGTGTATAACGGATTCCGTATGGACCCACTGGACATTGTCAGGTAATTCTATGTTATCATATATCTATGCGCATGTTATATAGTATGTTGCCCTTTTGATATAGATTACTGACATCACATATATATATATCTGCTATACAGCGTGACAAGAATAGATCACTCTGTGTTTAATGTCTCTAGAATAGATCACTCTGTGTGTAATGACTCTATAGAATAGATCACTCTGTGTAATGTCTCTAGAATAGATCACTCTGTGTGTAATGGCTCTATAGAATAGATCACTCTGTGTGTAATGTCTCTATAGAATAGATCACTCTGTGTGTAATGACTATAGAATAGATTACACTGTGTGTAATGGCTCTATAGAATAGATCACTCTGTGTGTAATGTCTCTATAGAATAGATCACTCTGTGTGTAATGTCTCTAGAATAGATCACTCTGTGTGTAATGACTCTATAGAATAGATCACTCTGTGTGTAATGACTCTATAGAATAGATCACTCTGTGTGTAATGACTCTATAGAATAGATCACTCTGTGTGTAATGTCTATAGAATAGATCACTCTGTGTGTAATGACTCTATAGAATAGATCACTCTGTGTATAATGACTCTATAGAATAGATCACTCTGTGTGTAATGTCTCTAGAGAATAGATCACTCTGTGTGTAATGACTCTAGAATAGATCACTCTGTGTGTAATGTCTAGAGAATAGATCACCCTGTGTGTAATGTCTCTATAGAATAGATCACTCTGTGTGTAATGTCTCTATAGAATAGATCACTCTGTGTGTAATGTCTCTAGAAATAGATCACTCTGTGTGTAATGACTCTATAGAATAGATCACTCTGTGTGTAATGACTCTATAGAATAGATCACTCTGTGTGTAATGACTCTATAGAATAGATCACTCTGTGTGTAATGACTCTATAGAATAGATCACTCTGTGTTTAATGACTCTATGAATAGATCACTCTGTGTGTAATGACTTATAGAATAGATCACTCTGTGTTAATGTCTCTATGAATAGATCACTCTGTGTGTAATGACTCTATAGAATAGATCACTCTGTGTGTAATGCTCTATAGAATAGATCACTCTGTGTGTATACTCTATAGAATAGATCACTCTGTGTGTAATTGACTCTATAGAATAGATCACTCTGTGTGTAATGTCTATAGAATAGATCACTCTGTGTGTAATTGACTCTATAGAATAGATCACTCTGTGTGTAATGTCTATAGAATAGATCACTCTGTGTGTAATGTCTATAGAATAGATCACCTGTGTTAATGACTCTATAGAATAGATCACTCTGTGTGTAATGACTCTAAGAATAGATCACCTGTGTGTAATGTCTATAGAATAGATCACTCTGTGTGTAATGACTCTAAGAATAGATCACTCTGTGTGTAATGACTCTATAGAATAGATCACTGTGTGTAATGACTCTATAGATAGATCACTTGTGTGTAATGACTATAGAATAGATCACTCTGTGTGTAATGACTCTATAGAATAGATCACTCTGTGTGTAATGACTCTATAGAATAGATCACTCTGTGTAATGACTCTATAGAATAGATCACTCTGTGTAATGACTCTATAGAATAGATCACTCTGTGTGTAATGACTCTATAGAATAGATCACTCTGTGTGTAATGTCTCTATAGAATAGATCACTCTGTGTAATGACTCTATAGAATAGATCACTCTGTGTAATGACTCTATAGAATAGATCACTCTGTGTGTTATGTCTATAGAATAGATCACTCTGTGTGTAATGACTCTATAGAATAGATCACTCTGTGTGTAATGTCTAGAGAATAGATCACCCTGTGTGTAATGTCTCTATAGAATAGATCACTCTGTGTATAATGACTCTATAGAATAGATCACTCTGTGTGTAATGTCTCTAGAGAATAGATCACTCTGTGTGTAATGACTATAGAATAGATCACTCTGTGTGTAATGACTCTAGAATAGATCACTCTGTGTGTAATGACTCTATAGAATAGATCACTCTGTGTGTAATGTCTCTATAGAATAGATCACTCTGTGTAATGACTCTATAGAATAGATCACTCTGTGTGTAATGACTCTATAGAATAGATCACTCTGTGTGTAATGACTCTAGAATAGATCACTCTGTGTGTAATGTCTCTATAGAATAGATCACTCTGTGTAATGACTCTATAGAATAGATCACTCTGTGTGTAATGTCTCTATAGAATAGATCACTCTGTGTGTAATGTCTCTATAGAATAGATCACTCTGTGTGTAATGACTCTATAGAATAGATCACTCTGTGTGTAATGTCTCTATAGAATAGATCACTCTGTGTAATGACTCTATAGAATATATGAGATTCACTTTCTGTATTGAAGAACTGAAATAAATTAACTTTTTGATGATATACTAATTTTGTGATATGCACGGATGTATGTGTATTATATATATATATATTTAACCCAAAAACAGGATTTAAAGTAAAGGTCAGTTTCTGATGACACATTCCCTTTAGCACAGACAATCAATTACAATGTAACTGTTACTGTAAAAAGAATGGCTTCCTGAGAACATAAATGGGGAATTTTACGTTCTGCCATAAAGCGTCGGACAGTAACCTTCCAGTAACTTCTCATACGTGTTTTTTCTTCTTCTAGGCTGCCATTACTGGTAGTATTCAGCTCATATGTAAATCCTATTCCTGTAGATGTTGGGCTGATGTCATAGAAATAAAATATAGTAAAACTCAATGTTCTATTTTGGCTTAATCAATTTCGTTTTTTTTTTTCACAATATATATGCGGAAGGCGCTGTATAGTTTATTTGGCCATAATATGGCTTCATACAGTGAGTAGTACTGAGCCATAATGTGGCACTCAGGTAAGTTTCTGTGGCTTCTTTACACCCCCATATGAAAACTTGTGCCCCCATTTAATGCACAAGGGATCCAATTATTTTTTCCACGTCCCTATGACTAACAGTAAAGGTCTCCATTCACATTAGACTAATGTTGGCCATATGTGGGATGAGCTGACAGTATAATGGGGTCTCCTGACTGTTCCCCCACAGATTATTTCTGGCTTGTTGGATTTCCAATGGCCGATTCCTTTATTCTCTGGCTGCCAGGAGTTTGGTGGAATACAGGGGAGATTGCCATTGGCTGAACAATTAATTTTCTCACATAAGGAGTGAAGAATCGCACACATTGTTTCCTGTTATGAATGTTCTAGAGATGGTTTCTGAGCAGAGGCACCCTCCGGTGGTTACAGACAGTACTGAACCTTTCAGCGAGGAATGGCAATCTGGGATTGTTGACTGGTCTGATATAAGGGAGGTTCCCTCCCATGATGGTTGCCGGTGATCAATTGTTCTTGTCTCAATTGTGGTTCCTGGTTCATTTGGAAGTTTGCTGAGTCTTGTCTGCATCTTCTGCTATCAGATAAGATATTTTCTGCTTTTATTTTTGTGCTTGCTTTTTGCATAGTTCCCTGCACTTCTGTGGAGGTCAGCCAGGTCCCCTCCGGGGGGCTTGTTCTCCTCTCAGTTTATCTGAAGCCACTGTTATTTGTTCATTTGCTTTTTCCTGTTTTTTTCAGTGGCTGCGGCTTAGTTTTGTTACACCAGAGACCTGATTTAGGTGGTAGAGATCGTGTGATCTCCGGTGTTTTTGCAATCAGAAGAGTTGGTATTTTTTAGTGTTTTTTTGGATTGCAGTGAGTATCCTTTCCTGTACTTTTCTGTCTAGACACATTGGGCCCCAGCGTTTGCTCATTCTATTTTCTGTCTGTGTCCGTGCTTCTTCTTGTCTAACCGCCATTACATGTTTGGGGGCTTCCTATTTTCTTTGGGGATCTGCTCCGGGGCAGATAGCTTTCATCTTTCTGCCTTTAGGTGTAGTTATCTCTCAGGCTGTGACGAGGCGTCTAGGACCAACGTAGGAACGCTCCACGGCTACTTCTAGTTGTGTGGTTAGTTCAGGTTACTGCAATTCAATAGGTTCCAGCCTCTCTGGTGTATTGCCGTTTTTGCTTATTCTCCTCAGCTACCAAAACACAACAGTTTCCAATATATGTGATGTGGAGCGTCCATAATCATTGGCATTTCTCCTCTTCCCCCAGATGCCCACCCAATAGCACTGGCGTATGGTGGATACACTGCAGGTTTTCTATATGGATTTGCTTTCTGAAAATTTGCAGCATATTCCATTAGCAGCAAATTGTTTACAAAATGTGGAAAATGCTGAAGCAAAAATAAACAAGAAAAAAAAGTCTAAATTGACCTTCAGTGGATGTTCAGCAGACATTTAATGCAAATCCACAGCAAAATTCCCAGAAAGAATTGCCGTGCCTGTGCCACAGGCTAATTTACATGTAAAAAATATCCAAAATGTGTAGAGAAGATTATTAAAATGCCATCTACATAGCTGTTAGTGGATTATGCAGCAGATTGAAGTTGCAGTAGATTTGGTGTGGTGGCATAGTGCTGGGATGCCCACTATTGCTTTGTCCCACCAGTACAGTCCCCTGTAAAGACTGAAGTTGCGCCCGTCTAATGCACTTTCTGTGGCTGTCACTAACGACTTGATTCCAGTTTGGCAAGTCACACGGACAGCATCTCATTAATTCCACATGGGTTGAAGTCCGCCATTTAATACACAAGGAAACACTTATATTAATTAGCTGCGCAGGGTAAGTCCATTATTCAGATCAGAGAAACCACAGCTTTATGCTCTAATAGATATAATACAGTTACACTGTATCTGAGTGTACATTGCCAGGTCATCAGTAACCTCCGAACCTCGGCTATCTGATCTAATCAATTTCCTTGTTCCTTTATAATTGAATTTAATAGCATATGCCTGATTATACCGCATTAATAGAAAAATCAAATGTTCATCTGACATTGGTACAAAATACTAGTGTCCTCATCTGCATCGTGACGCCGTGAGTACATTATCATCATCGGGGTCAGACTGTCCCTGGGCTGGGACGGAGGCTATGGAAATTCTCACCAGAGAGGCACAGTCTTAAAAAGGGACCATGTGTCCAAATATGCCGTCCCCCAGTTTATAAAGGGTGTGATTTATCCATCAAAAAGTTCTGCCATTAGGTTGTTTATGTAAGTTTTGATTTCCTGTAAAAGAATTGAATGCATTTTACATGTCAGAGGTAACATTTCCATTTATTATGCATTTCTTATATGGCGCTATCATATTCCGCTGTGCTTTACATTCATTATTATTGCTGTCCCCAATGAGGCTCACAATGTAAATTCCCTATCGGTATGTCTTGTAGTGTGAAAGGAAACCGGAGAACCTGGAGGAAACCCACGCAAACACAGGGAGAACATACAAACTTTTTGCAGATGTTGACCTTGATGGGATTTGAGCCCAGGACCCCAGTGCTGTAAGGCTGCAGTGCTAACCACTGAGCCACCTTGCTGCCCTTCCACGGTCACATATATTAATGTATTGTAACACTTTTCTATTCTTCTCCAGGACACACGAACTTCCAGTCAATTAATCATTAGATTTTTAAGATCTGCTCTGTACCCCTCGCTATGTATGTAAGGCTTCCTACCTCCTGTGGAGGTGCTGCGGGGAAATTGAACGCTTGTTGCCACTTTCTTCTGGAGATCGCAGCTGATTAATTGGAGTTCTAGTAACAGGACGTCCACTTACCTTTTCATTACCCCTTTAACAGAAATAGCCTTTCCAAAGTAGTCAATCCCTATCATATCCAGTGCTGTTTTGGAGATGGTCTTGTTCTTTATTGCGATGGATGGCTCTCTGTACGATGTATAAAAAAAATATTTGTATCATTGATTTGGAAAATGTGTAATGATTTATGTCACACTTTCAATGGGCAGATTTATCTGAAAGGATTTAGCCTTTTAACTTCTTGTATAAATTCACACGCTGCTTCAGTGGTTGTGCACAGACTGCCGCGGTGACATCACATCTGCAGTGCTGCACCCAATCACTAAGCTCAGCGGCTCCTCCGATATAGACAGCAGTGGCTGCTGAGCGTAGTGATTGGGTGGCATCACCAGACAGCAGCGGCTGCTGAGCACAGTGATTGGGTGACATTACCAAGCATCAGCTGCTGAGCACACAGTGATTGGGTGGCATCACTCGGCAGCAGCTGCTGAGCACAGTGATTGAGTGACATCACCAGACAGCAGCTGCTGAGCACACAGTGATTGGGTGACATCACTCGGCAGCAGCGGCTGCTGAGCACAGTGATTGGGTGGCATCACCAGACAGCAGCTGCTGAGCACACAGTGATTGGGTGACATCACTCGGCAGCAGCTGCTGAGCACAATGATTGAGTGACATCACCAGGCAGCAGCAGCTGCTGAGCACAGTGATTGGGTGACTTCAGCAGACAGCAGCGGATGCTGAGCCCAGTGATTGAGTGACATTACCAAGCAGCAGCTGCTGAGTACAGTGATTGGGTGACATCACCAGGCAGCAGCAGCTGCTGAGCACAGTGATTGAGTGACTTCACCAGACAGCAGCGGCTGCTGAGCACAGTGATTGGGTGACATTACCAAGCAGCAGCTGCTGAGTACAGTGATTGGGTGACATTACCAGACAGCAGCTGCTGAGCACAGTGATTGAGTGGCATCACCAGAGAGCAGCGGCTGCTGAGCACAGTGTTTGGGTGACTTCACCAGGCAGCAGCAGCTGCTGAGTGCAGAAATTGGGTGACTTCACCAGGCAGCAGCGGCTGCTGAGCGCAGTGATTGGGTGACTTCACCAGGCAGCAGCGGCTGCTGAGCGCAGTGATTGGGTGACTTCACCAGGCAGCAGCGGCTGCTGAGTGCAGTGATTGGGTGACTTCACCAGGCAGCAGCAGCTGCTGAGCGCAGTGATTGGGTGACTTCACCAGGCAGCAGCAGCTGCTGAGCGCAGTGATTGGGTGACTTCACCAGGCAGCAGCAGCTGCTGAGCGCAGTGATTGGGTGACTTCACCAGGCAGCAGCAGCTGCTGAGCGCAGTGATTGGGTGACTTCACCAGGCAGCAGCGGCTGCTGAGCGCAGTGATTGGGTGACTTCACCAGGCAGCAGCGGCTGCTGAGCACAGTGATTGAGTGACATCACCAGGCAGCAGCAGCTGCTCAGCACAGTGATTGGGTGACTTCACCAGACACCAGCGGCTGCTGAGCACAGTGATTGAGTGACATCACCAGGCAGCAGCAGCTGCTCAGCACAGTGATTGGGTGACTTCACCAGGCAGCAGCGGCTGCTGAGTGCAGTGATTGGGTGACTTCACCAGACACCAGCGGCTGCTGAGCACAGTGATTGAGTGACATCACCAGGCAGCAGCAGCTGCTCAGCACAGTGATTGGGTGACTTCACCAGGCAGCAGCGGCTGCTGAGTGCAGTGATTGGGTGACTTCACCAGGCAGCAGCGGCTGCTGAGTGCAGTGATTGGGTGACTTCACCAGACACCAGCGGCTGCTGAGCACAGTGATTGAGTGACATCACCAGGCAGCAGCAGCTGCTCAGCACAGTGATTGGGTGACTTCACCAGGCAGCAGCGGCTGCTGAGTGCAGTAGTTTGGTGACATCACATCCTTCTTTTCTCTAACATCAATAGTTGGGGAGAAATTGGGAGGTCCCTATATGTAAAAGATATGCCTGATTCTTTCTGAAATCCTTTCTAAAGTTTTGCCAACTGTAATATGTGGGGTGCCTTTAGGATTGGTTTTATCATAGTGGATCTTTATTGGGGTCATTTGAACACTCACCAATTTAAATCAGAATAAATACGGACTGTGACTGTATCGCCCGCATTCTGGTGACGTATGACCTGTGTCATTCTTAATGTTTTAGATCCTCTTCAGACTTTCCAAAATGGAGGCGTTGTTATGATCGCCCTGTCTCCGCCACACTTAAGCAATCATTTATTGTTTAAATACAGCACGAGCTGTAACAAAACGCTGTCAAGAGCCATCACACTCATTAACCTAGCAGCTAATTAGCTGCCTCCTGCTTGAAGCCTGACAAGTTTTTCAGTGTGAACTTATCAGTGTAGTGTCAGTTCAGGAGCGCGAGGGGATGAGGTGGGGGGCGCAGGAGGTGCCCATTAGGTGCCTATGTGCGGAGGCCGTACGCGGAAGGTTCTCATGCTGCACTCCCACCAAATGTTACCGCCGTTAATGCTCTCAGCTGTAATTAAATTGGCAACACTTAATTACTGTAATTAACGCATTAACTGTTTTATTTCATGGGGAGATGAGAAATCAGGTGCAGAATGGTTGGCGAATGATAAAATCACTTTTAACCTAATATCTTCTTATATGTGTTAATTGCATATGGAGGGATTGTATCTACCTTAACTGTGCCAAGGATTTGTTCTCATCTTTGGCGGTCACAGAGTTGGGAAAAAAATGTAAAAATCTGATTTATTTTTTTTTTTAATTAAAAAAAAAAAATATATGTTGTGTATAACTATTAGGGAACCTGTCAGGACTATTTTCTTACTAAAACTAACAGTACTTCTGTACAGGTCCTAGTGCAGCAATAAAAACGATACCTGTGTTGTAGTAATCTGATGTCTGACGATGAGAAATCAAGCATTGAAAGCATATGCAAATTAGCCTGGAAGTGCAATAGGGGCTTGTCGGTCATCGCGCCTCCTCCAATCCGAATGCGCTTCCAGTTTCACTTATAGTTTGCCCATAGTTTCAAAGCTTGATTTCTCAGCGCAAACACATGGGATTATTTGGCACAGGTATCATTTACTATTGTACTGGACCTACAACTGGTTTCAGTAATGGAATTGTCCTAACAGGTTATCCTGATGCAGAGCCTATAACTAAAGTACCACTGTGATTAGACTTTAATGAGACCACAGATGCCTAAAGAAAATGGTCTTACATATTAGCCTTGACCCAACCTGACAATTTCGACTACACCGTCAGTGTCTCAACTTTCCTCCCGACGACAGATGTTGGGGAAGAAGGACATGTTGGATTTAATCTGCCTAATCTGAAGATGGTGACTGTCAATAGCTTCCTATTGAGAACACACACAAGGCAAGCATGCCTCATGAGAAATGGCTGCTGGCTTCATTCTCAGTCAGTTCGCTACTTTTTTAAGGTCAGTTTTAGATGAGCTGATGATCAGGCGGATGACTGTCCATTCCATACCGCCAGTCCGTGTAAACATGTCTGCTGCTCAAACAATGGAGGAGGCGATCTTTTCAGATGCCGCAAAGCTGCCAAGCAACTGCACAGCTGATAACATACATACAGTCTTGTTCATTTGTACTGCAAGATAATCATGAACAGGCATCACTAAAAACGCTCATTCTACGATTATCTAGCTTTTTAAACAGGCAAAATGCTCATTCATGAGTTGAAATTATATTTTTCACAGTGCAAAAAAACCAAAACATTGTTCTCAGCTGTTCATCATCCTGTATAAATAGGACTGGCGCTGCTGAGAACCATGGCAGCCTGTGCGCACTGAGCGATCTACTATATACCGCTCAGGGCACAATGTTTACTCTGGTCTGCCTGTGTAAGCAGGCATGTAAACAACTGCCTATCAGTAAAAATTTACCGATTGATCGTCTTATCATGCCTCCGGTCGGTCCAAGTAAGCCAAAGTGTTCTGATATTGTAGCAACTCACTCGGGAAAGTAGGGAGCCCACTAAAAACTGCAACTGACCCTGCCAATTCCTGTATAGACTATAGCTCCTGACCCCGTAGTCCCTAGTGGTTCCTGCGTGAGCTGAGATAGCCCCAACCACAGACGAGACGATGGCAACTTGGACCTATGCTGCCTGAAAGGCCGTTTAGTGCTTCACATTCCTTCTAAAGAACCGGAGGTCAGAGCAGAGTGCAAATTACCTACAGAAGGGGAAAGGTGCTGAAATAGAAATCCCAGAGGGAGTAAAACAAACCACGAAATACAAAATAAAGGATTAAGTACAAACTGTTAGAGAATATGCTGCCTACTTCCTAAACAGAAGCAGAATATAGGTGCAGGGTAAAGAACATGAACAGCAGAGGGATACACCCTGGCTCGTCTTTTCCTGACTGTCTTTAGTATATTTCTTAAAGGCACGTGGATTAATGGACCAATATTTGAAGTAAACCAATCTTTATGTACCGATAATAATATTTTGTACAGATTATGTACGGATTATCATAAAGGCTGTCCCTTTGTCTTAACGTTTATGGGCCCCTAACATGAAAATGCAGCCAGTTGGCAGATATGTATTAATGCGCCTCTCCTTTCATCCCATTGTACAATTTGTCGTCATTGGGTAATTCAGCAATCCCTTTCTCTTAGCAGAAGATTAGACCCCACACTTTTCCTGGCCTCGTAATCCAAGTCATTTTACTAGCTTCTAAATCTGATCCCTTTTCTCAAACAGCAAATAAAAAAATACCAGGAAAACATCTGATAAAAAGCTTTAACGGCAGAGGGGCAAGCGGTGCCACGGATATAAACTCCCACATCCCGTTCTCAGAGTGCAGAATATTAGCTTTAATTTACAAAACAGCCTCATCTCCTATGCAGATAGCAGAGACTGATATAACCCAGGGCAAGTTTAATTTCAGATTGGGATTTCGCATAATGTTTTATTCATAGTATTATATCAGAAGTCCTCTGCAATCAAGTTAAGCTCTAAACTTTAACCGTTACGTCAATTTCAATTCCGCAGGACACCGATAATTTATTCTGTCCTGTGTTTTTTTTTTTGAGGAGGGTAGCATCCAGACCCCTCCTGAAGGATTTCTGCTGCTTGACCTGGTTTTCGATTTTCGGCATCTCTGTCCATCTAATTAGCATGTTCTCCAAAGACCAGGGCAGCTCTCTGTGTCGAGTGTGGGCCTGGGGCATTTAATAAGTAGTTGCTCAGTAGTAGATTTGCATGTTTCTCTCGGGGTCTGAATAACGAATTACCTTGAAAATCGTTATGAACTGCACCCCTCCACCCATCTCTGCTCACTGTGCCTCCTCAATTACCAAAATCAGGCCAATGCACTGTAATGCCAATGGAAAGCTGGAGAGGACACAAGACCCTAGGACACATGGACGAGGAGCAGATGGCACAGTAAGTCTCAATTCTGCTGTAAGGCCAATAGGCAGCATCCAGACAGCCATTGTCTCCTGACAGCCACTTATGTGCTATAGAGGAGTATTATAAGATGTGGTCGTCCTGCTCCAATACTCATCACACAAGGACAAAGCTGTGCAAGGAAAGTACAAGCTTTCTTTAAAAGCACAAATTCTCTGTGTTCGTATCGCTCTTTTCTCTCCTCTCTCATCACCTACCCACAGGGTCTTCGAGAAGTATAGATGGTGAGACTCTGTTCTCACAGTCCAGTCCATCGGACAAGTCTGTAATTTGTGGCCGCTAGACAGGAGCTATGAGAACGCCTCTAAGCTGACATCATCCTGGCCTCTTCTTTCGATTAGCTGCCATATCATCATTGCAGCGTAAGGCATGTTTGACGTCACGCCAGGTTGGCTAATCAGAAGAGGCTCGGATGTCATCAGGTAAGAGCCCCCCGTCCAGCAGCCACAGGATACGAAGTTGACCAGTGGATGGGTGGTGCAAATCAATTCACACAAACTCTACTTATAACTTGTTGGTCAGTGTGGACCCCAGCAGTAGGAGCCGCCATCGATGAGCAGCTGCCCGTTTGCCGCTTGGTTGCCAGCATGGTTACACGTCTTGTGAATGCTTTCTTGCCAATTGTTGGCTTTTCTAAATGCACCATTGGTTGTATAGTTTAGCTTGTATGATCCGTATGTGTGTATGTCCCTGTCTATATGTGATCCCTACTTATGTATCCTTGTCCCTGTCTTTACTTGTGTACATGTTCATTATCCGTTTAGGAATTGGTGTGTGTCAGTTGTCCTAAAACATTTCCATTGAAAGGAAATCAGAAGTCCACTTTTCCACTAAGAATGGCTGGAAATATTTGAGAATGTGATTTTTTTGTATTAAAAAAAAAATTGAACTCTTGCAATTTTCACACTGGCCACAGGGGCGTTTTTTACTAAACTCCTACTTCCTGAGCATTCAAAATGAGTTTTCAGCAGTCTCCTCCTCATCATCAGAGGCAGGATTACAGCGACAGCTAACATCTGTGTACACAGTTTATAACACAGGATCCAGCAATCACAATAAGCGATGTCACATATGACCCTGCTCCCTCTCTCCCTACTTGATGAACTTTGTTCATGCTCTTTGGACACTTCAATACAATAGATAGGGTCAGAGTCTGTCTATAGCTGCTAATGTACGCGTGTTGTTTTCTGGGGAAAAAAAAGAACTTATTGTAAAAAAAAAAAAAAAAAAAGTCCTATTGGCTAAATGTGAAAATAGCACACTTTTTCTTTAATATGATATGTAAAAAAAAAGATTAAAAATGCATTTAACACAAAACCCTGTTTTAAACGATAGGCCGTTTTCTGATGATAGCTTCACTTTACATACAAAATCTCAGAAGTTACTGCGCAACTTTTATGGCTCCTCTGACAGTGGACTGGTAAATGTGAGTTTCAGCCTAATAGGGCCAAAATCATAAATTATTTTCTCCCATTCTTAAAAAAAAGGTCACCACCATTCATCAGTTCTCCAGTATCCAAGGTGAGCTTATTTCACTACACCACCCACCAGTGATTCACAATGAGGTGTGTGGATTGTAAAGGGCACTGCCTGTCTGAGTGCTGTCCTCCTTGTTTCTGCAGAAGGGTATCGCCAGTGAGGTTTGACAGATAAATGCTTCACTCATATCCAGGCTTTGAAAAGACAGACCTATCCCATGGGTTTTATGTCCTATTCTAACTTATATGCTTCCCTCATGAATTTACACCAAGGGTAGTATGGTTGAGCAAAAATGGATCAGGCATCTGAATTCAGACTGCCCAATCCTTATCTCCTTTGTGATCACCTGCCCCCATAAACATTAGAAGGGTCATCATCTGCCCCTGTAAACATTAGAAGGGTCATTATCTGCCCCTGTAAACATTAGAAGGGTCATTATCTGCCCCTGTAAACATTAGAGGGTCATTATCTGCCCCTGTAAACATTAGAAGGGTCATCATCTGCCCCCGTAAACAATATCGGGTCATTATCTGCCAGCATAAATTTTAGAGGTTCATCATCTGCCCTCATGACCCTCTAAAGCCCCTGTAAACATTAGAAGGGTCATCATCTGCCCCCATAAACAATAGCAGGTCATTTATCTGCTTGCATTTTAGAGGTTCCTCATTCGCCACCATAAACATTAGAGGGTCATTATCTGCCCCCATGCATTTTAGAGGGTCATCACTGCCCCATAAACATTAGGCTTCATCATCTGATTCTGCCAAAACCAGTTCAGTGGACTTTTTCTAATATGTATATGGTCTTAAAGGAGTTCTCATTTTGTTAGATGTGTAAAAATTTCCTAGTGCTTCTAAATCTAAAGAAGGCCATCTGGCAAGCAGGAAGACGGGAGGCCGGGAAGAGGCGTGCTCCTGAACAACATACTTTTGTTAACCCCCATGAGGTTACCTTTAAAGGGAAGCTGCCATCAGATTTTGTGTTAAATGGATCAGCTGTGCTATCAGCTATTGTGAACACTTGATCCTGTGCTATCTGCTGTGTATAGAGAGGTGTTACCTGTCATTATGATCCTGCTTTTGTTTATAGGGAAACTGCTGAAAAATCTTCCTGAAAGCACAGGAAGTATGAGTCTTTAGTCCCAGTGTCCATTCTTTAAATTGCAGGGTCACAAATTGTAATTTCTTTTTCTAATAAAGGTCGAGATAGGAAGAAAAACATTGTCATTTTAAAAATACTTGTAACACAAAAAACATGATTTACACAGAAGGTCATCTTCTGATGATACCTGTGAACAATTTTAAATTTTTAGGGTAAAAATAAATTGCAATAATTATTTTAAAGGGGTTGTCCAGGTTTTTCACGAAAGTCTGCAGTCATTCTATATGACTGTAGATTGCAAATGCTCACATGGTGCTTAGCGCATGCTGTCAGGCTTCTCTGGTGCTGGCGTCAATACTGAGTGGTCAGTAGGCATACTTATGGCCATATTCTTAATAGACTTGTCGGATATAAGTGAATTGAGCGAGGCCACACACATTTAGTTGGAATGTGACTTCTTCTTTTGAAAACTATGACAACTAAAAAAAAATCCAATCAGTATGGTGTAAGAGGCTATGTATACACTGCTCAAAAAGTAAAGGGAACACTTAAACAACACAATGTAACTCCAAGTCATTCACACTTTGGTGAAATTAACCTGTCCAGTTATGAAGCAACACCGATTGTGAATCAATTTCTCATGCTGTCGTGCCAATGGAATAGGCAACAGATAGAAATTATAGGCAATTAGCAAGACAACCCCTATAAAGGAGTGGTTCTGCACAGGGTGACCACAGACCATTTCTCTGTTCGTATTCTTTTTGGCTGTTTTGGTCACTTTTGCATTTTGTCATTGCTCTCTCCCCAAGATGTGAAGTAGCATGAGCCGGTGTCTATAACCCACAGTAGTTGCTCAGGTAGTGCAGCTCATCCAGGATGGCACTTCAATGAGAGCTGTAGCAAGAAGGGTAGCTGTGTCTGTCAGCATAGTGTCCAGAGCCTGGAGCAGATACAAGGAGACAGGCCAGTACACCAGGAGAAGTGGAGGAGGCTGTAGGAGGGCAACAACCCAGCATCAGGACCGCTACCTCTTCCTTTGTGCAAAGAGGAGCAGTGCAAGAGCCCTGCAAAATGACCTCCAGCATGCCAGTAACATTCATGTGTCTGCTTACACTGTCAGAAACAGACTCCATGAGGGTGGAATAAGGGCCCAACTTCCACAAGTAGGTTTTGTGCTTACAGCCCAACACTTTACAGGACGATTGGCATTTGCCAGAGAACCCCAAGATTGGCAGATTCAACGTTGGCGCCATGTGCTCTTCATGGATGAGAGCAGGTTCACACTGAGCACATGTGACAGATGTGACACAGTCTTGAGATGCCGTGGAGAACATTCTACTGCCTGCTACATCCTTCAGCATGACCGGTTTGGCAGCGGGTCAGTAATGGTGTGGGGTGGCATTTCTATGGAGAGCCGCAAAGCCCTCCATGTGCTCGCCAGAGGTATCTTGACATTGGGTATTGGGATGAGATCGTCAGACCCCTTGTGAGACCATATGCAGGTACAGTGGCCTGGGTTCCTTCTGATGCATGACAATGCTAGACCTCATGTGGCTGGAGTGTGTCAGCAGTTCCTGCACGATGAAGGCATTGACGCTATGGACTGGCCCGCCCGTTCCCCAGACCTGAATCCGATTGAGCACATCTTGGACATCATGTTTCGTTCCATGTTCCATCCACCAACGCCACGTTGCACCACAGACTGTTCAGGAGTTGACGGATGCTATAATCCATGTCTTGGGGGAGATCCCTCAGGAGAACATCCGCCACCTCATCAGGAGCATGCAAAGGCGTTATAGAGAGGTCATACAAGAACGTGGAGGCCACACACACTACTGAGCATCATTTCCTTGTCTGGAGGCATTTCCACTGAAGATGGATCAGCCTGTAATTTGAGTTTCCACTTTAATTTTGAGCATCATTCCAAATCCAGACCTGCATGGGATATTAATTGTGATTTACATTGATCATTTTTATGTTGTATTGTTCTCAACATATTCCACTATGTAATGAATAAAGATTTGCATCTGGAATATTAAGTGATATCTAGGATGTGGTACAATAGTGTTCCCTTTATTTTTTTTGAGCAGTGTACATATAAAATCATGAGTCTGGGGACGTCATATTGGTGGCGTGGTATGGAAGGACTGCTAACCTTTTGTAATCAGAGGTTCGATGATACAAAGCGGAAACAATAAAGAAGGAGGTAATTATTGGATCGCAGTCACTGGAGAATGTAGCAATCACGTCTTCAGATTGTATCGATACAAAAACACAAACCAATTGGAAAAGAGCAGGTGGCGCTGATACAATAAGGTAATTATTACTATACTAACTTAGCTGATGTCGAATGCAAATCAGTTAATGTGTTAACGACCCGTTAATTACTTTACGTGTGAAAAGCAGAACTCCCCGGGGCACTTTCCCCGATGTGTCAGCGTTAACAAACCAAGTGTATATAACAGACTGCAAGTCGGAAGAGAAAATAAACACGAGGAATATTGTAAACATAAATTAGAAATGAAATTAGACTTGAAAGCGGATATATTTCTTCCTGGCAGAGTTGATAAGCAGTTTTCTGCGTTATCAATGCCAGTGTGAAGCGAATCTTCTTTCCTTCCTTTATTTCCACTGGGAGACAATATATGTTAAGGGATTAGCTTTATGTTAGGGAAAAATGGATGGCTTTATGGTGAAAATCCTGTAATAAGTTATAGGCTATTAAATTCTTTGTTGCACTATGGAGAAATATGGGACGCCGGCCGGTATCTTGGGATTAGGAAAGAGTCCCCTTCTCCCCCACCCTCCACACACAAACTTTTATTGGCATTATCCAGGCTTATATAAAATAGGATCCTTTTATTTTGCAAATGTGATGGGTGTTATTAGACATCTGTCTGCCTTCTGTATAATCTCATTCTATGTCAGAGACAGGAGGATGACTCGCCGGTGTAGGCCATTTTCAAGTAATTTTTTTCTACCAGATTACAGTGCTAAGGTAAAGGAGTGTTCACGCAATGCTACCTGGAAAAATACTGAAATACCTTACATCCAGAGTAAAGAAGACTTGTCTATATTCTGACAACTTGTATTCCCTCTTAAAACAACAGCTCTGGATCATCTTGTCTCTGCCTTGTGCCTTCTTCATTCTTCTTGGAAGGTGAATACATGGATAACTTTGTGTTGGCATTCCCCACGATAACAGACATGCCCCTATACTGTCTACCAGTGTCCGGTTTGTCACTACTTTCTTATTTATAGTCTAACCTGAAGCTGGCAATGCACATTATACTGATGCGATCTTACTCGCCAATATTGACCGGTTTGGCTGACGGTCTAATGTGAACAGGGACGCCAGTCAACTGATGGTCAGGAGAGATGTTGATCAGGCGTGTCTGATTTCAGACTGCTGACGTCATTGTTCTCCCTGAGATGCCTGTCAGATGAACGATGTTTATGGCCAGCTTAGGGTAGGCCATCAATATCTGATTGGTGGAGGTGTGACACCTAACACCACCGCCCGTCACCAGTGCCAGTTAAGACTGTGGTGGCAGTGGCCAGGTACTACAGATCCATTACCTATTCACTTGAATACCCGGCACAACCACTATAGAAATGACGGCACAGCTGTGTTCCAGCACAATGCGAGAACTTCTGAATGGTGCTGGGTGTCGCGCCCCCACTGATCAGATCTTGGTGTCACTACTTTTTAGGATAGACCCTTTTAACTGTGCTATTGTAGGGACGCACTCTACAGATAAGGTTGAATTAACGCCTCCAACATTCAAGGTGCAAATATAGACCACCATATCTGGACCGGCCTGGGGTCAACTCAAAAACCTCAGGTATATATGATGCTGTTCTCCAGACCAATCTCCAGTTATCATTGCACCCAAGGCAGAAGTGGGACACATCGATGAAGAGGACAGACCTTCATTCCTGCTTCCATGGCCCTCATGCTCTGCACCATCACAGCCTTTTCTGAACACACCTGTTGCTGACTGTTTGGCTCGTAGCTTAATGTCGTACAGACACCTTCTCTTGGTTTGTGTAGTCACTGTCAGATGTGACGTCTAATTTCAATTGCAATACATAATAAATCAATAACGGGACCAGTGGTGCAGCCATTTATCCTAAGTGTCTCTTTGGTGCCATACCGTATGTTACTTGTTACTAAAACAAGCTGTCATGGCCTGCAGCGTCTCCGAACTTGTCTCCCATCGAGCAGATCTGGGACGTCATTGGTCAGCAATTGCAAAAGAGCTGCCAGCAGCGGATCTTGATGATTTGTCCAAGTGCATTTAGAGCGACAGAACAGCTGATGGCAGGCGAGGTGTGTAAGTGCGGGGATTTCTGCACATACCTCATACGCAATACTGAATAAATCGAGATATTTATATATAAACATATTCATTTAATAATATGTAATTGTAGCACTGCCATGGCTTCTCCTTTTCCGGTAAAGCAGACTGAGCCATATTGGACAGATGCAAGACTAAACAGTGATCGGTATGGTATCACAACTTGACATAAATTCTGTATCCTTTTTGTTATTTTCTTATCATCCTGCATTCAGTGGCAACATTTCACCATAGGATGTTGTTCCCTGGCAGCAGACGGGTTAAAGATAGTTTGTTTTAGCTGCCTCCCCATCTCGCACAAGGCCATTACAAAAGGTTAGCCGCGCCATTACAACTGCTCCAAAATGAGGGAGGAAGCGGTTTTATGGGTCTCTAACTCCCACTTCAGCCATGAGAGCAAACTAGCATCAGTTTAAAGGTCAGGCGGCTGCGGCATGACAGAGGCAGGGGGGTGGATATTAGAGGCAGGGGTAGGTGAGGAGCAGCTCCGCACCGGGGTGATTCCGCAGCATCCGCCTGCAGAATTATGGCCACCCAGAGACTCGGTATCACTTTAATGAGTCCGTCTGAAGAGGAAGAGTCGCGATTTATGGAGCTGTTCATAATTTTCTATAGAGAGGGCTTTTTAGTGCACTCCTAAAATCCACTTTGCTGTTCTTTTTGTGCATATTATCCAAGTGCGCTATACCCTTCCCATACCCCACTAATTGGATTATCAGGATTTTATTCCGGCCACAGATAACGAGACACAAACCTGTAGATTTTTGGCTCTTCTCCATTGGACGTGTTGCAATGTGAGATGACGTTAACGTCCTTCCTTCCTACAAACTACTTAATTTTGGAATTACAAAGTCCCCGTATGCTAATAGCCTGCAACAACGTGGGGGGTTCAGCGAAACTCCAATATCACAGCAGACGTCCCCGTCCTCCGCCTATAAATCATACAGATTGAAATTAAGACAAAACTACATGTTCTAAACGGATCAGTTTGTGCTCGTAAATTGTCTCCTTCTAATGAGCAGCCTACTAAAGGGTATAAATAACTTTCTTGGCATGGCGTGTGTTTCCAAGGTGCCAGAAGCACTGGAGACATCACCGGAGTTAATGAAATTGTCTGTTATCAAAGTATCATAAAACCGCACAGATTAAACAGCCGGCCGTTCACTGTACTGCTCGGCGTCCTGGCAAAAAAGAAGGGAGAAAGAGCAACTTTCAGGAACACTGCTCCATTGAAGTATAGGTAATGGATGGGGGTAGGAGGGATATGCTGCTGCATAACAATGTAACGTAGATTTGAAAAAAATGCCAAAAAAAAAGTAAAAGTGTTCAGCAGCTGATAATCTAATAATGTATACCTTTCTGCATAAGCGGTATGTAGACCTTATTCACACGTCATTGGTTTTACCTGGGCGCTTTCCATGTCTTTCTTACAACACACAGGCACATTATTTTCTCTGGAAGAGTTTAGCGAAAAAGTTATTGGTAGTTTGTGGCCTCCAAATCAAAGCCCTGGAAACATCCTACTGCATGTGGCATCACCAACACCGTTTTTTATCAGTAGGCCCCCCGTGATCCTATCCCAGTATGTAGTAGGTGTAATAATATAATAAAAGTAATATTAGCAAATACCTCCAATTAGAAATGTGGTATAGTTCTTCTGATTCACCATGTTGCCTACCCCATATTCATGGCATTGCAGTAGCTTAGGTATCCGTGGTTACGACCACTCATATAGTGACAGTAAGTAAGCTGTTAGTGTCCGTAACCATGGATACCTAAGCTACTGCAATGCCCTGCACATGGGGTAAGTGACCTAGCAGATCAGAAGCGCTATACTATATTTCTAATTTTAGATATTTGCTATTATTATTATTATTACACCTACTGCACATTGGGATAGGATCTTGGAGATGGGAATACCGCTTTAGGGACTTTTTCACAGGTTGCTTTGAGCCATTCCTGCTATCTGTATATTTATACAGCAAGACTTTATGTTCAGATCTACTTCCAAAAAAAAGTAGATGTGGCATAGACCGTGTGAGAAATAGTGCAGAAACGTATACAATTCATTATACAAGCAGATGTATACGGTGTACACACTGTATATCGTACAGATAGCTAATCCTCTGTGGGATCCATTGATCCTTGTCACTTTCTACCTTGCCGTTTGCCAGGTATATTGCCCATCTGTGTTAATGGAGGCCCCGATAGATTGCAGCTTTACAGGCAGCGTTGCTGACGGATGATGATAACTCGTTTAATGGCGAAAAATATTCATCTTTATCAAAATTCCATTTTTATCTGATCCCTGGCAGTGTCATGCACGACAGCACACCTTAATAGAGTGACATTTAAATACATCCCATCACATGCTTCATCCTAATTTTCCCGTATGATATTAGAACGACAGAAGTACACGGAGCCCCGGAACATGGGAGGATCGGCCGTTCAGCGTCTGTAGAGAGCCGGGAACATAATAAATGGAGGACAACGCTGGGACCTTCTAACATGATTCTCTCCTTTTAAGTGCAGCCCTAGTGACGTGGCATGTTAATGATTTGCCCTCGTTAGTTTGGTGGACCTCTCCTTCACGTGCCGCTTTACATGGGGCCATTATCATTCGTGCCCGATCATTACCCTGCGTGAACAAGCCCAGCAAGGAGACTTTTAATTATTAAAAGCTCGTTTGTCATTGATCTCATCTGTTATGTTGGCAATAAAAATTCCCATCCTTCTCCTTCCACTCAGGAATATGAAAGATAAGCGTGCCGATCAACTGCTTATATAGTCACAGATGATTATTACATGCAGTTCATCTGGACGCGTAGAAGTAACTTGAGGTGGATTGTCCAGGACTTTGATATTGTTGACCTGTTGATCGCAGTGGTATACCCAGCAGATCATGCAGCTAGTATGGGGCCCGAGAGTTGGGGAAGGAGCGGCATCAAACAGCCATGCTCTGCATTCACCCACTTCTCCTAAAATCCACCATATATGTATGCACAGGTTGGAAGGAGTTGTATGGCGTGGACTGGTGCATATCCTGCACCATATCTGGTGGGCGCTAGCTGTTTTATGCAGCAGACGCCCGCTGGTAAATGATGCAGTTGGAGTTTGCTCTGATCCCAGCAGTTTAATCCTTTAGATGCCATGGCTGTTGCTCACCACAACATCTAAATGCTTAGAGAGACGAAAGGGTCGCCCCCATTGGGTCACCATGATGCAGGAACCCAATGGTTTGATGTCATGGCAGCTGGAGGCCCCTGATTAAAGCCTTTGCCGAAGACGTTCTTTGTACACCCCTGATGTTTCTGATATGTCCTCAATATTAGATCAGTGGTGATTGAAACCCCACCAATCTGATATTGATTATCCTAATCATAGGCCATCAATATCAAAGTCGTGATCGGCCCTTTGACGGCCTACTTCGCTTTGTAAAATCTGCCAAGGGTATATAGCCCTTAACCAACATGAGAGATCTGGAGCACGTTTACCCAGGTTGCCAGCTCTACCACGCCGCTGGTCCCTGGCATCTGCCCAGGTTTGCTCGGAGTCAGCACCAGTAATGGCACTTCACCGAGTAAACCTATGGTGGCAGTGGCTACCTATGATGTTATGGGCACTATCCATATGTACAGGGACTATGACCATAAAATGTTGGTCCTCTTGGCTTGGCCATCTCAGTGGAGTCTCTAGGACAGTGAATTTAGGAAGCAATATCTAGATTCTGATTTGTTCTTTTTTAACATGTAAGAAAATTACATTTGTCTGGATATTATTTTAATCCCGGTTCCCAAAACACAGAAATAAATCAATATCTGGTAGAACAAGCTGAAGCCCATTGTCATGTGAGTCGAAAGATCCTTTCAATAAAGAAAAGCTAATTTAGAATAAAATAATAGGAGTAAAATCCACTAAGCAAAAGCTGCTGTTTGATTGATACATTTATTACTAATGAGCTGTGGGATCCAAAAATAGTTGGAATAAATGAAATACGACGTGCAGAGTCTCCAAGAATTGCTTTGTGACTGTAGGCCATTTAGCCGCCGTGTGGGTAGAATTGCGTCTTTACACGCTCTGATCTCCGAAAAGCAGCAATATACTTCACCCTCAAAACTAAATATTCCGGCATAAACATTTACTGCCCCCAAATAAAAAAAAATAAATATGTTTACCAGGGAAAGAAATCTCGTGCCGCGATTACAACTTTCTTTATCAGATTCAAAGGAGCTTCCGAAGGAGGCCGAGAGAAAGGGAGTATAAATCTGCCTCCAAAAAGGGTTTATCTGAGCCGGGAAATGAAATAAACATTGGCGGTTCTCGATACACTGTGGCTGCGCGCACTTTACGGGGATTTAGATTTATTTCACTGCAGTTGCGCTGCCAAGATTTATCAACGTTGCTGCCTGGAAGTTCCCGTTAGGTTTGCCATGCTTTGCATCGAAGAGTTAAAGTCGTTAGGCTCACATACTAGACATATTACAAAAAAAAGGATAATTATATAATTTTTCTTATCGACCTTTGTTGTCTTGTTTAGTTATAAGCTAAAATTCTTGTGCCCCCATCCACCCCCAGAAAGTCTTACGGGAGCACAGTTTCCATTCAGCCCAATACAGTATCCGATGAGTTAATCATGGGTCTGCTGTGTTGTGTTGTAGGTGATGAACATTAGTGAACACTTAAAAACCGTTATTACATTTTAAAGAAATGTTCTATAGAGAGGTTGTCCGACCCTTGGCTAGAAGTCTGCAGTCGCTCTATGTGACTGCAGACTTGTGAGTTCCCACGTTGCTTGCACTTCACGCTGTGGGGAGTCGTCGGGTATCGTGACTGCAGGTGTGTGACTTTCATGCCGTCATGTGTGGACTAGATGGGTGTGAACTGACTCAGCGCAAGAGTATTGATCCAGACCGGACACAGTGGGATTGTGACCAGAAGTATACAAATCACACACTTACAGTCACATGAATCCTCACAATATGCAGCATGCGCAATGCGAGGATTCACAAGTCTGCAGTCACATAATTAGTAAAAAGAATTGCCAATTTGGGGCTGGGGGTTCAAAAGTAAAGTCTGTTTTAGTTCTATAGTCACACATTGTAACACATCATCAGACTGTCCTGCTTAACTCTGAAGAAGAGCACAGACCCTTGTCAGAGCTGCTGAATGGCTGAGGGCGATCATGTGTTACCTCATGTTACTATATTGAACTATAGGAAAGATGTATATCTTTGTACGGTGTTAGCCAGTAGATAGAAAAATATTTAGACTTGAGAGTCCTCAGTGGTTGATACCTTTTAATGGCTAACTGAAAAGATGGTAACAAATTGCAAGCTTTCGAGACTACTCAGGTCTCTTCATCAGGCTAGGACTAATACAAAATCTGAAGTATAAATATGTGAATCTTCCGATTTTGTATTAGTCTTCGCCTGATGAAGAGACCGGAGTAGTCTCGAAAGCTTGCAATTTGTTACCATCTTTTCAGTTAGCCATTAAAAGGTATCAACCACTGAGGACTCTCAAGTCTAAATATTTTTATATTGAACTAGGAAGTTCTTTATCTTTCCAGAGAATCTGTCAGCAGGTTTTTATATGTAATGTCAGAGCAGGATGATGTAGGGGCAGAGACCCTGATCCCAACAATTTGTCACTTACTGGGTTGTGTTTTGCTGCTTCAATACAGTGTTTTATCAGCAGATTATCACTACAGGACTAAGTGTTTTGTGCCTCCTGGTCCAACCAGGGCCAGAACCACTGATTAGCAGCTCTCTGTCACTATACAGTGTACACAGAAAGCAGCCAATCAGTGATGTGGGCGGGGTTACACACAGCTCAGCATTCAGAGCTCTGCTAGATCTGCAGCAGTAAATACTGTGATTGTATCACAACTGATGTACCCAAGTGACATATCGCTGGAATCAGGGTCTTTGCCCCTACATCATGCTGTTGTCATTTTACATAGGAAAAAGCCTGCTGACAGATTCCCTTTAATACCTTTTTGGCTGTTCAGTTGGTGACATTGTGCTCACTGATGTTTTTCTATTGGGTTTTCTTTTCTTTTACTTATTTTAGTTGCTTCTCTAATAAAAAAAATAAGTTGACAGAAGACTCTCCAACCTGTTGTGATCTATGTGGGCTACTTTGGATAAGTGAAAGGATCTCTTTGTGCTGGCTAATATGCGGGGTTTCAATCTATGGCTTTGCCCTAGAGCGGGGTTTGGTTGATGCAGACAACCCTTTTAAGGCTATGTTCACATGTTGCGTTTTTGCTGTGTTTTATGCCAATTTTCAGCTGCGTTTTACAGTACCAGCCAAAGCTATGAGAATTCAGAAATCTCCTGCACACACATTGTTTTTTTTGCTGACTGATTTGGAAAATTGCTGCGTTTTTGCAAAGTGCAGCATGTCACTTCTTTCAACATTTTTGCAGCGTTTTTTTACTCATAGAAAGTGATGAGTAAGTTCAAAAACGCAAGTATCAGGTTTTGCTGCACTTTTGCATCATGATTTTTTGGGGCCACTAAACTTCATCAGCATGCACAAGAGACAACAAAAACACAGTAAATGCGGTACGCAGGAAAAAACACAGCACAACCTGCATTTTGTATTCAGCTTCTTTACT
The DNA here is from genome assembly GCA_033576555.1 of Oophaga sylvatica. Lineage (NCBI taxonomy): Eukaryota > Metazoa > Chordata > Amphibia > Anura > Dendrobatidae > Oophaga > Oophaga sylvatica. The sequence continues at coordinate 166,149,455 of JARQOD010000008.1, read as the reverse complement.
GATAAGTGAGCAGGTCTTGTCTTAAAAATAAAATAAACGCAGCAAAACGCAACGTGTGAACATAGCCTAAGTAAGATTCAGATTTTAAGGTGGAATTTTCAAGAGCCACATGGAATCCTCTAAAATATACTCTGTGCAAGAAAGGACCCTGGTCTTGGGCTCTGTTCATACAGCAGAAACTTTATTGGCATGTATGGTTGTAAGGTGTGAACAGAGGCTTACTGCCGCTTCTGCATGCTTAGCAGTGCCATAAGTGTCACTCTTTCTTTACACAGATAGGCTAAACAGTGAAGGATTTAACAAGAGGGGGATTATTGATTTCTATAGAAAAAATACAATTTCTTCAGACATTACTGCATAATAAATAATCATCGACAGCTGGACATTGAGGATTCTGAAATGCAGGGCGAAACGATGGTTAAATGCTAAAGATCACATGATGCCATCATTACACTGAGCATTAACTTGGGTGTAATCTGTATCCAGTGAAGAAAGACTTTTCCATTACTGGGATAGGAGATGACTGTTGGTGCTTATAAAATTCTGTGGAGGAGCTGGAGGCCGAAACGACAGTTACAGTTCTCCATAGAAGTTTATGAGCACCAACTGCAATCTCCTATCTCAGCAAAGCCTGTATTCACAAAAGACAGACTTTACCAATGAATTGAGAATTTTGAGAATGTAAAATGAGTCCAGGAGGAGACAGAAGAGATTTCGCTAATAAGATACATTACAAAGTTTTTATTTTCACGAGAACTATTGATTTATAAAATAAAAAAATGGTTAGTTTTTAAAGGGAATCTGTGACCAGATTTATACTACCTCATCTGAGAACAGCATAATTTAGGCAAAGAGAAGCTGAATCCAATGATGTATCACTTCACTTACTGGGTGCAGCAGTTGTGATACAGAGTTCTTGGATATAGGATGAAGTAGAGCTGAGAAAGCTGCCCCGCCCACACCAAGCACTGTGTGTACATTGTGTATGGAAAGTGAGCTGCTTATCATAGGAGGGGTGGAATGGACCAGTGCTCACTCTGCAGCTAGTCACAGCAATGATAATGTCTAGTGATAAAATGTTCATTGTAAGTAAACAGCACACAGCCTGATAAGTGACACATCACTGAATTCTGTATCACTGGCCATAAACAGCTACTTGTCTCTTACTATATATTACCGGAACTTTCCGCCAGCAATAATGCAGCCATTCATGGTGAGGGGGAAACACAGCCAGGCATTAAGGGCTGACAACCCCTACTTCATGCTGTCCTCAGATAACATAGTAAAAACCTGCTGACAGATTCCCTTTAAGTAAGGCCCGATTGACCATGGACTTGAAGATCTGAAATCCTTCTGGTGACCAGAAGTGCATGTTATCGTCCTTTTGGAAGGTAATAATTATTAGCTAATCTTTCCATTAAGGATAAGAATCTGACTACAATTTTGTTTTGCCAAGTAACATATTAATTTGGATTTCCAAGTCCTTTTAACTCTCATTCATCCACATGAAGTGTAAATGTGTGTGTGCGTTCCTTTCATGTAATTGTCGATTCTTTCAGACACTTTACAGTGTAATCCCAATAATTGGGTGGCCCCTCAGACACATTTTCCAGGAGGGGACCCACATTTTTTCCTAGCAGATTGTGTTTTTCTGTAACTTGGGCGCCCCACTCAGAATAATTCCACTTTTCCTGGAAGGTTTTTGGGTCGACCTCCCATCTTTTTAACGTGCCGAAAAAAACCATTGAGTCGTTTATGTAACAGAAGCTCCATTTACTCCAATATATTTCGGAACGTTTTGCAAATCTTATATTGACGGTGCAGATCCCAAATGATGAAATCTCAAGACACTTTGCATATGGCGATTTAAGCGTCCCATACTATTTGTGACATTATAACATGCGTTGATCTAGTTCTTAGTCCTTACCCCTCGATTAGCTGCCTTGCCACAAAAAGAAAGAACTTAAACATGGCGATAATTGGCAAGTCGCAGCCATAGGTTTGATAGAATACATCCTTCATTGTACATCTTTTCTTCCGCCTTTCCCTGCAATCACCGTAAGGAGGAAGATTCGCACCAAACCGCGTACTGAGAAGCCAAGTAATCATTTTCTTCCCCTCTCTCCTCGGTTTCCCAAATTGAAGCAGACACATGATAAAAATGTCAGCCCCACTCGGCACGTCAGGCCCCTAACAGGATTACATGTCAGCCCTTAATGCCTGGCTGTGTTTCCCCCTCACCATGAATGGCTGCATTATTGCTGGCGGAAAGTTCCGGTAATATATAGTAAGAGACAAGTAGCTCTTTATGGCCAGTGATTATTCGCTTTGAATGAAACCTGTGATTTATGTCCATTTAACTGAGCAGCTCCTTGTAAAATTCCCACCGCTGCATTTTTCCTCAATACAGAATGACTGAAGCGAAAGTGACAAGCGGCTTGGCGTGGAAATGTGCAGAGCGGTGCGGTGTTATATTTAATATACCTGACACAGGAATCGTGTACAGTTGACTAACCCTTTCCTTGCCAAAGGACTAAGAGGCTGGAACTCCTGGGTTCACTAGATGGACGGCTGTAAAACATCAGATCTGTCCGACTGGCGTTGGCCATAGACAAAAAGATAATTTAGGTGATCCAACTGTGGTCTGCTCATCTGTGACAGAGATACTATGGATTGCATGTGCACCTGTTCTATTTACAGACAGAATACGTACTTTAAGGGGGTCACACATTGGCTCGGTTCCCAAGAGACTGCAATCCACCCTCTAGAGGAATCCTAGAGTGTTAGAGTTGTTATGGACCTCCAGGGTCATCGTGTACAACCCCTCGCTCAATGCAGGAGTCACTAAACCATCTCATGCAGATGTCTGTCCAGCCTCTGGTTGAAGACTTCTATTGAAGGAGAACTCACCACCTCTCGTGGAAGCCTGTTACACTCATTGATCACCCTCACTGTCAAAAAGTTTTTTCTAATATCTTCTTACTTTCAGTTTCATCCCATTGATTCTCGTGTTTCACTGTGTAAATGATAATAATGATGATCCTTCTACAATGTGACAGCCCTTCAGATATTTGTAGACAGCTATTAAGTATCTTCTTATCCTTCTTTTTTGCAGTTAAACATTCCCAAATCCTGTAACCGTTCCTGGTAGGACAAACTTTACAGACCGGACACCATTCTGGTCGCTCTTCTCTGAACTTGCTCCAGTTTTTCTATGTCTTTTTAAAAATGTGCCCAAAACTGGACCCAGTATCCAGATGAGGTCTGACAAAAGAGGAGTAGAGGGGGTTAATGACGCACGTGATCTAGACTCTGTGCTTCTGTTAATACATTCCAGATCTGCATTTGCCTCTTTTGCGGCTGCATCACACTGTTGACTCCTGTGCAGTCTGTGATCTATTAGTATACCCAAGTCTTTGTCACACGTGCTGTTGCGGAGTTGTATTCCTTCCATTCTGTAGATGGAAAATTAGTTTGCCTACTTTTTTTCAGTGAGCAGTGAGTTGCCTTAAAGGGTTATTCTCATCTCATTTCATGATGGCATCATTTGTGATTGCTGAGGGTTCATCCTCACTGATCCAGAGAATGAAAGCGAATTTATCATTGCATCCCCTACAGAGCTGTTCTTGCACACCGGCACCCCAGCCTCTCAGTTATGGAGGGAATTGCCCCACATCCCCAAACTCTTGAAGAATAATCAGCCTTTGTCCCATTCACTGAGGATTAAACCTAGATTTCCTAGAGATATACCTCCTTTGGGATAGAAGTAACCATTTTTTAAATGTCTCATATCCTTGCTATGTTGCCTCCCCCATGTACAGGGCATTGCAGTATCAATGGTCATTGACCACTAGCAGCTAACCGTCCCTATAGGAGTGGTCACAACCATAGATACCTAGGCTACCGCTGTACATGGCGTAAGCAACATAGCCAATCAGGAGAACTGTATTACATTTCTGATTGGAGGGATTTGCTAATATTACTATTATTACACCTACTACATATTGGGATAGGATCTTGGAGATGGGAATACCCCTTTAAGTTTACTCTGTGCCTGTCATGTATAGTGTACAGTTCCTATAGCGTCTTGTGCTTGGGTGCGAGGAAAACACAGGAGACATAGGTTGAAATGAAATGACTTGTATTACTTCATACAAGCATGCTGAAAAGTTCACACAGTTTGCAGGAACAGCGACAGGAGACACAGCAGGCCAGAGTAACTTCAAGCACTACAATAAATCTCCAAAGCAGGTTCAGGATCTCTTCTCTGTACCGTAATTCCTCTGCAAACATGGATTCACCAAACAGCAGGTTTCCAGAGTCCAAAAGTGTTCCAAGATTCCTCAGTAGGGAATAGCTGGAGTACAAGTCCAAGGTTTCAGGAGTCAGGTCACAGACTGACTGAGGCTTGATTCAGGAGCACTGATTGTTCAGCTGAGGCTGCTTAAGAAGCAAGAGGGAAGAATCAGGGCGGGAACATGAAAACTGGAACTCCATATTAACTGAGGGCAAGAGCTGCAGAAAGACAGAAAGCAAAATGGCCGACGGAAAACTGAGTTTCAAGGAACATGTCAACAGAGACAAAGAACCTTACATTGCCGCTACTATATTGCAGCGCGGTAGAAGCGAATGTCTGATTGATGCGACTTGTCACAGTAGTTTCGGTGTTGCAATGCGACCCCATTCACTGCTACAGCACCGCGATGTAGTAGTGACACAAAGCCAGTTTTGGTGGTGCGTCCGAAGTCGCCGTGCAGCCGTAACGCTCACCGCAGGGCTGTTGTAATTATCGCCATGCTAATTTGATAGTAAGTTTGTTTTTTATCACACTTTTTCTTCCTGAATGCTCAGCATATAGCTGGGATACGGGTCCGTAGATGAGCAGCTTGTAGATAATTTTCCTCTGTATTCTGTTTGCCGGGCACCGGATGCCGAGCAGCTTATCTTCCCAGGTGAGCCCGCTGATTGTGCAGCACAATATTGTTCTGATAGTGAGCGGCGGGCCGCGCTCCGCAGGGCGCTAATCTCTGTATTTATAATTCACAAGCATTGCCCATATATTAATGAACCCTTAATGAGCTGCTGAAAAGCGGTAGATGATTACATTTACCCATACCCCGCATTCAGGAGCACCCGGAGCTTTACCGGAGCGGGTGTTACTGAGAGGCTAATATTCCGGCTGACCTCACCTTTTATTATTGGGTCTGGAGACGATCCCTCCTATTCACAGCCGTTTTATCTAATAGACCGGGAGGCAGGTGTTTGCATGCTGCAAAATACTTAATTAAGATTTGCTGAAAGATACCCAGCGAGGGATGCAAATTCCACCTTTTCTGTGATCTGTGACAGAGAGATTGCCAGCACTACTCCAACAGTTACTGTCAATTTACAAAGTAAGATTTGTGCTGTTCTGGATCCCAAACGGATTATCTCGGCGCAGAGTCTGTTACATTTAGGAAACACATATGGGACTGATAGTGTAAAAGAGCATAACCAGAGCTAAATGCAGGTGTATCTGAGATCATTCTTCTCTGGCCGCTTTCCTATACCATGTTACTAGTGCAATAAAGAAGCTTCAGCATGGAGGACGCATTGGGGGACACATCTCGCCTTATTACACCGATAGACAGCACATACTCATTTCTGTGCTGCAAATCAGTCTTTTCTGCTTATATTGATGAATCAGGGCCTAAGGCGTCTTATGTTATTCAAGACCACCATAGTTCATGGGGGCATGCTTCAGCCAGAGGCCTCTGGCTCCTGAAGAGCACCTCCACACAAATCGATATGCATTAAATGAGTGAGCGTCACCATATCCCGCCCCAGCTCCACCCAGTTTGGCGAAACTGGTGTGAAAGCACAAAAAAGTCGCCAAATTGTTTCCATAAAGACCCTGATGAATCAGGACCTACGTCTCCATGTTTAAAGTAAAACTCCCAATAAACTGATATTAATCTTTTTTTTCCTTTAAACTCCCATTGGCTAATTTCATGGTATCATTAATTCACGTTTTTCCCATTTTTTACTTTATTCAAAATTAATAAATAAAGATGAACTCAACGCATACATTTTTAATTTTATTTTAATTTATTTTAAAAATTATTGAACTAATAAATGAGGTTTTATTTCATTCATTTTTTATCACAAGGGATACACCATGAGAATTACCTTCAGAGCAGATACTCAGTGGTGAATGACGCTTTTTAGTCATCCTTTTGTCCTCAGGGTTCGTCACACATGGGCTCCCTTACAAACCTGCTTTTGTCAAATCCGCTGCAACATTTCTTTCTTCAAGTTTCCATTCGCGATTCCTATTATTAAAATAAATGTTTATATTTTTATATTGTGCATTTTAAATGACATAATTGTTTTATACTGAAGTTTACTGATATGCTTATGTCATGTGTCATATCGTGGGACGGGCCTGAAGAATGACATGTGGTCATAGACGCATCAAAATAAACCATCATTTTAAGTTACTACACTGGGATATGTGTCTTTATCCTGTCGGCCGCGTGGAGATTGTCCACCAACTCCTTCTTACCTATTGATCTATGAAATCGATAGTCTTCAACTTCTTTTCTTTTATAACCACCGTTAAAGCCTTTTTCAACCACATGTTCATGGGTTCTGTCTGAACCCCCGAAAACAGGATTCGGACATGCCCGTGGATGAAACTACAGTGGCGGATTCATCAAATCTTTTGCACTATAATAGTGTGATGAAAGCTTTGTTTTTTGCACGCCACTTGGGATGAGCGCCGCTGAATTGAGCGGAGCTGGCGGAGCCACATCCACCCATCTGATTCTTGAAATGTGCTGGCGTTTTTTACAGCAAAATTGCTACTCCAGGCTCTATAGCAACATTCAGAAGAAGCGTCAAATTAATCAAGTGGTGCACGCCTCGTGACGAATACGGCGCCACTTCTACTGTGTTATGACTGGCACAGCGTGAGATGGCTGGATGGATCGGCCCGTAGACTTCACTTATCAAATAGAGTCCAAAATTTGTAGCTTTGGTTTGAGCTTTATTTTGTTCGTATCGATCTTTAAATTTGGAAACAATTATGAAGTCTTACTGCGCTGTCCTTCCGATGTTCAAAATCTGTTACAATGGAAAAGAAGAACCTCCAATGGAGATCAAAGTTGTATGTTTTGGACTCCGATTGATAACTGAAGTGTATGGCTCCATCGGTGGCACATCAAAATCCTGTGGTTCAGAGGGCACCTCTAATGGGGTCATAAATGTGCCATAAAATGTGCCGCAGGATTAATGTACGGTATCTGTCTAAGGTTGGTGCCTCCACAACATTAGTGATGGCTTATTTTATTTATGACCCAACCTATAGGAAATGGTCCCAAATCGTTCCAATGACCATGGTCCTTGACAGGGCTCTGAATGGCCATCAACAGGGCCATCTTGACCCACCCATGGTAAACCCGCTGCCCTCGCTTGCGTTGCCTTTTTTTTTCCATTTTTTTGTGTCCACTTCATATAAAGCTTTTGAGTTACATTGGATGTGAGTATAAATAAGAGGATGGTAGTCATCGGAGCACGGTATGTTCACATACCCGATGTTGGTCCAGGGGGATCTGATATGACTTTATATTATGATTGAAAGAGATGTAAAGAGGTTAATTGTGCAGGGACATTGTCCTGGTTTCGGTCCTTCTGAAACTTTAATGAAATGAGCTGATTTAAGACTATTCGAGAGCTCATTGTTTCTCCGGCAGTTGTGTTCCCCTCGCTTCATTGGAAGGATTGTCCATAAGTTTTGGTCGGTGATCCTGCCTTAACTAATGGAAAGCTGTGAATGTTTCATTAGGAAGCTAGAAGTAGATATATTGTAGGAATCCTGGTTAGTGCAGAGTCATGTGGCCCCAGTATTCCCTTTAACGTCAGTGAGAAGACCAGTCCTGCTGTAGCTTTTGCTGGTGCCCATGGCCTTGTTTGAGTTATGCCACGCACATACGGTCGGCTGGTCCTGCTGAAATCGGCATGTCTGACCTGTTTCAAGCCAAAATTATATGCAGCATTGTCTTTTACTAGAAACTTAAATTATTTGTATTCATCTAGACCCTTTTTTGCATCGCCGGATGTTCATGGCTTTGGCAGCAGCTGCCTGGCATTGGTTTCTACTGTGTGAATTATTATCCATTATTTTAGAGAATATGAATTCCGCCATTCTCCTTCTTAAAACCATGAGAATGACATTTTCTCCATTTGTGTCCTGGAAGAGTGTTGTAAAATACACCCAGGTCTGATTTTTTTTTTAAGACTTGTCTTTTGACACCGTTTATGGTGGAGGCTCATGGACTTGTTGATTCTTAGGTATATTAGGAGGTTGATGAGGCCATACTGGGATTAGAGATTGCTGGAAAAGGAGAATGTGAATTCCAGAACTGAGAGCCTGAAAACCTATTGATTACTAAGTGACTTGAGTTTTAAGGATTTATGACTCCTTCCGCAGTAGATGCTTATAGCGTGGATTTGTATGCAGCAATGCTCGACAGTGGTAATGTGCTGCATTCGAGCAATGCCTGATAATCCACTCTTGGAATCCTATAGATAATTTGGTAATACTACTTGATATTGACGTAGAAATTATTTTACTCATTGATCTGATCCCAGTTGGCCTCTTAATAATGTATTCTTCATATGTGATCTTGCCATCAAATATTTTTCTGACGCCAAATGTCGTCTTTTCTTTAAACCGAAGGTCTCAGCATCAGAGGGGCGCAGGAGGAAGATCCCCCAGACCCACAGCTCATGAGACTAGACAACATGTTACTGGCAGAAGGTGTATCCGGACCCGAGAAAGGAGGAGGAGCTGCAGCAGCCGCAGCGGCGGCGGCAGCATCAGGCGGAACCTCAGACAACTCGATAGAACATTCCGACTACAGAGCCAAACTCAGCCAGATCCGGCAGATTTACCACACAGAACTGGAGAAATACGAGCAGGTATTCTAGATTATATCTTATCCATGCCGTATGATGACATTGTCAGGTGGAACACAGACTAACAGAAAAATATATGTATAGTGTTGGCCATTGCAAAACCCTCAAAAAAGGCTACATATTTTATATGATCGGACTACAGACTGCCACTCACAACACTTTGCCGGTGGTTTGTAGTCAGATTCACGGCTCCAGTTGCCGCAATTGTGAATTTGATGTGGAAAAATTCCGCAATGGCAAACTTGGACCAAGTGAGTTACCCCAGTAGTACGTCTGAGCAAGAGAGCCCAGAGAGGGGTGGTGCAGCTTTCCGGATATAGGGCAAGCTAGAGATTGCGGCCACAAACCCTCCTTAGAACCACATTGAGGGCTACATGCGCCCATGTCTTTTAAGGCACATTGTGAATGCAGTAATCTGTCACCAGATTTTACAATACCTGATGATACTGGTGCCTTTATTTTGAAATAAATCTATATCGAAATGGCTGCATAATCCTGATATATAATTGATCACTTTAGGAGTCCAGCTGGACGCATCAAATACTCCTATTAATATCAAGCTGGAAAAACATTATAAAATGATTGTAGAGTAAATACACTGGCCTCATCAGGTCTATCTTTTTTAAGTAATGTATAGAGTCTGTATTGGGAAACCTGGTGAAAGATCCACTTTAAAGAAGCATGCTATACCCATTATCTCAGCTCACACCTCAATGACAGTAGCTACTTGACAAGTTGTCTTCAGAAGGATCCCAGGTTGCCCAGTTTGGTAGATGTGGTCACATACTGGTAACTGAAAGATGACCACTAAAAGCTCATATTGGCCGTACGCCCCTAGAAGCTGTTAACGTGGACTGGCTGAATAGTCGTCTTCATGCGTCCGTATGAATGTTGCTCTACATTTCCATCATGCACATTATCTAAGGGCATTACATATATACATAAGATAAATGCCACGCTACAGACTTGCAGCTTGCGGCATCAGCAGCCGACATGCACGTATACGTGAGTGCCCCTGTTAGCCCCGGAGCTGCCTGCAGTGTACACAGTGCATACAATGTGCAGCTTTTAGCAACGGTCTGCTCGTAGAAAAGCGCCCTGTACATTATCCGCAGCCGCTGTAATTTAGATGACACTTTGAGAGCTGCCTTTCCAGAAGCTGCACTCGAAGTTGGTTTTTGCTAAAGGCAAAATGATGGTGGCGAGGGTCCCCTGTGCCCCAGAACATCTGGGAGACCTGGTTGTCACAGACATGGATCTCTCCTGAGTTCACCCCAAATTGAGAATTTGCAAAACAGCCAGGATATCATTTGGGGATACAAAAAGTACGATGAAAGGAAAGGTATGGGTAAAAAAAAAATCTCAGCATTGCTAACTCATTAAAAATCGTAAAATTAATTCCCCCATTTTCATGGGAACACATGACTCGCATATAGCGGAGCCCAAACTCTGTAAGAGCTTAGCACTACGGTTTCCTAGCAAATGAGTAGGTGTCTGGATTATTAGCACATTCATGAGATTCAGATATCCGCATTGTGCGCTTTGAAGTCAAGAAATGTGCAAAAAACTGTCAGTCTATTATACGCATATATATACTCCAACATAAAAGCAGGCCGCGTAATACCCAATGTAAGTAACCCCATTAAACCAGCCCGGCATCCTCCTCCTCCAGAAATAAAGAAGAAGGTAACACAGCCGTTAATGGAACCACAGCAAAAGAAATCACTTTGGCAGAAGTGCACGCGTCTTTCTTAAGGGCGTACCCGGGTTTTAATTATCTAAATGTAAATACTTAACGAATTTTACTTAGAGTAATGAGCTAGAGTGCATACTACATAAATGAGATGTTCTAATTAATCTTGTATGAACTAGTGCTTTAAAGGGATGCTGGGTGAATCCCACAAACCCTGGGCTCGTGCCAAATTGCTAATCAGCCTTTCAGTTCATACATGGCTTCCCTTAATAAGCGGAGATAACGTTCCGCAAGCATTTCAGGAAATAAATCCCCACTTATTCCCAGCGACACGTGCAAAAAAAAGCAACATTTCACTGCCGAATTCCAAACTCTCACCGCAGGCACTAACGGGTCGGCAGCTTTCTCCATCCTATTGATTATGAGCATTTATCTGGTAATAATATTGTTCGTCTCTTTTCTTTTTACATCTATTTTAGTAATGGAAAAGAATCATTTCTTATGTGCTCCTCCTCAACTTACATAGTTGCATGTAGCTGCTAACTGTCTGTTGTACCCGGCGCCGGTCACTGACCGCAGCAGTTTCTCTTCCATTGACAGGGCAGGACTATTAGTGTCATTCTGATTGGCAGTGGGCTTCCGCTCCCTAATTGGGGGAAGCCGGCTATCAATCAGCGTGACACAGCGGTCCTGCCCTGTCAGCAGGAAGAGAAACTGCTCCTCTGTTGATAGGGGTAGCTGAATCTCTGGCAGGAGCGGTCAATGACCGTTGCTGGGTACAACAGACAGGTACTTACCTCTGTTAGCAACTACATGCCATTTTTTAAAGTCCCGGATGTCCCCTTTAAAGGCTTGTTTGCCAAAGCCCTTTAATGATTACACCCAGGGTTGGACTAGCCCACCATAGAACCGGAAAATCCTCTGGTGGGCCCTGACTTCTCCTTCAGGAGAGTTTATACTTGCAGCTGCTATATGGTTCTTGGGTGGGGGAGAACCTTGCTCCACCATCTGGATTTTAACAGTGTCTGAACAATCACGTGATAACTGATCAAATCCACAAGCAGAGCCAAATCCTAACATTGTGTATCTTATGGCTATACCACCTGATACAGTGCTTGCTGAAAATTTAGTCAAGGTCCGAAGAATCACTGTAATGATAATGCACTGGTTTTGTATAGATGAAATGTGGGCTCTCAGAATCAAGTCCTCTGGTGGATCCAATCTTCTTCAGTCCGACACTGATTACATCCATACCTTGTGCTATTTTGTTTGAAAATTGTAGAGAAATACAGCTTTGAAGTTTTAATCCCAAGTGCAGGAGGTGGACACTATAATTGCTGCTCTCCTACCTGTCTCCCTTTTTCTGCTGCCAAAAGTGGCCTCTGGTCTTTGACTGACAGGTCACTCTTCTGTCAGTAAGGCCTTTTTCACACTTCAGTCATTCGGCGCCAGTCAAAATCTGCCAAAGTGTGAAAAAACGGATCCACTTTTTTTTGGCGGATCCATTTTTTCCCCATTCAGTTGCATTAGTGACGGATGGTCGTCCGTTTGATCCGTCATACGACGGATTTGTCAAAAATTTGGCGTCCGCTGTCTTGAGTAGACGGACATTGGAACGTTGTTTTGTCTGCGTCAAAATCACGGACCATGACGGATCCGTCGCGTCCGCCGTTTTCTATAATGGACGCTTATGGGTGGCGGATCCGTCGTCATCCATTATTGACAGAATCCGACAACGGAATCCGTTATTGTATGCTGAGCATGCCCAGAACACCCATCTGGGGGTCTCTCTCTCTATCAGCACGTCCAAGGTTCAATAGTTCACTTTGGCATTCTTGACGGATCCGTCTAAAAACGGATCCGCAGCATCAGTTTTCAACAATATACAACGGATCCGTTATTTTCACACTTTGGCGGTCTGGGACTGACGCCAGACGACAAGTGTGAAAGAGGCCTGAGACTGACTGTCACTTCCCAACAGAAGCCTAATGTGTACAGGTGTCCATCTCTACACATAACAAACAGATGAAGTTGCACTCCGTGGTGCTACAGCATGTAAACGTGAAATACAGGTGCTTCTGACAAAATTAGAATATCATCAAAAAGTTAATTTATTTCAGTTCTTCAATACAAAAAAGTGAATCTCATATATTCTATAGAGTCATTAGTAATATATTTTATAGGAAAAACACGTCAGCATCAGTGACGTCGTATGTCAGGTGGCTCCTTGGCGCTTTTATTTGAATTTTAAACCTATTTAAAGAATGTAACCGTGCTGTCTATACTTGTTCCGTTGTGGTATTTCCTGAAGAAATAGTCAGATAGACTCTGAAACACGTTAAATAAACCACGATTTTATTTCCTCAACACGTCTGGTTTTGAATTAGCTGGCAGCGCGGATCACAATCCACAAATCTTCCCATATAACAATATAGAGTCATTACACACAGAGTGATCTATTTCACGTGTTTATTTCTGTTAATGTTGATGATTATGGCTTACAGCCAATGAAAACCCAAAAGTCATTATCTCAGCAAATTAGAATAATTAACAAAAAACACCTGTAAAGGCTCCTAAGCGTGTAAAAAGGTCCATTAGTCTGTTTCAGTAGCTCCACAATCATGGGGAAGACTGCTGACTTGACAGATGTCCAGAAGGCAGTCATTGACACACTCCACAAGGAGGGGAAGCCACAAAAGACCATTGCTAAAGAAGCTGGCTGTTCACAGAATGCTGTATCCAAGAATATTAATGGGAAGTTGAGGGGATGGAAAAAGTGTGGTAGAAAAAGGTGCACAAGCAACCGGGATAACCACGGCCTTGAAAGGATTATTAAGAAAAGGCCATTCAAAAATTTGGGGGAGATTCACAAGGAGTGGACTGCTGCTGGAGTCATTGCTTCAAGAGCCACCACACACAGATGTATCCAGGACATGGACTACAAGTGTCACATTCCTTGTGTCAAGTCACTCATGACCAATAGACAACGCCAGAAGCGTCTTACCTGGGCCAAGGAGAAGAAGAACTGGACTGTTGTCAGTGGTCCAAGGTGTTGTTTTCAGATGAAAATATATTTTGCATTTCATTTGGAAATTGCGGTCCCTGAGTCAGGAGGAAGAGTGGAGGCCACAATCCAAGCTGCTGGAGGTCTAGTGTGAAGTCTCCACAATCAGTGATGGTTTGGGGAGCCATGTCATCTGCTGGTGTAGGTCCACTGTGTTTTATCAAGACCAAAGTCAGCGCAGCCGTCTACCAGGACATTTTAGAGCACTTCATGCTTCCCTCTGCCGACAAGCTTTCTGGAGATAGAAATGTCATTCTCCAGCAGGACTTGACCCCTGTCCACACTGCCTAAAGTACCAATACCTGGTGTACAAACAACAGTATCACTGTGCTTGATTGGCAGCAAACTCGCCTGACCTTAACCCCATAGAGAATCTATGGAGTATTGTCAAGAGGAAGATGAGACGCCAGACCCCACAATGCAGACGAGCGGAAGGCTGCTATCAAAGCAACCTGGGCTTCCATAACCCCTCAGCAGTGCCAAAGGCTCATCGCCTCCATGCCACACTGCATTGATGCAGTAATTGATGCCAAAGGAGCACGACCAAGTACTGAGTGCATTTACAGAACACACATTTCAGGAGGACAACATTTTGGATTTTACAATCAATTTTCCAGCTGGTGTTATGAATTATTATAATTTTCTGAGATAATGACTTTTGGGTTTTCATTGGCTGTAAGTCATAATCATCAACATTACCAGAAATAAACACGTGAAATAGATCACTCTGTGTGTAATGACTCTATAGAATATGTGAGTTTCACTTTCTGTATTGAAGAACTGAAATAAATTAACTTTTTGATGATATTCTAATTTTTTGAGAAGCACCTGTATATGAATAAACATGAAATATGAACTCCTCCCTCAGTGACTTGCCATCCTTACTCGAGATTCTGCACAGGCGCTGTTATTTCCTGTAGTCACAGTAGAGAGACCAGCACATGCCATTCTGATATTTCAGAAAAGGCACAAATGGAAAGATGAATATGAAAAAAATAAAAAAAGCTCAAATCGAGCAATTCCTAATGCTCGGATGCTCATTTCAAGTAACGAGTATAATGGGAGTCGATGGGAAATCCAAGCATTTTTTTTGGGGGGGGTCAGTGAAAATGTTGAAATGGATGGAAAAAGTGCTGAATGGAAGGAGAAAAGCATGGGGAAGACCCCAGGAAGCTTCTCTGACTCCCAGATGATCGCTTCTGAGAACAATGCTGTCACACTTTTACTCCACTTTAACGACTGAAAATAAGCATTCAAAATCAAAGACAAATTGGAGCGAACAGGAAAAAAAATATTTAAAAAACATTATTTCCTGTATAATGACTTGTATATAAGGCAAAATTTAAAAGATTTAAAAAAATAATAATTTAAGTAAACCAAAATTGAAGTTTTTATTAAAAAAAAATAAAATTTCAATATAATTTATGAAGGAAGCAAGAACTGCCAAAATATGATGGAAGGGGGACTCCCGCATACACATTCTGTTCAAATTGTCATGTAGTGGTACTCCTAGACTCACAAAGGCTATGCACTAAGTGCAAAACCTGCAAAAAATTACAAGCAGGGTTATCCATACACCCTTGAAGGCACCAACTTGTAGTGCCTCATTCAAATATTGTGAGCAAAGTATGACTCTGCACACGGTGCAAAGTAAAAAAATATATATAGGTAGTGGTCATCCATACACCCTTGAATGCAACAACTGTAGTATCTAATTCAAATCTTAAGAAAGTGTTATTGTTCTACATCTACACTCATAAAGGCTCTGTATACAGTGCAAAGCCAGAAAAAAAATTATAAGGAGGGTCATTCATAGACCATTGAAGGTAACAACTGGGGTGCCTCATTCAAATATTGAAGATTAAAAACTCTGTGCTGCTGTTATCTGGTGGTGTAGAAAAGTTGAGGCTAATCCAGGCTTTGTTCATTTTTATCAGTGAGCCAGTCAGTGCTTTCTGTTAACAGGTGAAAGCGCCTGTCTGTTATGACTCCCACGTAGCACTAAAAATCCGCTCAGACAAGACTCTAGCAGCAGGGCAGCACAACATCTCCAAAGCATAGAGGGACAGCCCATGCCAGGTGTCCAGTGTTGTGAATGAGCAGAGGCTCCCTCTGGTGGTTACAGACAGTACTGAACCTTCCAGAGAGGAATGGCAATCTGGGATCACGAACTGGACTGATATAAGGGAGGTTCCCTCCCATGATGGTCGCCGGTGATCAGTTGTTCTGGTCTCAATTGTGGTTCCTGGTTCATTTGGAAGTTTGCTGGTGTCTTGCCTGCATCTGCTGCTTTCAGATAAGATATTTTCTTCTTTTCTTTTTGTGCTTGCTATTTGCATTTTTTTCTGCACATTTGTGAAGGACAGCCATGTCCCCTCCTGGGGCCTGAGCTCCTCACAGTTTGTCTGTAGCCACTGTTATTTTTTCATCTGCGTTTTCAGCGGCTGCAGCTTGGTTTTGTTCACACTGAGATCTGATTTAGTGGGTGGCGAGATCGTGTGATCTTAGTATTTTTGTAATCAGAATTGTTGGATTTTTGTAGGGTTTTCTGGGTTGCAGAAAGTAATCTCTCCTGTCCTTTCCTATTTAGTCAGCTTTTGGCCCCAGCATTTGCTCAATCTGTTTTCTGCCTTTGTGTTTTCATCTTGTCTAACCGCCATTATATGTTTGGGGTTTGCCTATTCCTTTGGGGCTCTACTCCGGGGCAGTTAGCTTTCCTGTTTCTATCTTTAGGTGTAGTTATCTCTCAGGCTGTGACGAGGCGTCTAGGATCAACGTAGGAACGCTCCACGGCTACCTCTAGTTGTGTGGTTAGTTCAGGTTTCTGCAACCCATTAGTTACCAACATCACAGGTGTTCGGCTGCCCTGCTGTTGTTCCTGTCCTCTACCGTACATAACAGTCCAGCTTTGAGACCCAATAGTTGAAAGTTGCAGAGGAATTAGGAAGTTTGCTGGTTAGGTTGGCCAGGTATTGTTTTACCATCTTTTAGAACTTTTCCCTTTTTGTCAAAAATGCCCCATCATCAGGCCCTGGACGTAGGGAGGGTGTCATGAAATTGTTCCAGGCCTTTGAAATTGTCCCCTTTCCTCTGCTGTACCTGGTGTTTGTGTCTCCCTTGCCTTTTCTCCTTTGTTGTGCAAAGAAGCTTGCCCCCTGTCGCTAGAGTTGTTTGATGGAAATTTTTTAAACATATTTTCCACAATGGACTTCTGGTATAACATAATTTTAGTAGACCTCTCCTCCTTAGGAAGGAGAGATGGAAGGTTCTCCTTGTAGCTTGGCTCTAGCAAGTGAAAAACCAGTACTTTTTTTTTTGGCCAGTATGAATATAACGTGAGGGTCATGGGAAAGGCAGCGGTACCTAAAGTCAGCCAAATGTGCCAAGCTCCCTACAGCCAACACTTCCCTGTCTCCACCATGATGACGACTCTCCATCTCCTCATTCCCCACTTTCAACCCACCCAGTAGGAGAGATGGGACAAAGCTTGTTTGGGTACTAGCCTCTGTTCCTCCTCAGCCTCCACTCTTCATTGTTACCTTGTCCATGCTGAGCAGATGGGTTAAGGCTAGGCTGGGTAGTATCTCCCTGTTTCATGTGTTCCTCCATCTCCACCTGGTCCGCTTACAAAGCTTCAGCATTAATTGTGAGCAGCGACTGTTTAAGTAGTGTTTAAGCACAGAACCAGGATCACTTCCGTTCACCATCTTTGTGGACTCCTCAAAATCTTGGATAATTGCACAAATGTCAGACACCCATGCCCACTCTTCAGTTATTATGTGCAGAGGATGATCAGAATACTGACGGGTGTGTTGGAGCTGGTATTTGACAGCGGGTCTCTGCTGCTCACAAAGCCTTACCAGCACATGCAGGGTGGAGTTCCAGTGCATGCTTACGTCGCACACCAGACGGTGAACTGGCACTTGCATGCATTGATGCAGCACTGCTAGATCTGTCTTGCGGAAATGGATGCTGATGCGGCGTACCTTGACCAGAAGCTTTGGCAAATCTGGGCAGGTTTTCTGAAACCGCTGAACCACGAAGTTGAGCACATAGTCCAAGCAGATTACGTGTGTGAGCTTGCAAAGTTTTACAGCCACCAAGTTATGGCCATTATTACACAAGAGCATGCGTGTGGCGAGAGCCACAGATCTGTCTGATCTGTTATTCCTTTCAATAACTCTGCGGCGGTGTGCGGTTTTTCTCCTAGACAAATTAGCTTCAGGAGAGCCTGTTGCCGTCTTGCTGAGGCAGTGCTGTAGAGCTTTCTGGCTGATGTGGACGACTAGCTCTGAGATAAGAAATCTGAGTTGGAGGATGAGGAGGAGCAGGAGTTGGTGAAGGAACTGGAAGAGGAAACCCTGTTAGAAGTAGGGCCAGCAATCTTCGGCGTTGGTAGCACATGTGCCGGGCCAGGGTGGGACTCGGTCCTGGCCTCTTCAGTGTTTTCTCCCAGTATGCCGTCAAGGGGGAAGTGTAGCGTTCTTGGCCACAAGCGCTTGTCTGTCATGAAGTGTACAATCCCAGTAAATGCATTGGTAAGGACACGGGTGATGTTGCTGACCACATGCCACATCGGGAGAAGTAGTGGCGGCTGGGGACTAAGTACCGAGGGATAGCTACCGCCATGAGTTGGCAGAAATTTCTAAAAGCCTTATCGGCAACATTTCTACGGCAAGCTGCCTGGAAGTGTGCCTGTTTAGTGTTTGGACCTGTAGTCGGGTGGCTGGGAACTTTATTTTTCGTTCCAAAGCCTGTGGTAAGGACAGCTGAACGCTGTGCTGGGATATTGTGCCTGATATTGGTACGTCAAAATGTGCAAGGGTAGGAGCAGGGCGGGAGGCATCTGCTCCAGTGTCATTGATAGGGTATTGGGAGCACATAGGAAGAAGCAGTGGTGTGAACAGCTGGCACCAATTGTGGACCCAGGTGTTCAGCTCCCCGAGTTGGGTGCTTAGATGACATGTGCCTGATCATGCTGGTGGTGGTTGGGTTCTTAGTGGTCAGGTCCATGCTGATCTTGGCATGGCACAGGTTGCAAATTGCTTGTTTTTCTCTCAGAACTCTCTTTAAAAAAGTCTCAGACTCGACAACAGCTAACTCTTTGATGGAGAAATTCATGAGTGTCATTGCTCTGCGGAACAGTTGCCTGCCTTCTTCCACTGGTCGCCGCACGGCCTCTTTCTTCCTCTCAGCGCTGCTGTCCTCGCTCTGCATGCCAACTTCCCATGTTGGGTCAGTGACTTCGCCATCCACCACCTCGTCTTCCGCCATCGCACCATGGTCCTCCTGACTTGGTGACTTAACAACCTGAGTTATCGGCAACTGTGTCTCGTCATCATTTACCTCCTCAGACAAAATTTGCTGTTCCCCTCGGTCATCTTCTTGTGGCCGTGGCTGCTCTAAGTTTAGTGCATCACTAAATAACATCTCCTCCTGTCCCTCTTGGAACTTGTAGGGTGAGAGGCCACAATTTAAAAATTTATGATGTAAAGAATTCCTCGGACTGTGCTATGTGGGATCACTGTTCTCCTGGGACTCAACATGGTGGGACAAAGGTGGATCAGGGTGTGGATTAATTGATCCAGACACTTGACCGTGTGGAAAACTGTGGTGCTGCCAAGCATGGTGGAAGCATTATCTGCTATCCCACCGTCCTTCTGCTCTGGTTTCGGTAGAGGGTTCCCGTGCCTCTCTGCAGAGTGGGACAGGAAGCTATGTGTCGTGGATGGGCGTGTTTTATTGCTTCAGCAACAGTAGTAGTCGCATCTGCGCCACGGCTCCTGCGTACACCATCATCAGCACTTCCACTTTCTCATCCCTTACCGCACGCCTTATGCATTTTCTAATTGGTAGGTTTCAGAAAAACAACTTTCCTTGATTAATTGAAATTAAAATAATAAATATTTAAAATAAATATAAAAAAATGTGTCCGCTGTAGCAGGCCAGGCGTTCGTTTTTAAATTTCAAATCACCGTAATTTCATACAAAGCATGTTAAACTGTATGGATGACAATACAGTCAATCACCCCTCCCCCCCCAAAAAAAACAAACCGTGGTCACCTGCGGCAGCTATATAGCAATGGACTTCAAAGCCCCAAGCCCTGCTTAGAAGCTATATTTTGCACTTTCCCTGCTCCAGCAACCGTCCCTAAGCCAAATGCAGAGTGTATCGCACAGAAACAGCAAAGTACAAGATTAGCCCTTAGAAGGACTTTTATTATGATGGTTCAGCAAAGTATCACCACTGGAGGACTCTGATTCCCAAAACTGTGCACACACAGGCCTGGACAACTACTCTTACCCTCCAATCAGAGGTGTCACTGAGCTGTGCAGTGGCTTCAGCGGGCAGAGCGTGGTGGCGCCATTCCATTTACAACCTCTGATAAGGTCATGCAGCCAGCCAATCACAGTAATGCCACTACCAAGATGGCTACGTCATTACAGTGACTGACACGTAATCCCCGCATGCTTATTATCTGTGTAACAGGCACCAAACGTGGGGTGGGACTCGAGCTTCAAATCCGAGCAACAGTCAACGCTTGATGAGCAGCCAGGTACTTGAATGACATCAGTGTCACCGAGCATGCTCGCTCATCACTAGTAGGTGGTGAACCCGTTTAAATGTTTCCTGCATTGATGAAAAGCTGGATGGATCCTCCTGTTCTAACAAAGTGCACAGAAAAAAAAAAGTTGTGTGGCCAATGTTACTCTCCTTAGTGCCAGAGACTGGTAGACGTCGCAGGCAGTGAATAGGAGGAGGTCTCCACAGGATGTAAGTGGTACCCATCAGACGACTGCAGCCGATTACCCGGGATCCAGCTTCTCTGACACTCGAACTCAAGAGTGTGCCCCAGCAATAGTCGCTATCCTCTTTGCGTCTGCTCATTTCTCCTGCAGTGGCCACTACAGGGAAAACAAAGTATTACATACAGGAATGCCAACCTGAAGTTTTATTTTCCTCCTGTTCAACTTTTAAAAAAAATCATAGATTACTTTTTTTTTTTTTTTTAAATTTCATAGACATGCATATATTTATATTTATGTGTGAACATCCCCGTCCTATTTTTACAGTTTATTGATGCATGATCACTGAGATCATTAGAGCCCTGTGTAAGCAGGTCACTGGATGCTCAACCCAGACAAGGAGAAGACTCAAGTAACCAACTTAACTTAATTTGAACAGAAAGTAAATCGTGGGGAACATTGTCATTACAATATATGATAATAGCAAATTTATTACCAGCGCACTATAACTCTCGCTTGATTTCACTGCGTTATATGTCCAGTTTCTAATGAGAACAACGTTCACAGTAATAAAGGTATCGCTACAATGATCCCCTTTATGGTCCAGGCCCTAGCGGGGGTATCCGGTTCTTCCCGCTAGGCTGCAAGTCTTTCTGACACAGTCAATCAATGCTCTCTGGGCCTCCCATACTCTGGCCGGTCCCCAGCCAGTCTGTTGCACCACCCCGACTGATCCCTGTACCATACGTCAATATCAGAAGTAACAGCCTGCTTCACTCACGCCTCTTGTCACTGCCGCAGACGTTAACTTCCAGATTAGAGTACTCCCCACATCTTCGGTGCTTGACCTGCACCTGTCGTCTGCTGGGTCTGGACCTTGGGTCTTGTCTGGCATGGCTGGTCTCTGTATCTTGACTGGCGTAGGGCTGGACCTCAGGTCTTGATCAGGGTGATCTGGTCCATGGATCTTGGCACAGCCTGTATCTCACTCGCGGGCACACAGCAGCCCGCTGGTCTGGTCACCCAAGTGCGTCCAGCGATCTCGACTGTGACGTCCCTCCGAGCACATATCCTGCTGCTCTCTCTCGTTGGTGACAAATCTCTTTCCACCTTACCACATCAGCCTTTTCTTTTGTGGAACTGCGTCACGAATGTCATTTGATCCTGGTGCTCCATCTAGATTTGTCCTTCTTGAAACAACCCCCCTCTAATTGGTTCCGATGGCTCTGATTGGGCAGTAGGTGGCAATCTCCGGTCACAAATGCCGCAGAGCTCTGAGGAAGCTCATCTTTCACGACACCCCCTTACACCTGTGTACTTTCAGGTGTTGAAATCAGTCTCTTACTAGGAGTTTCCCTTGAATGTCAGCTTTGTTTTTTACGTTGCTGTTCTGGACCAATTACTGTATTTTACGGATTATAAGATACACCTGTTTATAAGATGCACCACCTGTTTATAAGATGCACCACTAATTTTATGGAGGAAAATAGGAAAAAAAAGTGTTTTTATTAATAAAATGGTGCGTGTTATAATCCGCTTTTGCGATGGCTTACCTGGAGGTAGCGGTGGTGGAGCCGGGTCCCAGGTGCCAGGGTCGCTGCAGGAGGAGGCAGGAGATACTGCAGGCTCCAGGCTGGTAGGACGGAGTGTTCGGCGGCAGCAGGAGTCAGGTGATGGCTGCAGGCCCCAGGCTGGTATGACGAGGTGCTAGGGCTCCTCCAACATTTTGTGACAGCCTGGAGCCCCGCACCTTCCATACTTTCTAATGTGGTGGACTCCGGGAAAATGGCTGCTGGAGGCGGCGCATGTGCAATTGACATCTTGGGAGCCGAGATCTCGAGAGATGAGATCTCAGTGCCAAGATCTCAATTTGCGCATGTGCTGCCTCCGGCGGCCATTTACCCGAGTCCACCACATAGAAGATTTTGATAAGTGCGGGACTCCGGTCTGTCACAAAATGTGGTTGGAGCTGCCGCACCGCCAAACACCTCGTTGTACCAGTCTGGGGCCCGCAGCCATCACCTGACTCCTGCCACCCCCAAAAGCTTCTGGCAGCAGCGATGCTGGGACCCCGCTCCACCACAGATACAATTCGGATTATAAGACAAATACCCATTTAACCCAAAAAATTTTTGGGGAAAAGAGTGTGTCCTATAATCCAAAAAATCCAGTATTTTATCTTTTCTTATAATTGTATAAAGGCATTTCTAGATAATGTATTGGATCAACAGCTAATATCTACAATACCTGCTCTTCACTACCTCGGCTTTCACCAGATGATTAATGCGGGGAGCACAAAGAACCAGTATTAACCTGAAATCACCTTCAGCTGAATGTGCTGGGCAGCCGAACACCATTGTGGTTGTGTAACCATTCATGACTACTTACCCCTGCATTGGCTTAGGTGCCAATTTTCTGTTAACCATGTCATTTCTTTATAGCCCATTGCTGAAACAAAAACATCCCGTTTCCAATTCACTTATTTTGAGGCAAAGTTTCCATTGCTTTGTTAGGTACCTGAATAAAATGTGGAATTGACTCTGACCGTGAGGCGTCGTGGAACATTTAAGGCAATGTACAAATCCCACAACATTTTTATTGTTCATTTGCTTCTTAAAGCGAGCCTTCACTCAGTGTGACTACACATTTCTCATGTACGGTCGCTCTCCCTGGTGGCCCGTGTCTCCTTCCCAATGCCTTAAGGGCTGAGATTTGTTACTTCTGCGTGGGCCCCCATACACATTACACAAATGTCATTTGAACCCGTCGATGGCAGCAGGTTCCGACTACTGTCTGATGTGTATGGGGGTGCCGGCCTGATGGTCGGGAGAGATGGTGATCGTAGATGTCTTATTTTAGACTGCTGATCGCATTGTTTTCCTGGAGATAAGCTTCCAGCCGACATCTCAGTCAGCGGCTTTCTTTCTAATAGAAAACACAGGAACGCTCGACCGAACAAGTGCTCCTGTGTATGGAAGAGTAGGCTGAGATGGCGGTCAGCTGAAAACTCAGCGGAAGCATTGATCGGCCAACAGCCATCTAATGTATGTGGGCATCTTAAAGCAAAGCTTGCCTTCTCTGTGCTGTGGGATAGGAAAGACAGTGGAAATGCGGTTAGACTTGTCACTGCTGTGTGGCCAATGCCACTGCGGCGGCCATCTCTGATGGAGGAAGAACAGAACACCGGTCTGAGCAGAGGAGGCAGCAGAAGGTGAACTGAGGGTACGAGATGAGTGACTATATATGAGAAATGTGTATTCAATTTAAAGTCCAGGGTGGAGGGTTGCTTTAAGTGACTTTCTAAAAATTCATTAAAAATGTTCTTTTATTTTGCTGCTGTCTAATGTCTTCAAGTCCTTTATCTATCTGAGTCATCTACAAAAGTGTACAAATATGTCAGATCCTGGTTCTGATGGCACTCCCCCGACTTTCTCTCAATGTTGGATGTAGCAGTAGGGAGAAGGAGAAGATTGGACAGTGTGGAGGGGAGAGAAAGCATTTAAACTGTCAGGGAGGGCAGAGAAATAAGGCAAGCACATAAAAAAATAATAGTGCAGGATAGAAGCTGTGCTGATGTGATCTAATGGAGATAGCAGTACCCAGTATACACACAGACCTCACATCCAGCCTATATTACTGGGAGAGACACACAGACCTCACATCCAGCCTATATTACTGGGAGAGACACACAGACCTCACATCCAGCCTATATTACTGGGAGAGACACACAGACCTCACATCCAGCCGATATTACTGGGAGAGACACACAGACCTCACATCCAGCCTATATTACTGGGAGAGACACACAGACCTCACATCCAGCCTATATTACTGGGAGAGACACACAGACCTCACATCCAGCCTATATTACTGGGAGAGACACACAGACCTCACATCCAGCCGATATTACTGGGAGAGACACACAGAGCTCACATCCAGCCTATATTACTGGGAGAGACACAGACCTCACATCCAGCCTATATTACTGGGAGAGACACAGACCTCACATCCAGCCTATATTACTGGGAGAGACACACAGACCTCACATCCAGCCCCTATTACTGGGAGAGACACACAGAGCTCACATCTAGCCAATATTACTGGGAGAGACACAGAGATCTCACATCCAGCCTATATTACTGGGAGAGACACACCGACCTCACATCCAGCCGATATTACTGGGAGAGACACAGACCTCACATCCAGCCTATATTACTGGGAGAGACACACAGACCTCACATCCAGCCGATATTACTGGGAGAGACACACAGAGCTCACATCTAGCCAATATTACTGGGAGAGACACAGACCTCACATCCAGCCGATATTACTGGGAGAGACACACAGAGCTCACATCTAGCCAATATTACTGGGAGAGACACAGACCTCACATCCAGCCAATATTACTGGGAGAGACACAGAGATCTCACTTCCAGCCTATATTACTGGGAGAGACACACAGACCTCACATCCAGCCGATATTACTGGGAGAGACACACAGAGCTCACATCTAGCCAATATTACTGGGAGAGACACAGAGATCTCACATCCAGCCTATATTACTGGGAGAGACACACAGACCTCACATCCAGCCTATATTACTGGGAGAGACACACAGACCTCACATCCAGCCTATATTACTGGGAGAGACACACAGACCTCACATCCAGCCTATATTACTGGGAGAGACACACAGACCTCACATCCAGCCGATATTACTGGGAGAGACACACAGACCTCACATCCAGCCTATATTACTGGGAGAGACACACAGAGCTCACATCTAGCCAATATTACTGGGAGAGACACAGAGATCTCACATCCAGCCGATATTACTGGGAGAGACACAGACCTCACATCCAGCCTATATTACTGGGAGAGACACACAGACCTCACATCCAGCCGATATTACTGGGAGAGACACAGAGACCTCACATCCAGCCTATATTACTGGGAGAGACACACAGACCTCACATCTAGCCTATATCACTGGGAGAGATACACAGACCTCACATCCAGCCTATATTACTGGAGAGACACACAGACCTCACATACAGCCTATATTACTGGGAGAGACACACAGATCTCACATCCAGCCTATATTACTGGGAAAGACACACAGAGCTCACATCCAGCCTATATTACTGGGAGAGACACACAGACCTCACATCCAGCCTATATTACTGGGAGAGACACACAGACCTCACATCCAGCCTATATTACTGGGAGAGACACACAGACCTCACATCCAGCCGATATTACTGGGAGAGACACACAGACCTCACATCCAGCCGATATTACTGGGAGAGACACACAGACCTCACATCCAGCCTATATTACTGGGAGAGACACACAGACCTCACATCCAGCCGATATTACTGGGAGAGACACACAGACCTCACATCCAGCCTATATTACTGGGAGAGACACACAGACCTCACATCCAGCCGACATTACTGTGAGAGACACACAGACACATAGACCCAGCCTATATTACTGGGAGAGATACACAGAGCTCACATCCAGCCTATATTACTGGGAGAGATACACAGAGCTCACATCCAGCCTATATTACTGGGAGAGACACACAGACCTCACATCCAGCCGACATTACTGGGAGAGACACACAGACACATAGACCCAGCCTATATTACTGGGAGAGATACACAGAGCTCACATCCAGCCTATATTACTGGGAGAGACACACAGAGCTCACATCCAGCCTATATTACTGGGAGAGACACACAGAGCTCACATCCAGCCTATATTACTGGGAGAGACACACAGACACATAGACCCAGCCTATATTACTGGGAGAGACACACAGACCTCACATCCAGCCGACATTACTGGGAGAGACACACAGACACATAGACCCAGCCTATATTACTGGGAGAGACACTCCCACAATAGGAATAGATTAGATTAAGTCAGGAGAGATATGTCATGATGAATAGCTGTTTGAAATTTTACATTATTACTATTATTATTTTTTTTTGCTAGGCATGCAATGAATTCACTACCCACGTGATGAATCTCCTGAGAGAGCAAAGCCGGACGCGCCCCATCTCCCCTAAAGAAATTGAAAGGATGGTGGGCATTATCCACAGGAAGTTCAGCTCCATCCAAATGCAACTGAAGCAAAGCACGTGTGAAGCGGTCATGATCTTGAGGTCAAGGTTCCTCGATGCCAGGTCAGTGTGGCGTTGAACTAGTATTACTAGTAATAACTCATTAGTGACGATCGATACAACTTTAGTACTGCAAAGCTTTCCCGGAGTCCTGAATGGTTAGAGACGACCATTGTGAGCTCCTTGTACAGTTAAGTGTAAGATCACATTAGCAGAGCAGGATAAAGCGTTGACAGCCCGGTGCTGGGTATAATGGTTGCTATTTGCCATTGTCACTTTTTTTTTTGCAAAGAAACGGAAATAAACGAGACAAAAAATGGCTCAAAATTCATTTTTTTTTTTAATTGTAAAATAATGTTGCCTTAAATTCTCAAGAGTCTTTTATGTTCTCCGACTTCCAGAACACAACATGGCACGAAGACGGCGTGGAGCTAGCCAAAATGCGAAACTTCTAGCTATTCGATTATCACATCACTGATCACAGGCCGACTAAGTGTCAGGGAAACTCGAGAGCAAAAATGCACCAATTTATCACAGAGACTTCCACACTTGAGTAAATAACATAAAAATTACACAGAAAATGTTCCGGCTGTGTGAATTGCTTAACTTAGCAAGCGAAGCGTAACACGGAAAGTTGCTTGGAAAGGTTGCGTTAACTCTTTCCTGCAACCGTCATCGGGGGTAGTAAATGATAGTGGTGCTGACGGATAGGAATGGAAGTAGAACGAAGAATATGAGAGCAATGAGATCCTAGCAGCCTCAGGCAGGCAGTTTGCCGAATGCCTTATGGCACAGTAGCCCCGAGGCCTGCACATTTCAAGGCTTCCCACAGGGAGGTTGTCTGAATCCTATGAAACATGTATAACCGCCTGAGTGTGAACCCATCTGTGCTGGGAACTGTATCCTTCAATCCTCGGATGGTTACATCAAGGCTGAAAGACAAAAAAGGAGAATAAAAGTCCTTAGGACGAGGTGGAAGTCAAGACCACCACAAAAAACTGGGTACATCCCCCCTACTAGTGCAAAATGAGCCTGGGGTTGTGATGGCCTCACACACCTGGAGATCGCATAATGTCTTCCCGCATTGCGACACCCCCGGATAACTCAATTCTTGCTTTTCTTCCACAGGAGAAAAAGACGTAACTTCAGTAAACAGGCTACAGAGATCCTAAATGAGTATTTCTACTCCCACCTCAGCAACCCTTACCCAAGCGAGGAAGCCAAAGAGGAGCTGGCAAAGAAGTGCAGTATCACAGTGTCACAGGTGAGACAGTCACAGGCGCTTCCACTCTCACAGATTTGGAATATTTGCCCATTTCGGTCTTCTTTTGGGGAGGGAAAATATGCATCTATTAAAAAAGCAAAAAAAATGCTGATTGCTGGTGTTACGGAAAGTGTGATTCATTAATTACAACTAATTGCAATTAGTATAATTTGGTGTAATTAATGCATTACGAGTCATTAGAAATACTATACCCCTGTGCATTAGGCATTTAATTGGGTTAAAACAATGGAATTCTTCCTGCCTGTGGTTAGAGCCATTGTTCCCTCTCCCACTTCCGAGGTGGCCATTTACAATCTCACCGTGCTCAGTGAGCAAGGCTGCAGCAGATGTAAAGGACACATATTTCTAAATGCCACAGGACCCAGCCCTGCAATGGGTCTGTGCCAGTGTGTGCCCCTCCGTCTGTGGGCCCTGTCACGTCTCATATGTCAAACATGACATTTCCAGGAGTGTGTCTGGCATATGCCAAATTTCTACAGGCCAACGAGGCTGCTCATTTCCAAATCCCACTTTGAGGGGTCTATTTGCGAGGCTTGATTTTTGAGTTTTGCATCACTTTAACCCTAGGAGTTTTTCTTCATGGATTATAAGTATGTGTTGAAATGACACATTGGGTTATACTGACACAATGACAATATTTCTCCCTGAGCTAAACAGGCTGTGATTTTCTAACATTAACATATTCATGGAGCTCAGGCTCGGTGTGGAACTGATCGTGTATTCACAAACAACCTCCTGAAACCAGAATAATCACGACTGCGAAAAAGAGAAACTTGCATTCATGTATACAGAGAAATGTGCATTTAAATATATACTTAATCGTTTCTTCTATTAACTATCTTTTTGGTCCCTCTGTTATTCCTCCTGGACAGTAGGGTGTTGGCATTTCTCTTGTGAAAGGGGCATGTCCTCACAGTTTTATGTCGATATTCTCAGACTATATAGGGACACATCCTGATCACAACACCCATATATAAATCAATACCTAAGACAGAAACAGAAGTAACATATACCCTGTTGTAAGTAAATAAGTAAACGCAACAGTGAAAATAAATAGGATACTCATTTTTGATTAAAAAAAAAACACTGTAAAAACCATCCCACCAGTGTCAAGGTGTCCCCAAAAAAGAAAAGATGCTCTGGAAAAAGAACAAAACCAAAAAGCATATACATCTCTTGTTGCACAAGAAACCATGCACAGTACACATACAAAGTATAATAATATTTAAAAAAGTGCAGAATAAAATATGGTGGGTCTAACCCATAAAAAATGTATATACAGGACTACAATGACCAATACATCTGATACAGATCACCCGCCTTTCCGGCATTGGCTGCACTTGTGTTAAATCACAACTCACTTTATGGCACCTATGTAATGTGTTAAAGCACACCTGTCACGCTGTATAGCAGATATATATATGTGATGTCAGTAATCTATATCAAAAGGGCAACATACTATATAACATGCGCATAGATATATGATAACATATATTTACCTGACAGAATGTCCAGTGGGTCAAAACGGAATCCGTTATACGCTGTCTCCGGCTAGAGGGTGACCGGGGTCTAAGCTGACCCTAAACTGGGGTCCTAACTAATCCCTCAACCTGGAGGTACTGTTAAAGGTACAGAGGTCCAGGCCACCAGCGTAAACCCTGTCTCCTATCAATCCCTGCCAACTGTATTCTAGTCCTAAGAAGGACCCTGAATACCACCAAAGGGAATGAACAGGTAACGGTTAATGAACAGAAAGACATACAAGAAAGACAAGAAATAAAGTAAATAAAGTCTTACATACAACACTCACACACAGTAGGAACACCTAAGGTCTCAGAGAAAAACTATAAGCTGTAAGAGTAAAAACAACTAAGGAGCTCTTAGCTTAAGTATTCTCAGAACCGATCCAGTCTGCTAGACTACATGAATGCTTTCACCGGCGTCTAACACCCAGACTGGCAGGTATATAAAGGAAGCTAATTAGAACATAATCAAAAGCAGCCGGGCGAGGCTGCACCTAGTCTTAGCAAAGAGCTAGGTAAAATTAACTATCTCATTACCAAAAAACAAAGAACCAGCAACTCAGCTGTGAGAAGTCAGAATGTGCAATCGCGACGATCTTTGTGGCGATGCACCCATGACAGTACCCCCCCTTCTACGAGGGGCCTCCGGACCCTCAGGGCCAGGTCTGCCCGGGTGAGTTGTGTGAAAGGTCCGAACTAATCGATCTGCGTTAACATCAGACGCAGGGACCCACGTCCCCTCCTCAGGACCATACCCCCTCCAATGAACTAAGTACTGAAGGGATCGGCGACTGAGACGTGAGTCAATGATTTTCGACCCATGAATTTCCACGTTATCATTGACCACCACTGAAGGAGGTAGAGGTGACGGTATGACTGGTGCCACATACTTTTTAAGTAATGACTTGTGAAACACATTATGATTTTTAAACGTAGGAGGGAGGTCCAGACGAAATGCCACAGGATTAATTATGGAACTGATCCTGTACGGCCCGATGAATCTGGGACCCAACCTCCAGGAGGAAACTTTAAGTTTTATATTCCTGGTAGACAACCACACCAGATCGTTCACCTTCAGATCTCGACCAGAAACTCTCCCCCTATCAGCCATCCGTTTGTAACGGTTCTCCGTAACCTTCAGTCTTAACTGATCTGGAACTATCAGTCTCCCTGGAAGTCCCACAGGGGCGTCCCCCTGAGCCCCCAATACCTCCCCCTCAAGCTCAGAGCATACAGCTGACACTACAACTCCCTCCTGAGGAATAGGAACCGGATCATCCATCCTCCCGGTCCCTGGGAAAGTATGAGATAAGGCATCAGGAAGCAACTTTATTGAGCAGTCATATGCGCGATGAGGAGGTAACTCTTTACACCCCTCCTCTGAGAACATCTCCCCAAAGTCCTCCAGAAAAGGAGGCAAAGTCCTAGGCACAACCGCACCGATGACCGTGCTCATGCAGTTATTCTTGCAAAATTCACCCCACTGGCTTATCTTTCTGGATTGCCAATCAATCACTGGGTTATGTTTAGCCAACCAAGGAAGTCCCAACACAATAGGAGTAGGTAGACCCTCCAACACATAACAAGACAATTGCTCTTTATGTATTGCCCCTACTCGAAGATCTATGTTATGAACAGCTTGTACCAAGCTACCTTGACCAAGAGGTCTAGAATCAATAGAGAGTATAGGGACCGGTTTGGCCAATACACTCAGTTGCATACCATGCACCTGGGCAAACCGAGCGTCCACCAGATTAGCCCCGGACCCACTATCAAGAAAAACAGAAATCCTCTCAGTTCTAGTACCAATCACCACCTCCGCAGGCACGAGAAACTGAGAGGGATTTGGGGACGAAATACACACTCCCAGGTTAACTCCTTGGCTCAAAGAGGTCCGGGATGGACACCCCCCAACAAAATGTCCCTCTCTCCCGCAAAAGAAACACCTTCTAGTCTTGCGGCGCACCGCCGATTCCCTCCTACAAAATGATGTCCCTCCCAACTGCATGGGCTCCTCAGAACAGACCAGGGGAACCTCAGTATAAGGGACTTTAGTAGTAGGTGGAGTCATCACGGGAGGCGGAGTTACCTCGCGTCTTCCCCGAAGTCGTCTATCAATGCGAATAGCGAGGGCCATAGCAGCCTCCAGTGATGGAGGAGAATCATACTGAGCCAACACATCTTTTAATTTGTCAGACAACCCTTGACAAAACTGGCTTCTAAGAGCTGGGTCATTCCACTGAGTATCTGTTGCCCATCTACGGAACTCAGAAGAATATTCCTCCGCTGGACGATTTCCTTGCCGTATTTTACGTAACCTTGTTTCAGCAAGGGAGACTCGATCCGGATCATCATATACCAGACCCAGGGCAGTAAAAAATCGATCCACTGACTGGAGATCTGGGGAGCCTGGAGGAATAGAGAACGCCCAAGATTGAGGGTCCCCTTGTAAGAGCGAGATAACAATTCCCACCCTCTGCTCTTCACTCCCAGATGACCGAGGCCGCAGCCGAAAGTACAATTTACATGCCTCCCGGAAAGTAAAAAATTTGTCCCGCCCACCAGTGAACCTGTCCAGGAGAGCAACCTTAGGTTCAGATCTGGTTTGCTCCGGGGGGGACAAAACCTTGGACTTAATGTCTGCAAATTCCATGGACAACCCCTGCAACTGCCGGGCCAGCTGGGCTACTGGATCCATGACAGCTGGGGAGAATCTTTAGTTGGGCCGGTGAAAATGTCACGCTGTATAGCAGATATATATATATGTGATGTCAGTAATCTATATCAAAAGGGCAACATACTATATAACATGCGCATAGATATATGATAACATAGATTTACCTGACAGAATGTCCAGTGGGTCAAAACGGAATCCGTTATACGCTGTCTCCGGCTAGAGGGTGACCGGGGTCTAAGCTGACCCTAAACTGGGGTCCTGACTAATCCCTCAACCTGGAGGTACTGTTAAAGGTACAGAGGTCCAGGCCACCAGCGTAAACCCTGTCTCCTATCAATCCCTGCCAACTGTATTCTAGTCCTAAGAAGGACCCTGAATACCACCAAAGGGAATGAACAGGTAACGGTTAATGAACAGAAAGACATACAAGAAAGACAAGAAATAAAGTAAATAAAGTCTTACATACAACACTCACACACAGTAGGAACACCTAAGGTCTCAGAGATAAACTATAAGCTATAAGAGTAAAAACAACTAAGGAGCTCTTAGCTTAAGTATTCTCAGAACCGATCCAGTCTGCTAGACTACATGAATGCTTTCACCGGCGTCTAACACCCAGACTGGCAGGAATATAAAGGAAACTAATTAGAACATAATCAAAAGCAGCCGGGCGAGGCTGCACCTAGCCTTAGCAAAGAGCTAGGTAAAATTAACTCTCTCATTACCAAAAAACAAAGAACCAGCAACTCAGCTGTGAGAAGTCAGAATGTGCAATCGCGACGATCTTTGTGGCGATGCACCCATGACAACACCATACCGCACTTTATGTCACCTAAGGTTCACATGAAGCATTTTTGCAGTGTATGTGTTTTTATATACACGTATATATAATATATACACTGCTCAAAAAATAAAGGGAACACTCAAATAACACATCCTAGATCTGAATGAATGAAATATTCTCATTGAATACTTTGTTCTGTACAACGTTGAATGTGCTGACAACAAAATCACACAAAAATCATCAATGAAAATCAAATTTATTAACCAATGGAGGCCTGGATTTGGAGTCACCCACAAAATTAAAGTGGAATGTAATGTCCTTAAAACAAGTCAAAATGATGCTCAGTAGTGTGTGTGGCCTCCACGTGCCTGTCTGACCTCCCTGTGCCTGTATGACCTCCCTACAACGCCTGGGCATGCTCCTGATGAGGCGGCGGATGGTCTCCTGAGGAATCTCCTCCCAAACCTGGACTAAAGCATCTGACCGTCACATCCAAACACACTGTAGTGCTTCCTTTTTTCCTTTGAGTTTGCATGAGTTGGTGACTCTAGGTTAATCACCTGTTCACACTAGGTCTATGTTTGGATGTGACGGTCAGTTTTTTGATATATAATCTTGACTCAGACTTCCTGTTCTGTACAGCAGTGGTATTGGAGGAAGAATAAAGTTTGGCTAACATTTATTAAATTGTCCATTATTCCTTTGGCGCCCCTTGAGACCGCTGCGCCATTGTTCACATGTTCTGTACAGAAGACCTTTTAGTTAGTCTCATTATCATCACAGGTAGGATTATAATGACCGCCAACACCTCTATAAAAATAGCCCAAGATACACCATTCACAAAAATGTGATGTCAGGGCTGATCAGATAATGTTTCTGTACAAACAAAAGGCGTCTGAGTAAGTGTATTGCTGCTAATGTGCATGTGAAGAACAGGAAGTCAGAGTCTGATATTGAGACTCATGGCCAGTGGAAAAATTGTAAGACTTTTTATTAAGTAATATATCGATATAAAATAACTTAAAATCTTATTTAAGTAATAGGTACCATAGATACCCTACCACCAGCTACACTTTCTGAAATGGCGCTAGGAAGATTAGCACAAGCAACAATGTTTTTGGACTTTTTTTATATTAATAAAAATAACACAACTAGACATTTAGTTGACAGATCACATGGTCAGCTAACGGCTCTGAAAAGAGGACAGTGAATGGCCAGCGGGACTTCTTAATGTCTAGCACATGTTTTTACTACTGTACTCTTAAAAACCAGCTGACAGATTCCCATTAAAGGTAGGAATAATTTTTCGTTATGTAATCTGAGAGCAGCATATAATGTGTAGAGGCAGGGACCCTGATTCCAGCGATGTATCAGTTACTGGACTTGTTGCAGTTTTTTTACATTCTCTGCTATAGCTGCAGCAGTGGTCACAATGCTGAGCTGTGTATAACCCCGCCCACACCACTGATTGGCAGCTTTCTGTGTACCATGTACACAAGCTGCCAATCAGCGGTGGAGGCGTGGCTGGACTGTCTGGCATGTGAGACCTAGTCCTGTGATAATCTCCTGCTGATAGGACACTGATTGTATTGGACCTACAACACACAGCCCTGTAAGTTACACATCCTTGGAATCAGTCTCACTTGCCATATATTATATGCTGCTCTAATATTAAATGGCAAAAACTTTGACAGATTCTCTTTAAGAGGACTTTTTATTCCAGAATTAAAAAAAACATGGCAGTCCTCTTCTAGAAACAGCGCCCCACCTGCCATAGGTCTCATCTGGTATTGCAGTTCAACCTCCCAAGAAGTGACTGAGGATCAGCTGCAATATCAGATGCAAACCAGGATGAGAAAATTCTATAAAAGGACTCCTTACGTCACAGAGACATTCTCGGGTGCCATTTTTGTACAACAGGTCAGCCATGAGCGTTGGTCCCTTCTCCAGCCATGGTATAAATCCTGAGCTAAGTGCCGCGCCTGGTGCCTGTAGGGGTTTTCTAAAAACAGGTGCACGACAGTCATCTCATTAAAACCTCTCCAGTGAAAGAAATAAAGCGGCTTTCTCCTACATAAACCACATTGCAGCGCTGCAGAGAGATGAAGCATTTACCTAATAATTTATAGACGTTATTTTTCTTTTTTTTTCTGCCATGTTAACGCTGCAATTAGCTTGATAAATAAGCAAAACAAAACCCTTCTTAAACGAATCCGCAATTACAAGCGATTCATTAATTGACTTTAGGCGACGGCGAGAGAAAGAAGACGATGCCTTATTCTTATATCATTGCAAAGATTTTTTTTTTAAGCGTGCAAGCAAAGGATGGGGGACAGCCAGCCGGCAGCATTGTTTGGCAAGGGATTCTGGGATGTTGGCTTGAAGCGAGGAGATCTGCTGCCATTTAACCTTTGCAGTGCCAGATCAGAAGATGTATTTCCTCTGCCTCATAACAGGAGTCAGTAAATGAAGTAAATGCAATTAGATCACCGGCCTCATTAAAAAAGGAAAAGGCCTGGCAGATAAATGTGCTTAATTATTGGTAAACCCGTATACTGTAGATGATAAATGTGCCGCGCTTGGGATTCTGGAGGACCTGGGCTCTATCTAACTAGTTTACAGCGTCTTCAATGCATTTCTCTGGATTTGGGTAATTTTGGTTATTATTAATAATCCTATTAAGATTGGGGTTTATATTTTAGTATGATGTCATGAAATTTCCTCGTTAATTAGCAGTGGTAAATGTACACGGAGTCTTTTTTTCTTCTCAGTTTTCAGAGCAGAATCT
Organism: Oophaga sylvatica; assembly: GCA_033576555.1. NCBI lineage: Eukaryota > Metazoa > Chordata > Amphibia > Anura > Dendrobatidae > Oophaga > Oophaga sylvatica. The sequence goes on along the minus strand of JARQOD010000008.1, from coordinate 166,113,805 downwards.
GAGCGGAAACGCTCCAAATCCTCCTCAAAAATTTGGGTTGATTCATCATAGTGTTTTTCCAAGAAAATTGGCATAAAAAGCTTCAAGAGGTCCCAATTTTTTTAGCGCAACGCGGATTTGCAACTTTTCACAATCAAATTTATCAAAAGTGCTGTCATTCCTTACCCTAGAAAGGCTACCCCAGTACATGACTTGAGTGGCATGTCTCAAGGCATATACCACTGAGAAGATGCCCAGGTCTTAGTTTTTAGGCCCATAGTTAAAAAAAAAATATAAATATATATAACAGGCAGGTAGTTGCCAATAGCAGAACCTACCACCAGCCGCTCCTGCTGGCAATTCTGCTGCTTCATGTCAGCAGTGCATCTCCTCTTCTTCCGGGCTGCTCTGTTGACGGGGTGTGACTGCCCATCTCATGCTGATTGACTCCATGCAGTTAGATAGTCGGATGTCAATCGGCATGATGTCAGCAGTCGTGCCCAGTCAGAGCAGAGCGGATGAAAAGCCGTTGCTCTGTTGACGTGACATCAGCAGGAACTGCTAGCTCACAGGCAGGAGTGGTCTGTGAACACTCTGTGTTCAGCGGAGATCAATGCCGGGTACAACAGGCAGATAGGCAGAAACTAACGTGTCTCTTAGTGCTTAGGCCCATAGTAAAAAAAAAAAACCTGGATAACGCCTTTAAGTGGTCGGCCATTTGTCACCACATACCCTAATGGAGATCGTACACATTAGACCAAACACACCGGTGCCAGAGGGAGTTCACTCGATAGTAATTGACTACATATGACATCATTTCTGGAAAATTGCCACGTCGCTATGGCCCACTTTATATACTAATACTAGGGGATATGGACGTCTAGGTAGGGGGTCCCTTGCTTCAGATCCCGCACTGGTGGCCAATGTTTTCTCTGCCTGCCGCAGGATACCCCGGGGATCTCCTCCGTGCCAGGAGAGCAGACCAAGTAAGTAGGTGTATGGATGCTCCTATACATGCGGTCACCTCTAGGTCACACAGGAGAGTAAACCAAGTAAGTAGGTGTATGGATTCTCCTATACATGCCGTCACCTCTAGGTCACACACAGGAGAGCAGACCAAGTAAGTAGGTGTATGGATGCTCCTATACATGCTGTCACCTCTAGGTCACACACAGGAGAGCAGACCAAGTAAGTAGGTGTATGGATGCTCCTATACATGCCGTCACCTCTAGGTCACATACAGGAGAGCAGACCAAGTAAGTAATGTATGGATTCTCCTATACATGCCGTCACCTCTCTGTCACACACAGGAGAGCAGACCAAGTAAGTAGGTGTATGGATGCTCCTATACATGCCGTCACCTCTAGGTCACACACAGGAGAGCAGACCAAGTAAGTAGGTGTATGGATGCTCCTATACATGCCGTCACCTCTAGGTCACACACAGGAGAGCAGACCAAGTAAGTAGGTGTATGGATGTTCCTATACATGCCGTCACCTCTAGGTCACACACAGGAGAGCAGACCAAGTAAGTAATGTATGGATTCTCCTATACATGCCGTCACCTCTAGGTCACACACAGGAGAGCAGACCAAGTAAGTAGGTGTAAGGATGCTCCTATACATGCCGTCACCTCTAGGTCACACACAGGAGAGCAGACCAAGTAAGTAGGTGTATGGATGCTCCTATACATGCCGTCACCTCTAGGTCACACACAGGAGAGCAGACCAAGTAAGTAGGTGTATGGATGCTCCTATACATGCTGTCACCTCTAGGTCACACACAGGAGAGCGGACCAAGTAAGTAGGTGTATGGATGCTCCTATACATGCCGTCACCTCTAGGTCACATACAGGAGAGCAGACCAAGTAAGTAATGTATGGATTCTCCTATACATGCCGTCACCTCTCTGTCACACACAGGAGAGCAGACCAAGTAAGTAGGTGTATGGATGCTCCTATACATGCCGTCACCTCTAGGTCACACACAGGAGAGCAGACCAAGTAAGTAGGTGTATGGATGCTCCTATACATGCTGTCACCTCTAGGTCACACACAGGAGAGCAGACCAAGTAAGTAGGTGTATGGATGCTCCTATACATGCCGTCACCTCTAGGTCACATACAGGAGAGCAGACCAAGTAAGTAATGTATGGATTCTCCTATACATGCCGTCACCTCTCTGTCACACACAGGAGAGCAGACCAAGTAAGTAGGTGTATGGATGCTCCTATACATGCCGTCACCTCTAGGTCACACACAGGAGAGCAGACCAAGTAAGTAGGTGTATGGATTCCTATACATGCCGTCACCTCTAGGTCACACACAGGAGAGCAGACCAAGTAAGTAGGTGTATGGATGTTCCTATACATGCCGTCACCTCTAGGTCACACACAGGAGAGCAGACCAAGTAAGTAATGTATGGATTCTCCTATACATGCCGTCACCTCTAGGTCACACACAGGAGAGCAGACCAAGTAAGTAGATGTAAGGATGCTCCTATACATGCCGTCACCTCTAGGTCACACACAGGAGAGCAGACCAAGTAAGTAGGTGTATGGATGCTCCTATACATGCCGTCACCTCTAGGTCACACACAGGAGAGCAGACCAAGTAAGTAATGTATGGATTCTCCTATACATGCCGTCACCTCTAGGTCACACACAGGAGAGCGGACCAAGTAAGTAAGTGTATGGATTCTCCTATACATGCCGTCACCTCTAGGTTACACACAGGAGAGCAGACCAAGTAAGTAGGTGTAAGGATGCTCCTATACATGCCGTCACCTCTAGGTCACACACAGGAGAGCAGACCAAGTAAGTAGGTGTATGGATTCTCCTATACATGCCGTCACCTCTCTGTCACACACAGGAGAGCAGACCAAGTAAGTAGGTGTATGGATGCTCCTATACATGCCGTCACCTCTAGGTCACACACAGGAGAGCAGACCAAGTAAGTAGGTGTATGGATGCTCCTATACATGCCGTCACCTCTAGGTCACACACAGGAGAGCAGACCAAGTAAGTAGGTGTATAGATGCTCCTATACATGCCGTCACCTCTAGGTCACACACAGGAGAGCAGACCAAGTAAGTAGGTGTATGGATGCTCCTATACATGCCGTCACCTCTAGGTCACACACAGGAGAGCAGACCAAGTAAGTAGGTGTATGGATCTCCTATACATGCCGTCACCTCTAGGTCACACACAGGAGAGCAGACCAAGTAAGTAGGTGTATGGATGCTCCTATACATGCCGTCACCCTCTAGGGCACACACAGGAGAGCAGACCAAGTAAGTAGGTGTATGGATGCTCCTATACATGCCGTCACCTCTAGGTCACACACAGGAGAGCAGACCAAGTAAGTAGGTGTATGGATGCTCCTATACATGCCGTCACCTCTAGGTCACACACAGGAGAGCAGACCAAGTAAGTAGGTGTATGGATGCTCCTATACATGCCGTCACCTCTAGGTCACACAGATACAAGTAGTAGGGTATTCTCCTATACATGCGTCACCTCTAGTCACACACAGGAGAGCAGACCAAGTATAGGTGTATGGATCTCCTATACATGCCTCACCTCTAGGTCACACAGGAGAGCAGACCAAGTAAGTAGGTGTATGGATTCCTTACATGCCGTCACCTCTAGGTCACACAGAGAGCAGACCAAGTAAGTAGGTGTATGGATGCTCCTATACTGCCGTCACCTCTAGGTCACACACGGAGAGCAGACCAATAGTAGGATTGGATGCTCCTATACTGCGTCACCTTCTAGTCACACACAGGAGAGTGATCATAAGTAGGTGTGATGCTCCTATACATGCCGTCACCTCTAGGTCACACACAGGAGAGCAGACCAAGTAAGTAGGTGTATGGATTCTCCTATACATGCCGTCACCCCTAGGTACACACAGGAGAGCAGACCAAGTAAGTAGGTGTATGGATTTCCTATACATGCCGTCACCTCTAGGTTCACACACAGGAGAGCAGACAAGTAAGTAGGTGTATGGATTTCCTATACATGCCGTCACCTCTAGGTCACACACAGGAGAGCAGACCAAGTAAGTAGGTGTATGGATGCTCCTATACATGCCGTCACCTCTAGGTCTCACACAGGAGAGAGACCAAGTAAGTAGGTGTATGGATGCTCCTATACATGCCGTCACCTCTAGTCACACACAGGAGAGCAGACCAAGTAAGTAGTGTGATGGATCTTCCTATACATGCCGTCACCTCTAGGTCACCACAGGAGAGCAGACCAAGTAAGTAGGTGTATGGACTTCCTTATACATGCCGTCACCTCTAGGTCACACACAGGAGAGCAGACCAAGTAAGTAGTGTAGGATTCTCTATACATGCCGTCACCTCTAGGTCACACACAGGAGAGCAGACCAAGTAAGTAGGTGTATGGATGCTCCTATACATGCCGTCACTCTAGGTTACACACAGGAGAGCAGACCAAGTAAGTAGGTGTATGGATGCTCCTATACATGCCGTCACCTCTAGGTCACACACAGGAGAGTACCAAGTAAGTAGGTGTATGGATGCTCCTATACATGCCGTCACCTCTAGGTCACACACAGGAGAGCAGACCAAGTAAGTAGGTGTATGGATGCTCCTATACATGCCGTCACCTCTAGGTCACACAGGAGAGCAGACCAAGTAAGTAGGTGTATGGATGCTCCTATACATGCCGTCACCTCTAGGTTCACACACAGGAGAGCAGACCAAGTAAGTAGGTGTATGGATGCTCCTATACATGCCGTCACCTCTAGGTCACACACAGGAGAGCAGACCAAGTAAGTAGGTGTATGGATGCTCCTATACATGCCGTCACCTCTAGGTACACACAGGAGAGTAGACCAAGTAAGTAGGTGTATGGATGCTCCTATACATGCCGTCACCTCTAGGTCACACACAGGAGAGCAGACCAAGTAAGTAGGTGTATGGATCTCTCTATACATGCCGTCACCTCTAGGTTACACACAGGAGAGCAGACCAAGTAAGTAGGTGTATGGATTCTCCTATACATGCCGTCACCTCTAGGTTACACACAGGAGAGCAGACCAAGTAAGTAGGTGTATGGATTCTCCTATACATGCCGTCACCTCTAGGTCACACACAGGAGAGCAGACCAAGTAAGTAGGTGTATGGATGCTCCTATACATGCCGTCACCTCTAGGTTACACACAGGAGAGCAGACCAAGTAAGTAGGTGTATAGATGCTCCTATACATGCCGTCACCTCTCTGTCACACACAGGAGAGCAGACCAATTAAGTAGGTGTATGGATGCTCCTATACATGCCGTCACCTCTAGGTCACACACAGGAGAGCAGACCAAGTAGGTGTAGGATGCTCCTATACATGCCGTCACCTCTAGGTCACACACAGGAGAGCAGACCAAGTAGGTGTAAGGATGCTCCTATACATGCCGTCACCTCTAGGTCACACACAGGAGAGCAGACCAAGTAAGTAGGTGTATGGATGCTCCTATACATGCCGTCACTCTCTAGGTTACACCAGGAGAGCAGACCAAGTAAGTAGGTGTATGGGATGCTCCTATACATGTCGTCACCTCTAGGTACACACAGGAGAGCAGACCAAGTAGTAGGTGTATGATGCTCCTATCATGCCGTCACCTCTTGTCACACAAGGAGAGCTGACCAAGTAAGTAGGTGTATGGCTGCTCTATACATGCGTCACCTCTAGTTACACACAGGAGAGCAGACCAAGTAAGTAGGTGTATGGATGCTCCTATACATGCCGTCACCTCTAGGTTACACACAGGAGAGCAGCCAAGTAATAGGTGTATGGATGCTCCTATACATGCCGTCACCTCTAGGTCACACACAGAGAGCAGACAAGTAAGTAGGTGTATGGATGCTCCTATTTCATGCCGTCACCTCTAGGTACACAAGGAGAGCAGACCAAGTAATAGGTGTATGGATTGCTCTATACATGCCGTCACCTCTAGTCACACACAGGAGAGCAGACCAAGTATAGTGTTACATGGTGCATCGCCACACAAGTATTTATGATGCTCTGCGATTGCACTCTAGTACACACAGAGACAGCATGAGTTCTGTCTCCTATGGTATCTGGATCATGGAGAGCTTAGTTGCTAGGCATGCTTCTATAATAGCGTCAGCCTCTGTCACACACAGGCAGCGTTAGTGATTTCTTTCGCATTTGTCCTATATTTGCCATTGCCGTACCTTAGACACACGTAAGCATCAGTATTTTGAATGGCATTCCGTACCTCTGGACAGTAGAGCAAAGAGGTTATATGTTTTCTCACCTCTAGGCTAAAGTTACTGTCTGAGACAAGGGGTACTCCAACTGTGCAGGTTTGTCCCAAAAAAAAACTCTTTGCGATTTTACTATTTAATTATTTGCCACTTTTTTCTGAAAGGGAAGCGTGATCTAAGGAGGAACACTTGTCGCCACGAAATGCCACCATTTTGTTCAATTTCTAGCACAAGGTCAGCCAATAAATAGGGGTCGACTAGTCCAAAGACGCTTCAGCATACAAAGAACCAGTGTAAAAAGGAAAAAAATTGATGACTGTAAGACGTGCAGAGGGATTATATCACGTTTGCTTAACAATAGTCATTTCATCCTTTAGAGATGAGCGAATATCGGAAGATAGCGTATCCGTTGCATATTCAGACCATATTCGTGACAAATTTATTTTTTGACTCGTTTTTGAACATACGGCTCACTGTACTCCCATTGACTCCAATGGGTTCAGCTATGTCTGAATATTCAAAACGGCATCGTATCGAGCCGAATATTGAAATATTCATCATCGTCACATCGTCCTGTCGAAAAGAATATGAGCTGCTGAGACATGATATATACACAGAACGATCTATTACCGATGTTCTGTGCACGTGGCAGTGTAGCACCCGTCTAAGTGCTACTATGATAATGTGAACCTAAGAAATTGTTTTGGGTACATTCCTTTAAAATCCTTCACATGCACTGCCTGTGTCTTGGGACACCACACCCGGATTGCAGGGATCTACACAATTACATCTCTGAGACCTGCTGCATTTTGCTGCCTCTTCAAAGGGAGAAGTCAGGCGGTCTACCTAATGGATACCGCCGACGGATGCTGCGTATACTGCGCTGCTGTTTGTTTTTTTACGAGATGCCTTTGTATACAACAGCACAATCTACCGCATTTTTCCACACCAGCGTACGACAGTCCCATGGATTTCTAAAGGATTCATTTGACCTCTGCCGGGTGAATTAGGGGCTCATGGACACCTTTGGCCGGCACATGCAATTGGAAAGTTTGACCCAAGGATTGTGAATTTTTTTTTTATAGACATAGCCACCACTATAAACAGCTTGGTTAACAGATGGCTTAAAGAGTAATCGTCATTTTCATTTTATGAATTTTTTAATCTATAGTACACATGAAAATAAGCAACTTTGTAATAAATCATAGAAATGTGCATCTTTCTCTTCCTAGATAGGTTGATTATTCTCAAAATTCTCAATTGACAGGTAAAATCAGTCTACAGTCAATACAGATTTAGCCATTACTAAGATATGAGATGGCAGTTGGTGCTTATAAAATTCTATGGAGAACTGTAACCCCTGCCCTCCATCCATAGAATGTTATAAGCACCAACCTTCATCTCCTCTCTCAGTAATGTGAACATGTGTCTGCACTGATTACAGATTGATATATTAGTTTCTTATTTTCATATGTATTATTGGTTTGTGAAATTAAAATGACGGTTACAGTTTTAGAAAGACTGGGCACTATAATATCCAGACGTAATCACTAGTGGAAACTGGAAAAAAAAAAAATTCTAATTGGGTCATTCGTATCCGAAATTCTGCTACTTTCCGGCAATAATCAGCAAAGCCTCTTCGCCATTGGCAATGGAAAACGGACAGCGCAGTCACCATAAATGCTTGTCCGTGGGATTTTTGCAAACATCCTAACCAGTCGGCGATAGGAACCGGTAGTTTCCATGCACGTTAAACATGGCGTATGAGCGGCTCTTTTTCACTGCTTCCAATTAAACCTTGCTCGTTAGTTTAACCTCAAGGTAATGCCATCAAACAATGCATGTCAGGGAAACACTGCCCACAGTGGCAGTCATTAATTTTAATTGCCTTGATATTAAAGATTAAGAAGCAGTGAAGAAGCTGGGATGGATTCCTATGCCACGTCAAGACTATCCAGCACCCCGAGGCCTCCCCAGGCTCCGAAGATATTAAAATGTAGCGGGAAGGAGGGGGTCAGGGGTTGGAGGGCGGCGTGCATACAAGAAAGCCTTCATTACACATGGCTATTGTTCAGACTGGTGAATTGTCCCTCGCCTGCACACGCCAGAGATTTGCTCACTTCTAAAGCTGTTAATAAAGCAGTAATTTGATTTTTTTTTTTTTTTTTTTACAATAATTATCCACCCGCCTTCATTAATGTATTATTGCCCTGCTGGCTGGCAGGTTAATGGTAAGCAGAATGTATAAAATGTACCGCCAAGTATCAGCTGGGGAAAAACACTACGAATGAGGGATGAACTCAGGGTCACAACGGAAAGTCTGGGGCTGTAAAAATATGAATCCTGCATTTCCTAAAAAAAAAGAGCATTTACACAATTACCAAATGCCCCAAAGTTATATACGTTGGGAATAAAGGCATATGCACACAACCTAATTGTGGTACGTCGATCAGGCCCTCGTGTACCGCCATACATACTTTATATTGAGGCATGCATGGGTTTCAAGTAGCAGAGAAAAGACAATTGTGCCATGATGTACATGTCACAATCTGGAGACTGTGGGGCTTATTTATCATTGTTGGATAATTTTTAGACAACGCAAACTTAAGGCCCTAATACACATTAGACTAACGCTGCCAGAACTGATGGGTTTTCTGCCAACAGTCTAATGTGTATGGGGGTCTCCCGACTGTTCCCTGGTGCATGAAATCAGGGGGACAAAGGATCCAGCCTTTCCCATTTCAGGATGTCGATCCTTTTGGACTCTGAAACCTAAGCCTCTCATAGAGAACGCAGGAGCACTATGCGGAGCGCGCGTTCCTGTGATGGAGGAATCGGTGCCACAGCTATCTACAGTGTATGAGGGGACGTTAGACTAGACAGGCTTAAAACCGCCCAGATTTATCACAGGGGTGATGATGTGCCAGAAACTTCATGGTTTTGGTATACCGTTTGGCACGATGTTACATAGGTCACACCCTTGTGACTAAGCCACACCCCATTGTTGGACATGGAATAGAAAGTGCCAAAAAAAATTGATACAGTCATAAAAGACTGTTTTTGGGTGCATTTACCTTGTTAAATCTCGCCCCATTCTCTTCTCTAGATACAGGGAAGAAAAGTTCAATAGTACGGGTCATGCTCACATATACGTTATGGATGAGTCGTACAGTATTTCGTCATTATTATGCATTGCTTATATAGCGCCATCGTATTCTGCAGTGCTGCCCCTTCATGAATCTTGGCTATAGGGGTTTAAAGTTGGTTTCACGTACTCGCCTGAGTACTTGCATGCGTGCCAGCTGGTCACAGCAATGATAATGTCATGATGATAAAACCTACACTGTAAGTAAAGAAAAAACACACAGCCTGATAAGTGACATATTGCTGAATTCTGTGTTTTAACGACTACCTCATGTCATTGTCAGATTACATAGCAATAACCTGCTGGCAGGTTCTCTTTAAGAGTAGTTTCCCACATCCATGCTCTGATGAGGGTCTCCTAACCAGAACTCCACAGCCTCAAATGTATCTATAAGGCTGTTGAGCTCGGTGCAGTCCACTTATTCAGTACTTAGGTCATGAGTCCAGAATGTGTGAGGCCAGCTCTAAGGGAATCGGTTACCAAATCAGACCAATGTAAATTAGGAGTCCTAATCTAGGACATATGGTGAAGCATAGGAAAGGGGAGCTAGTGAGTACACCGGACACACTTTCCACCCATGCAGACAGCATTCTTGAAGGCGGGCTCCTCTTGATTCTTGTGGACATTTAGCGGTCACAGGGCCTTAGAGGCTGTGCTCGCTGGGTAATGTTTTCTTCCCTCTGGAAGGACAGTGGTAAGTACAAAACATAATAACAGTAGACCTGTCCATCTACACATGTCAGCCTTCCTCACATAGGGATGATTTATCCTAGACCTTTGTTAAAACTTGGGCTTGCCTGATAATTATTTAAGAAAAATGAAAGTCTGTTAAAGGGAATCTGTCACCAGGATTTTGCTACCCATTCTGAGAGCATCATGATGTAGGAGCAGAATCTCTCATTACAGCAGTGTATCACTTATTAGGTTGCTTCCTGCAGTCTTGATGAAAATCACAGTTTTCTCTGCTGCAGATCCAGCAGTGCTCTGAAAGCTGAGCTCTGTAGAACCCCGCCCACACCACTGACTGGCAGCTTTCTGCCTGTGCTCTGTGAATACAGAAAGCTGCCAATCAATGGTGGGAGCTCATGAATATGGAGGCCTACATAGCAGCAGGTTTACTAGTCTTTTAGTGATATAACAATTATTTAATTAGCAAGAGATTATCAAAACTATAGCAAGCAGCTCTGTAAGTGATACATCGCTGGAATAGTCTCTACATTATGCAGCAAAAGCCTAATAAACAATTTCCTTTGTCAGCTGTGTGAATGGCCGTGAGTATCTCATATTATGACACCTACTCATAGCTTTTCATTAAGGCTACTTTCACACATCAGTTTTTTACTTTGGGCGCGATCCGGCGTGTTTGTAAAATAACGGATCCGGTACCGGATGCGTTTTTTTGTAATTGACTTTCATTAGCGCCGGATCGTGCCTGATGTCGTTGCGTTGCATCCGTTTTTGGCCGGATCCGGCGGAAATGTACATTCCGGCGGGCGGACAAAACGGTCACTGCAACATTTTGTTTTTTTCTCTCTCTCTCTCTCTTCAGTCCGGACATGCGTACCTGCATTTTCCGACTGCAAAACTTCTTTTTCCGGGTTCAAAAGTTCAGGTCGGATCCAGCAAAAAAAAAACTGATCCGTTGCATCAGTTTTTTCATTTCAGCGCCTGATCCGTCCTATCAGGTATTCGACGGATTATGCCTGACACAAAAAAACTGATGTGTGAAAGCAGCCTAAGAGATTTCGCATCTTCTGCCCTCAGCAGACTCCTGACTTGTTCCAGCATTGCTACATTTAGACACAGGTGACACTTTTACATCAGCTGTATTTTTTTTTAATTTTCAGGCGATTGAACTGTTTACTGAAACTAAAGTGTAAGAATTGCTGTCTCCATTGTAATATAAAACGGCATTACAATCCCAGTGACATTTAATGGTCATTTCCCTTCTGTAGGTATCCAACTGGTTCGGAAATAAGCGAATCAGGTACAAGAAAAACATTGGCAAGTTTCAAGAAGAGGCAAACCTGTACGCAGCGAAGACGGCCGTGAACGCAGCTCATGCAGTGGCAGCTGCTGTACAGAATAACCAGACCAGCTCCCCAACTACACCAAATTCCGGTGAGTCTACAAAGCTAGACACAGAAAAATAAGCATAGTAGAGGGAAGACTGACAAATGTGATGTCATATCTACCAGATATTCCCTGGCACGTACAGGTAGTGATTAGTACAAATGAATGGGAAACCTTCACACCAGAATCCGACTTCCTTCTATTATGTTCTCAGAACTGTGCAATTTTCAAAGTGCTTCCTGATATGACTAATACTGTAAGAAGCAATGCAATATTGAAATATCTATAACATATCCATACAGTCGAGAAAACCAGGGAAGAGTGCAAGCTAGCAAGATCCTGACTGTTCCTCTCCACCTAAGAAAGAAGCAGTAGGATGTAACGAGCAGCAAGCAAGAATATTCACTGGCCAACACCGCCCCAGATTGCAATGACTTGGCATTGCAAAAAGGTGCTACCCTCAGCATGAACTGACCCACTGCAGAATTCAGATCAACAGATCTAGTCAATTTCTGCTCCCTGTTTTTGCATGTAGGAGGTTTCATTGCTCTACTTAGAATTTAGTTTGCTCGTTGTGGCCACGAAGACAGAGACTGCATAGAAGCTGTAGAATCAAGGTCGTAGAATACTTTTTAATTTGTACCTACTGACTGCAAAGGTGCTTCATTTCTACTTTAATTTATTGGAAAAATAAACGGATGCATAGGTGTAAATGAGCTGGATGTGTGGTAAAGACGTGTTCTGTATTGCTTCATATCCAAGGCTTCTTGATTGGGATGGCCAATTTTCAAGAGGTATGTAGCAGTAGAAGGGGCAGGCTCTAACAATGGATAGTAGCAGCAGCATGCTCTGGCATCGGGCAGTAGAAGTGGCAGGCTATTACAACGGGCAGTAGAAGTGGCAGGCTCTTACAACGGGCAGTAGAAGTGGCAGGCTGTTACAACGGGCAGTAGAAGTGGCAGGCTCTTACAACAAGCAGTAGAAGTGGCAGGCTGTTACAACGGGCAGTAGAAGTGGCAGGCTCTTACAACGGGCCGTAGAAGTGGCAGGCTGTTACAACGGGCAGTAGAAGTGGCAGGCTCTTACAACGGGCAGTAGAAGTGGCAGGCTCTTACAACGGGCAGTAGAAGTGGCAGGCTCTTAAAACAAGCAGTAGAAGTGGCAGGCTGTTACAACGGGCAGTAGAAGTGGCAGGCTGTTACAACGGGCAGTAGAAGTGGCAGGCTGTTACAATAGGCAGTAGAAGTGGCAGGCTCTTACAACGGGCAGTAGAAGTGGCAGGCTGTTACAACGGGCAGTAGAAGTGGCAGGCTGTTACAACGGGCAGTAGAAGTGGCAGGCTCTTAAAACAAGCAGTAGAAGTGGCAGGCTGTTACAACGGGCAGTAGAAGTGGCAGGCTGTTACAACGGGCAGTAGAAGTGGCAGGCTGTTACAATAGGCAGTAGAAGTGGCAGGCTCTTACAACGGGCAGTAGAAGTGGCAGGCTGTTACAACGGGCAGTAGAAGTGGCAGGCTGTTACAACGGGCAGTAGAAGTGGCAGGCTCTTAAAACAAGCAGTAGAAGTGGCAGGCTGTTATAACTGCAGTAGAAGTATCAGGCTCTTACAATGGCAGTAGAAGGGTCAGGCTCTTACAATGGCAGTAGAAGGGGCAGGCTCTTACAATGGCAGTAGAAGGGGCAGGCTCTTACAACAGCAGTAGAAGTGGGAGGCGCTTTCAGCAGACAGTAGAAGGGGCAGGCTTATTACAATTAGCAATAGAAGGGGCAGGCTGTTACAACAGGCAGTAAAAGGGGCAGGCTGTTACAACCGTAAAAGGGGCAGGCTTACAATGGCAGTAAAAGGGGCCTGCTCTTACAACGGCAGTAGAAGGGCAGGCTCTTACAACAGCAGTAGAAGGGGCAGGCGCTTTCAGCAGACAGTAGAAGCGGCAGGCTCTTATTACAATTGGCAATAGAAGGGGCATGCTGTTACAATAGCAGTAGAAGGGGCAGGCGCTTTAAGCGGACAGTAGAAGGGTCAGGCTCTTACAACGGCAGTAGAAGGGGCAGGCTCTTACAACGGCAGTAGAAGGGGCAGGCTCTTACAATGGCAGTAGAGGGGGCAGGCTCTTACAATGGCAGTAGAAGGGGCAGGCGCTTTCAGCAGACAGTAGAAGGGACAGGCTCTTACAACGGCAGTAGAAGGGGCAGGCTCTTACAACGGCAGTAGAAGGTACAGGCGCTTTCAGCAGACAGTAGAAGGGGCAGGCTCTTATTACAATTGGCAGTAGAAGGGACAGGCTCTTACAACGGCAGTAGAAGGGGCAGGCGCTTTCAGCAGACAGTAGAAGGGCAGGCTCTTAGAACGGCAGTAGAAGGGGCAGGCTCTTACAGTGGCAGTAGAAGGGGCAGGCTCTTACAATGGCAGTAGAAGGGGCAGGCTCTTACAACGGCAGTAGAAGGGGCAGGCTCTTACATTGGCAGTAGAAGGGGCAGGCTCTTACAACGGCAGTAGAAGGGGCAGGCTCTTACAACAGCAGTAGAAGGGGCAGGCTCTTAGAACGGCAGTAGAAGGGGCAGGTTCTTACAGTGGCAGTAGAAGGGGCAGGCTCTTACAATGGCAGTAGAAGGGGCACTCTCTTACAACGGCAGTAGAAGGGGCAGGCTCTTACATTGGCAGTAGAAGGGGCAGGCTCTTACAACGGCAGTAGAAGGGGCAGGCTCTTACAACAGCAGTAGAAGGGGCAGGCGCTTTCAGCAGACAGTAGAAGCAGCAGGCTCTTATTACAGTTGGCAGTAGAAGGGGCAGGTTCCGACAATGGTGTAAAGACGGGATAGACTGCCACAATAGCATATGGTAGATCTACAGGCTCCATTTGAAGCAAGGTTGTCACGTCAAGTGTACCTTTCTGTTTATCTAGTTCACATGTCCAGGTTGTTGACTAAGGTTTACTAACCTTTCAAAGCCCTTTTGTAATCTCTTCATACTTTCTTTTGAGCATCTTCTGAGATCCTTCGCTCTTTCCTTTCCTAGGTTCTTCTGCTTCTTTTAATCTCCCAAATTCAGGCGACATGTTCATGAATATACAGAGTCTGAATGGGGATTCTTACCAAGGGGCCCAAGTTGGAGCCAATGTGCAATCACAGGTAGGAGAGACGCCCCTGAGTCATTCCTCAGCGCACCTCCCACAGCTACCACCAAAGTACATGCAGCAGCCCAGGGTGTGCACACAATTGGCACCATCTCGGCCACCCTGGTCTTCCGGGCCATTTGATACTCTTGTGAATGCCGTCGGCTCTGACTTGAGTGCTCGGGGAGAGAAGTCTTGTTTGAGCTCCAGAACCTGTTAATAAAAGCATATAACTGTTAGGAGAAAGGTTCTGAGTAATGAATGTGGCAGGGAAATGCTATGCAAAAGGCTGTTTTCTTAGTTATCTTTTAGCACTTTTGGAGTATATCTGAAGACTATCCCTTGAGTGGACTGGGAAATTGCAACTGCAATTTCAGACTTGAAAGTTTATATAGTCCTAACCCTACATAGAGTAATCTTGATTAATCTTAATATTAAACTATAGTTGTTCTGTAGGAATAAATGGCTGTATTTTTTTGGCTGATAAGTTTCTTGCAACGTCCAAAGCCTAAACACAGGGTTTAAGAAAACTAAGATCTGGGCAGGGTCTTTCAGTAAGGAAAGCAGCGATTTTCTGCATATGCCATAGAACTGCTATGGGGAGGACAAGTTGGTCACTGATTTTTGCTCAACTAACATTAACACTAAATATAAGGGTGATGTTGAGTTTCATTAAAAAAAAGAACAAGGCCAAAATTGCTTATGCTTTAATATGTCACAATGAGCACCTCTTACCTATTTACAACCTTATTGCATCAACACTGCCTCTTCACTACTTTCTGCCAGTCTTGGTTTTTAGTGTTGAGCAGCGATTGTCTGCAGCAGTAACATGCTATAGACATGATGTCACTGCAACCTTGCAAACACCAAAAGAAAGAGATGCTGTTGAGTTGAAGGCACAGTAGGTAAGTATAGCTTATTTTGTTATTTTAAAGCATAAATGCTGGACCCCAATTTTTAATGAAACTAAACAACTCCTTTTACATCTGATTCAACCCTGTAGTGATTCTATCACTGATAAACAGCACATTCCCTCTAAGAGTAACTAAACTTTTTTATTTTTTTTGTTATTCCACTGTCTTTGCAAAGTTGTGAGTTTTTGTAATGTACTACCTTACCTTACTTTGCTTCCTTCCTTACCAAACATCATGCTGCAGTGTTACTTCACTGCCTAGTTAATGCTCCTTTAGAAGCTGCTTTCAACTGCTGCTCAGTGCTCAATGATGATCTGTAGACTATCTACAATGAAAATATATTGAATCTATACCTCTGCACCGCACCCCAGTATTCTGACACGGGATATTGTTTGCATATAGTGTAGGGCTGTTGCTTAGCAGCAGTTGAAAGCAGCTTCTAAAGAAGCAGAAATTGGCCATGTGAAACAGCACTGAAGCATACGGTTTGATAGAGAAGGAAACAAAATAAAGCAAACATTACAAAAAATGCCTGAAGGATAAATACATTTAAAAAAAAGTTTTCTTTAACAAAAAACAGTCAGTAAAAATGACTAATATTTCCTATTAAATAAATGTGAATCATTATTACTGAGTTGTACTGTTCCTCCTGAATATTTATGTATAGATTGACAGCCGGGCATTATCGATTGAGGTGTGTGACATGGTCGGCCCTGATTGGACATTTTTACACAGCAACACACCCCCAGCTGGTAACACCCAGTTGCCAGTTAATTCATACATTTCCAGGAGGAATAACAGAGGAACAGCTCAACCCAGAGTTGTGAGACAGAAGTTCTGTCTATGTTTTCATGAATACAAGCATTTAATAAAATAGACATGTCAGGAGAAGTGACGTCTCCTCTCGTATGTCAGTTATGTAGGCTCAGACAAAGCAAAAGGGTCTCTCCAGTGAAAGGAACTTACAAACATAGATCTTAGTTTCCTTAATCTCTGTGCGTTTATTTCTTTATATAAAATATATTCATTTAAAGGGGTTTTCAGATAGTTGGGGGTCACACCTATTTGCAGAATGGGGGGTCTCCATTTTTGAAGTAGAGGAGATCGACTCTCGATATTGAAGTTCAAGGGCCATATCGGCTCAGGGTGCGTCGCTGATGAGCATTAGGGGCATCGTTGAGTTTTCTGTACTTGCAGACATGCATCTATCATACAGAATACAACGCTCAGACATGTAATCAGTTATGCCAAGAACCGGTCAGAGGAGAAAAGTCATAACCCCATGTTTTCCTGTACCCTATAGGTGGATACGCTTCGTCATGTTATCAATCAGACGGGCGGATACAGTGATGCCTTGGGAGGGAATTCATTGTACAGTCCACATCACCTAACTGTAAGTACTACTAATGCAGAGCATCAGTTATCGGGGTATTAATATGCTACAGTGGGGCTTTACCAGTATTACTGAAAGAGAGAAAAATGGTCAGCTGTCCAATGATAACTTAATAGGGACGCACTATTAAATTTAGGCTTGTGTAATGCAGCAACCCAAGCAACATGCATCCTATATAATGCATACAGCACCCATCTAGTTACACCCCCTCTGTGATTTTTAATTTGGCACACCTACGGCCAAGCCGCTCACCATAAAGGAGTCCTGTATGGACGGTGCAGCAGACGGGAGCTAGCATCTCTGCTGTATACCAGTGTTAGACTGCTATTATGTGCAGGCGTCAGTTCACACTGGTGTCACTGAAAGAACGACATGATATAGTGAGGAACACGTCGTATGACAGGGACAAACGCTGACAAATGGATGTTCTTGACTTTATAATGGGTTTTGTCAGGGTCATTTTGCCTTTTTTTTCATCATTTTGATGGCAAGTATAGTGTCACATAGGATTACAGGATCAGACTACACAAGGGCGTTTGTTATCTGTAACCATGGAGACACATAACTCTACATAAGAGGTAAGGTCCCTGTACGCATTAGATCGGTCATTCGGACCATCACCAATCTGTCCCGAATCTTCTGGCACCAGCTTAACTCCCGGAGAACAAAAGGATCAGCCCTTGAAATCCAACAGGCCAGATCCTTCTCTGCCCCAAAGTCATCTGTCTCGGAAAAGTCCCCAATGCACATTACTATATCGGCCCATCCTACTAAAATCGAAACGTTAGACAACTTTGGCAAAATTTGCATGAGGGCTTTTAACTAGGTAGATGTCTTTCAAAACTGTATTTCTAAGTGCTTACAACCAAAAAATGAGCAAAACAAATGTAAGTGCTCTCCAACCCTAGGATGTAACGGGAAGGTTTTTGAAGGATTTTGCTTCTATGCCGATCATTGAAGTGTTCAACATAAATAGGCAGGTTAATACATGCAATAAACACAGATCTTAGATGGTCCGTGTATACTGGTGTAGCTACTAATGGGCCCAATCTACTGCCCCAAAATGCCACATACAAACATAAGTCCCTCTGGTTCTTTCTGAAGTCGCAGAAGAGCTCCCATCTATTCTCACACCTCTGGTACCCGTACCCACCTGTCAAAAGTCAGAGAAATGACACATCATCTTGAGAGACGCAGTCCATTAAACAGGTAGATTCCTGCCCATAATGGGTGACGCATTGATGATCTCACAACTCGATTGGTGCTCATTGAAGTCCCCTTTACAAAGACAAGTGCAAACACTAATGGTACAAATGAAATCTCCATGCTGTTTTCAGCACATCTCCTGTTGCGGGATAATTTTTAGACTTCATAGTAGATCTAGTCGGCCAATGGGCGAGCGCCAGCTGATTGGTGACATGTTTACATGGGTCAATAATTGGAGCAAGTGTTCTTGATAATGCTCATTCACCTACATGTAAAAACTAGTGATGAGCGAGTATACTCGTTGCTCGGGTTTTTCCCAGCACGCTCAGGTGATCTCCGAGTATTTTGGCATGCTTGGAGATTTAGTGTTTGTCGATGTAGCTGCATGATTTGCTGCTGCTAGACAGTCTGAATACATCTGTGGATTCCCTAACAAACAGGCAATCCCCACATGTATTCACACTGTCTAGCAGCCGCAAATCATGCAGCTACGTCGACAAACACAAAATCTCCAAGCACGCCAAAATACTCGGAGATCACCCGAGCTTGCTGGGAAAACCCAAGCAACGAGTATACTCGCTCATCACTAGTAAAGAGGCCTCCAGCTTGATTTTACCTAGACATTTAAGAAGGGGAAACTTAGTGTTATTAACCGTTTTCCTAAAAATACTCTACAGCCTCTTCTTTTTTCGATTCTTGTCCATTGGTGTGCTGCCGCCTTCACCGATAAATACCATGTCACATCACTGGAGTCAGCCACATGACAAAGTCAACTGCTCCCTGGTAAACTTTAAAGAGCATTGAAGAGCAGACATTTTGTAAGATCACTCGCTATTTAGCGCTGAGACTTTCCTCCTTGGGAACGGTACAGTAGTCGTTCTGCTTTAATCGCAGGAGACAAGGAACAAAGTATAATGTAATAGGAACTTGTAAATGTCATCTGCTTAGGAAGTGGCAGCATTAGATATTACCTTACTGCACCGCTAAGGTCTCCAACAAGCTGATCGTTTCAAGACTTGTATTTTTTTTTACATACCGCTTGGTTCTGGTAGCAAGACTATAATATTTAAAAGGACACTAAAATATCATATCGAAGAAAAAAAGTAGCACTTAGTCCTCATTGGTGTGCTGTAACACCTCCACCACTAGGAGTGCCGTTTTACCAAATTGAGCAGGATACATGTGACAGAAATGTTGCTCATTATCTGTCCTGATTTTAACAATAAAACAATCCATAGCGGCAAAGTGGAGGAGATTTTAAGAAATCCCATCCAGCTGAAAAGAAAATTGTGTACGTATTTCTTAAATTCGCATTGTTATCATTTCTGCTGTGGAATTTGCACGGATATGTTGTGAATGTCCCATCAACTTATTTGGAAAGAACAAATCCTTGAGCAAAGTCAATTGTTGCAGATTTGACTGCAGATTACCTGTGGATCTGCCGCAAAATCTATACTCCTGTACTATTGTCTTTCCATGACACTCGACCTCCATAAAAGGGACATGTCACTAGGACAGAATACTTACAATTAGGCCATTTGTAAGATGCCTGATAATACTAAACTACTGGGTGTAATTGCATTCACCCCACATCCCTCAAAATTGTGATCATATAACACACGCAACATCGATTATAATATAGGGATTTCCTGACTGCTCGGCAATCTCTGCCAGCCGCACACCATTGTGACGATGGCTCGTGTGCCATACTGCTAACAGTTTGCGGTTTTGACTAGCCTAGGAGTATGGGGGTCCCACCATGGAAGCAGTGGTCTGTGAAATCTTCCCATTGCCATTGACAAGTGCAGAGAAACTCGAGAAAATAATTCAGTTGTTTATTAAAAATATTTAAAGGGATATTCTCAAGTTTGAACATTATCCCCCATCTATTTGATCTGATAGCAGTGGGATCTCCGGCAAGGTGCCCCAGAAATACAGAAAACTGCAGCTCTTCAGTGTGAATGGAGTGGTGTTCGATCAGTAGTACTGTCACTCCATTCATTGTTATGGGAGTGCTGAAGACCGCCCATCCAACATCTTCTGCACTCCCGTAAGAATTGATGGACCGGCAGTGCACATGATCGATTACCGCTCCATTTACACGGGGCTCTGAAGAGTTTTCAATGTCGGTGGAGGTCCTCAGAGGTCAGTAAGTTATTCTCTATCCCATAGATAGGGGATAACGTTCAGTCTTGAGAATACCCATTTAAAGTGTCAAATTTAAAGGTGTAGCCCAGGACCTTAAAATGGATCCATAAGATGTATGATCGGTGATTGATAGAACCACTGCCACCAAGCTCCATTCAATTGATCTACTATGTAAATGAATGGATATTCCGGTGCTGCTTACTTCCGCATTAGGAGGAGGGCTGCTGGTGATGTCATGTTTATAGATGCCTATCGGGATGCAAGTACGATCAGCAGGAGTCTCAAGTATTAGAATAGGATAGGTGCATGATACCTGCCGATCGTGCACACGCGCCGGCAGGTGTAAACAGGTGCACAATACCCGCCGATCGTGCACACGCCCCGGTAGGTGTAAACAGGTGCACAATACCTGCCGATCGTGCACACGCCCCGGCAGGTGTAAACAGGTGCACAATACCTGCTGATCGTGCACACACCCCGGCAGGTGTAAACAGGGGCACAATACCCGCCTATCGTGCACACGCCCCAGCAGGTGTAAACAGGTGCACAAGACCCGCCGATCGTGCACACGCCCCGGCATGTGTAAACAGGTGCACACGCCCCGGCAGGTGTAAACAGGTGCGCAATACCCGCCGATCGTGCACACGCACCGGCAGGTGTAAATAGGTGCACAATACCCGCCGATCGCGCACACGCCGACAGGTGTAAACAGGTGCATGAAACCTGTCGATTGCGCACACGCCCCGGCAGGTGAAAACAGGTGCACAATACCTGCTGATCGTGCACACACCCTAGCAGGTATAAACAGGTACACAATACCCGCCGATGATGCACATGCCTCGGCAGGTGTAAACAGGTGCACAATACACGTCGATCATGCACACGCCCCAGCAGGTGTAAACAGGTGCACAATACACGCCGATCGTGCACACGCCCCGGCAGGTGTGAACAGGTGCACAATACACGCCGATTATGCACACGCCCCGGCAGGTGTAAACAGGTGCACAATACATGACGATCATGCACACGCCCCGGCAGGTGTAAACAGGTGCACAATACACGACGATCATGCACACGCCCCGGCAGGTGTAAACAGGTGCACAATACCTGCTGCTTGTGCAGCGTCTTTGCATACATCTGGAGATGTGGAAGTGGCTATCTTTTTAAAATGATCATTGCGTTATCGGGAGTGTTCCAAACCCTCCCAGGCCGCAGCAGATCATTGTTAAACTTGACTCTTAGAGGACGGACTCCCTTATGTCTCGCCTGTATGAATCCAGCAGTGTGCACTGTCAGTGTGCAGATCACTCTTTACATCCATGTCCTGTGCTGCATGTTAAAGAGGCGTTAAACATCATGCACACAGCCGTACTATAAGACAACTACTGTATATTATAATGCTCAGTATTCATTGCGCCGGGTCTTAATAACTACGTCCTCTTGGCTAAATTGTGCGACTCCGGCTGAGTACAGTCATCCGTGTAAAAAGCCAAGCGCACAATATCTCGCTCTACGCAAACGCCAAGAGTTGTTTTCCCTCCCTCCGAGTGTCAGTCAATATTAATGATTCCCCAAATGATTGAAAATGTTGTGTTGGAGCTCGGAGAATTGGGGGGAGCGGCGGCCTGGCGATCATTAAATACGCAAATCGTTTGCATTTGATATATCAAATGGGCTCTTTTGTGTGCGGGGTGGGGGGGTTATAAATAACTCAATAACCCAGAAGAAAATGTCTGAAAGAGGCTTTTAGTTACCGTGTTCTTTTTTTTTTTTTTTTTTTCATTTAAAAAACATCCCGAAATGCTTCAGAGAGTTTGCAAAAATCCTTATCAACATGATAAAATATGAAGCGGTTATTGCCTGCAGCATTATAGCAGACATGAATTCCATCTTTTCTGATGAGGTTTGATAAGGCGCTCTCTTATAATACACCACGTAATCGCAAACCACCAGAGGAAAGATTAATTTATTTGCAAAAAAAATCTGCTGGGAGAGGAGGGGCCAAAAAAAGACCCCTGACTGACGTGGTCTCATCCAGACGCCGCGCACGGTAAAAATATTACACATTTGTTGTTTATAAATTAGAATGAAAAGCCATAAAGGACATAGGGGAAAGAGTGATCGGTATTATGAGTGATAGATATTACATAGTAGGGGCCTGGCTGTCGGGAAGCGAACACATCGCTATAGATCAGAGCTGTAACACATCTCTACATCGGAGGCATCGGGCTTAACCCTTAGCATGCGAGAGGGCATTTCAGGACAGGAAAACTAATGGATAACTGCTAATATGACAAAAACATCCGTGTTTGCCTCCTCTTTCTCATATAAAATGCCATTAGTCACCAAGAACAAGAACAATACATTACGTCTCTGAACATTAGTCATAAAGACGCTGGATAATTGGCATTATGGGGAGGACGTCCTAAACCGAGCAACCTTGTATAAATGAAATGGAAGCAGATAGGCAATTCCCGACAGTCATTTGGACTTTATATTGTATTATATTATATTGTGTCGTTGTCTTTCCCCCAGTACTGAGCTCTTAAGGACCCCATAATATTACTTGAGTCAGTCCTTGTAGCTCCCAGAGAGCTCTGCTCAGCGTAGTATGTAAGAGACACAACATGTAAGATGTGGAAATCCCGTAACACCATTTTTAATTTTTTTTGCAAGAAATAACACTTATTACCGAGTCAATGGACCTCCAGAGCAGCATTCACCATGCAGTTCATAGTTAGAGGAGAGCGAGTAGATTGGCGTCCAGTTGAGTCCTCTGCAGCCGTTGGGCTGGCTTGTATTTGGTCCCATGACTTGGTGGAGACTGCCCTGCTCTGGCTGACGCGGAGGACCACACTTGGATGCAAGAACAGTGGAGCTTGAATCTTTTTACACAACATTTTCTTTTTTTAACCAAAAATTAATCATTTAAATTTTAGTACAGTAGTTGTAGAATAGGATTTTCACTTTTTACAAGTCCCAAAGTCTGTAGAAGTGTTACATAAGTGGACAGAATATAGGCAGACAAAGACTGGCCGTAGGCCCTGGTGTCAGTCCATTAACACGACATGGTGGGCAAGCCATCCACTCCACTGACCGCTTCAGGAGTGATTCCTGGGACGGTCACCTTCATGGTGGACAGAGGGCTGTGACTCCATACTGTTAGATCTTTGGCCACTCGCCTTTGCCGACCTGTCAATCCTCTGTAATGAAGAGAATATTTTGTGAGATCCATCCTAATTTAGATCTAGCACTAATGTAATGAGCCAAACATACAGCTGAACAAGAAACCCGTCCATCCCCTCCAGCCAGAAGACCTCCATAAGGCTTCATTCTAGATCCGGTCTTCTTAGGGGTTGTATTGATTTTCCAATAATCTATGACTGAATTCTGAGATACTGTAGAGAATTCCTTATTGAGGACCCTCATTTATTAGCCAGAGCAGAGTGGACCCCACGTATCTGCATTACACAGACATTGACTTTACAAGGTGTTATGCCTGATTCTCCCTCTGGGGGCAGCACACAGGAAAGACACGTTTGCTGCAGGGTTGCCCTTTTTGATTATGGCTCAGTGCTGGGGGTCTCAGCTGCAGAATTCCTTTAGGGGACCCTTTTAAGTGTTGTTTTATATTATGTTGTGTGTTTACTTCATGTATGTGGACTTGGTGACTGATGTAGGACGCTTCGAATTGTGCCGGATCTGTCACTGTGGCTCCTGCTGGATGATTCATTCAGAAGACTTTTGGTTGCCTTTTTTATTCTGGTCAAGTGTGATGCATCTTAACTGTTCCCTTTACAGAGGACTTGTCAGTTGCCATAAAGGTGTAATATTTTTTTTCCACTTGGTGTAAATGCTGCCGTTCTGCTGAATCCGGCGACCATTTTCTTGTTCTCCTGTCCCCCTCTGTTCCTGAGATATGGCTCCCTTTTCTCTTTATATAAAAGTAATCATTTTTTAAGCCAATTGGGTGTGGTCCTCAGCTCATCTCTGTGGGCGTGTTCATGAAGCCTACACCCCGTTGGCTAGACAGGGAGGAAGAGGCCATATCTCAGGAACGGAGAGGAGCAGGGAGAAAAGAAAAACATTGCCGGATTCAGGAGAACAGCGGCATTTACACCAGATTAAAAAAAAAATAGTCCTGGAAAGTGATGGGTCCTAAGCCACAGTGATGCCAAATTTGCTCTATCATATGTCAAAATTCTTTAGAAATTGCTTAATCAGTGTTAATCCTTTTCTTTTCAGGCTAATGGAGGGTGGCATGAGGCGGCAACCCCTTCTTCTGTCACCTCCCCAACCGAAGGGCCCGGCAGTGTGAACTCGGATACCTCTAACTGAGGGACCCATCATAACGCTGTGATCCCAGCTGTCTGGAGGACGAGGCGTCACGTTGGGTCTTTATTGAGTACTTCGTTAAGCAGATTCCCGGCTCCAAAAGAAGAAGCCCTTCCCTTCTCCGATAAAGCTTCCTTTCTCCAGCTCGGCGGAGCTGCTTTGTCCTGTTACAAATGCGGACCCGCGGACAGCCGCATCCTCCATCCCAGCTGAGACAAGATGCTGGATTCAGTACACCTTATTTATTTTTTTTTTGCTTAATCACCACTTTGAAAGCACTTTATCTAATTGGGCCAAGATCTGAGTTAGAATCTGTGAAATGATCTTCATGTCCCATCGGCACTTTTTAATAAACGGCTAAAACTGAAGGAATGAAGTAGCAGCAGCAGCTTTAAAAGGAGAAACGTTTGCATGTTTGCCTAGAATATCTGGGGTTACAGCGAAAAAGACATTTTACAGTTTCCAAACCTCCGTAGTTGATGATGATGAGGATTCCTTTTTTTTTTTATCTTGCTCGTTTTCCTTATATGACACATCAAAAGATCTGTGAAGATGCATCCACTTCTACAGGGAAGAAGAAACGCGCACACTGAATGCTGTTAACGTCTCATTTCACCGGAACGGACTTGTTACCAAGCCTTTTCATGTCGTCATGTATCGGCCAAATTTATGTACTTTTTTATTTACTGGTATTTATTTTTTATTTTTTTCAGAAGTGAAAAAAAAATCCTTTTTTTTGTTGGACATTGTCTATAAAGTTACAGAATGAGGGAACAATAGGGTATATACCATTTCCAACAACAGAATAAAAAAAATCTGTGTTCTCCATAAGGGGTAGGAATAATGATTTCATTTCATTGCCAATATCTAAGTTACACATCGCATTATGGTTCATAGATCGGATAGGACAAGAAAAGGGACATCAGGTCCCACAACAACAAACCAAAGAAACGTTATCAATATGGGATTTATGTATTGTTCCCATGGGTCATTTAATATTTTCAGTGTTTTATTTTTTAATTTCTGGGATACCCTTTAAGTACCAGTTATAGTTATTGACTTTCTTTTCCTTTTGGCTTAGTGATCATCAACGTATTATTAAGCGAATGCATCTTCAGCAGAATTTTCCTCCAGTAATGCAGTAAGATTTTCTTTTATATTAGCTTTGTAAATATCCCTTACGAGGAGGGTCATGATGATTGGGAAGGGACCGACTTCCCTACGTGGTATTTTACAGCAAAGGGTTAAATGCTGTATAATAAATTGTCAAAAATCTGCCACTTCTTGTGGCAAGTTAAAAAAAAAAAAGAAAAAAAAATGTAAATATTGTAGCAAAAGAGAATTTATACATTGTCACCGAGCAAAACGGCTTTATTTACCTCATTGAAGCTTATAGGAACCAACAGACACGTCACACGTAGATTACTCTGCCCACCTACTACCTCTGAATAACATGCGTAGTACGTCTACCTTTCTATCATCGTGTAATTACAGCGGATAGGGTCATGCTGGAGTGTATAGTAGTGCCACCGTGTCCTAAATAGAGATGGGCAAATAAATCCTCAGGTCCCTGGTGCAGCGGCCAAGCCCGGAGCCCCGAGGACCACCTCCTACCGTTACTGCATCCTCAGCTCCTCTTTCGATTAGTCAGGCCTTGACATTATGCCAGGCCAGCTAATTGAAGGAGGAGTGATGAATGCCGTCAGCAGGCGGCTCACGGGTCATGGCCAGCAGCTCACCTGGCCGCTAGACCATTGTCCAGGAATTAATTTACTCATCTCTACTTGTAAATAATTAAAAAAATAAAACTTTACAATTTAAATGCAAACTGCAACTTAAGGTCTGGTCAAAAAAATTATTCCACTCCAAGTCATTGTACACATTACTGCATTAAGAACACATTATTTCTCTCCTGTTCTTTCTGAAATTTTATATAGAGGGGTTTCTCCGGGCCTGTACAACTAAACATGGCCTGTCAGCACAAAATGACTGTTCAAACCAAGCACAGGCGCTCTCTGTGCTCTTGGCATGTCCAGGCATTTCAGTGCACCTTCCCACCTACTTGTTGTCCATTTTCTCCTCTGCCAGAAGGCTGGCCAGTCAGAGCTGTCAATTACGGAGGAGGAGCGTGGAGACAGACTCAAAACAAGTGGGGAGGTGCCTCTGCCATGACAAAGTGGTGCCTGTGCTTGGTTTGAACAGTCATTGTGAGTGCATTAATAGCCTATCCTTAGGGAAGACCATTAATATCAGAGAGTTTGAGGTTCAGTTCTCGATACCAGTGGTAGAATAATAAGCAGATTAAAGGGGCTACTCCATTGTTTCCCAGGCTCAGCTCTGTGCTTTAGTGTCTGTGCTTGGTTTGAACAGTCATTGTGAGTGCATTAATAGCCTATCCTTAGGGAAGACCATTAATATCAGATTGTTGGAGGTTCAGTTCTCGATACCAGTGGTAGAATAATAAGCAGATTAAAGGGGCTACTCTATTGTTTCCCAGGCTCAGCTCTGTGCTTTAGTGGCTGGGCTTGGTTTGAACAGTCATTGTGAGTGCATTAATAGCCTATCCTTAGGGAAGACCATTAATATCAGATTGTTGGAGGTTCAGTTCTCGATACCAATGGTAGAATAATAAGCAGATTAAAGGGACTACTCCATTGTTTCCCAGGCTCAGCTCTGTGCTTTAGTGGCTGTGCTTGGTTTGAACAGTCATTGTGAGTGCATTAATAGCCTATCCTTAGGGAAGACCATTAATATCAGATAGTTTGAGGTTCAGTTCTCGATACCAGTGGTAGAATAATAAGCAGATTATAGGGGCTGCTCCATTGTTTCCCAGGCTCAGCTCTGTGCTTTAGTGGCTGTGCTTGGTTTTGCAGCTTTTTACATACCAGGTAAAGTTAGTGTTAAAAATATGGAGCTGTTTAGCCAGCAGCGTGTCTACTCCAATGATCCACGAGGCTGCCGGGAATTGGACCTCCAGGATCGGCTACTTAATCTTGTAGTTCTGGAGAACTAAAATGAAACCTTCCATATGCCCCTCTATACACATAGTACACGGTACAGTATACGTCATGGAGGTGCCATTACCGTTTATTTAATTCTGCATAAAATGGTTTTTGGGATCTAAAAGAAAAAAAACAAAACAATTGATGTGAAACAATAAAAAGTTAAGTGCACACTGCAACAAGTTTTCAGCTTTACATTTTTTTATTTGATTACTCATTTAATAACTTATTGTTAAAGGAAATGTGCCATCAAAAAATAACCTGCTGTATTGTTTAAATGTATTTTTCAATTTTCCCTATCTTCACACTGGCCACCTAGACTCATTCTTT
Source organism: Oophaga sylvatica (assembly GCA_033576555.1). Classification (NCBI taxonomy): domain Eukaryota; kingdom Metazoa; phylum Chordata; class Amphibia; order Anura; family Dendrobatidae; genus Oophaga; species Oophaga sylvatica. The sequence continues at coordinate 166,085,922 of JARQOD010000008.1, read as the reverse complement.
CTATTCTGTACAGATATCTTTTCAGCAGTCTCATTATCATCACAGACAGGATTACGAGGACTGATAGCATCTCTACAAATAGTTGATAACACCGGATCCACCATTCCTCTTGTACCAATATATAACACCTTCATATACTGTAGATAGTAAAGGAGCCGTCACCATTCACATTAGATGTCACAGCTCACCTCCTCCTCACTTCACAAAGACCTTTTACTATTATTACTTGTGAAGATAATGCCTGTGTGAAGAGCAGAAAGTAGGAATCTATTATTTGGCCTAAGTGTGAAAATTGCAAGTTTTTATTTTTCCAATAACGGTAGCGATATTAAAAAAAAAAATACCATAAGAACCAGATTTAAACAACAGGTCATTTTCTGATGATACATTCTCTTGAAAGCTAAATTTTCCAAGTAGTTTCTTTAATCCAGCCTATATGTGTATTACTAACAAGATGACATCAAATTCGTAGGAACTGGTCAGTCAGTCAATCTTCTGAAATTTTATTTAAAGGGAATTTGTCAGCGGATTTTTGCTATGTAAGCATGATTTAGGGGTAAGAAACCTGATTACAGTGATGTCACTTACTAGGCTGCATGTTACTGTTTCAGTAAAATCAATGTTTTACCAGCAGGAGATTGTGTCTAGAGGACAAGCAGCATCGTGTTTCCTGGTCCAGCCACACCCCCACCACTGATTGGCCGCTTTCTGTCAATATACAGTGTACACAGAAAGCAGCCAATCATTGATTGGGGGCAGGGTTAAGCACAAGCTCAGCATTCAGAGCTCTGCTAAATCTCCAGCAGAGAAAACTGTTATTATATCAGACCTGCTGTACGCAGCCCAGTAAGTGACACATCTCCAGAATCAGGGTCTCTGCCCCTACATTATGCTGCTGTTGAATTACATAGCAAAAGCTGGATGACAGAATTTGATGTCATCGTGCTATATTTTATCCCTAATACTCTGTAAATATCCTTTTTTTATATAAGTAATTTTTACAGTGATACAATGCATTATTTTTTTTTACATTTCTTTAAATGATTGAATTTAATTTTGTTATCAAAGTGCTGGTTTTAAAATCACGTGGAATTATAATGTGCATGTACCGGTATATATTATTTCTTGTAATTCTATTTTATTTTTTTTATAGCTAGGGTCAGGCTGCAAAATATTGTCTGTGTCATCATGTGTGCCTCTATAATTAAAACAAACACAAAAAAAACACATAAAACTGCAAAAGGGAAACAATTAAGTCAACAAAATCAAATAAAACGGAAAAAAAAAAGAAAATATTAGGATTTTCAGCACTACTATACAAGTCTGCATTTAGTTATCGGTGGTATAAATCCTTACATTTTTTTTAAAACATTCTGCTGCTCTTCACATTTTTTCTTTTGTTGTTTTTTTTTTTCCCATTCTGATACGTAATGTACATTGTAACCTTTTTGGAGATAAAATGAAAATGTATCTTTTAAAATAAAAAATATACACTTTATAAAGCTGCTTTTGCAACTTTGAAGCTTATGAGTAAACATGAGGTCTTCTGTTCCACACATTAAAGTAAGGCGAGACAGTAAAACTGTTGTATATACTAAGAGACATTTTAAATGTTTTTTCATCTCGTTAATTCAACACAAAAAATAAAAGTAAAAAAAAACATTGTAATGCATACAGATTTCAGTATAGGGTGGGATATGTGACGGGAGGGTGGGAAGGCGGGAGGCATTATGGGAATATCTTTTTTTTTTTTTTTCTTTTCCTTGAGTTCACTTTTGTATTGTATGAAGATCTGGCTGGGGTTGATTCACGGGATACTGATGGTAATGACAATTTGTGGCAGTGATTCTAACGTATTAAAATCCAATCTGTTCGGTGTTTACTTTTTAACTGGATTATACCCCTGGATTGAAAAAAAAAAACTAAAAAAAATGAAAAAAAAGTCTTCCTTGTGGTAGTTCTATGTAGTTTAAAAAATACAAATAAAATGTTTTTGATTTGCCGTGTGAGTTACTTTTTTATTGCTTCCAGGCATTTATATTCCAGGTAATATACGGGTGCCATCATGCATGTGAGTGTAAGGACATGAGTCTTCCAGCCGGGGAAAAAAACAAGGGCCCCGAGTCGCTCATCATTTGTGGTTTGATTGTTTTTTTGTTTTTTTTCATTTTGGTCTTATATAGATATTTTGTATCTTTTTTTTTCTGATAGATTTTAACCCAAACTCATGAAAATGATGCACTCTGGCCCCAGTTCATTAAGACCAGCCTTTCGTGTGTGCACCTCGCCAGTTAGTGAGCGCACTAACATTTCTGGAGTAAGAAACGCCGCGACTTTCCATGAATTTGACAGGTGGCGGAGCTGATTGAAACTGACGTGAAAATGTCAAAAGTTGCATTATTTTTGCAGCTATTCTAAGGCCTAGATTGATCAAAGGTTTTACAGCAGAAAAATATTGTAGAAAGCTTGGAAAAGTCGCACCATCTTTGCGCAAGTTTTGGCATTTTCATGCCAGTTTTGCCAAGATGGGGTGAAATGGGGCATGACGCTGCAGCCAATCAAATTCATGGCAATCCTTACACCAGTTTTATTACTACAGACTGGAGTTAGGTGTCCGGCACACAGAGGCCCCCATGCATGACATGAAGGTTGGCTGATCCCACCAATGTCGTCAGCACCAGCCAACCAATTGATTTGTCTGGGGACCTCCCAACTATCAGAGAAGTGATCAGATAGTTGGAATTTCAACATCCAATCCTTTTTTTTCCAGGGGAAATAAACCACTGCCGGAGGTGTCTGATTGCAGCTTCCGCCTCTCTCCCCGTTGAAAACAGGAACGTTTAGCTGAGCACTCGTGTGTAAGGCCGGGATCACAAATGCGAGAAACACGGCTGAAATACATGTAGAAATATAGAAATACATGCAGCCGTACACTCCAGTCCTGAGTGCCGGCGCCAGTGCTGGGTATTCACATGCGAGACTCGGCCGTGTTTCTCGCATGTGTGATCCTGGCCTAATGGGGAGTTGGGACACGTAGCGGTCTGCCGAACCAACATTCAGCTGGCGGCTATCACATGCGTATGGTGATTGGCTGCAGTGGTCACGTGTGCATGATTGTCCTTCATCACTGCACAAGTCAACAAGACTGTCCGGATCAGTGGTGTTGGAGCTGCACTGTGTTTACTGGGTAAATATAAGGGCTTTTTATTTACCACGTACTCTACCTTTGTTTTTTTTATTGCATACTACCCCTTTAAGTCATAACTGTACATAGAGGCTAGTGATGAGTGAACGTGCTGAGGTGTTATCTGAGCATGCCCGGGTGCTAGCCCAGTGTCTTCAGCGTGCTTGAACAATAGATTTGAGTCCCCGCGGCTGCATGTCTGACATGCAGGGACTGTCTGTTTGCATGTGCTGCAGTTGTCGCACAGCCATGAGATATGCTGCCGTGGGGACTCACACATATTATTCGAGCACAATGAAAACACTCGGTTAGCACTCGAGCATGCTCAGATAACGCCTTATCCTGGCACGTTCGCTCATCACTGAGAGTCCCAACCAAAAATCAATATATTCACCACAATTAAATGCCATTTTATTGTAGAGCACTGGCTGTGTTCAGGGGGATCATATTGGGTGATCGCACATTTTGTGTGCCAGTAAATGGCAGCACTGAGCTGGTCAGTCATATCCCTGGTGACTCGGAGTTGGTGGACATCATGGGTGAGGCCGGGTCACTGACCTGGAGAAGCCAATGCTTGCGATCAGGAATAATGAGCAGTGCTGCAGAGGCTTTAGTGAGCGTGGGCTGCAGCATGCCGTCCCCCCATTGTTAGTGCTCTGCCTGCCCCTCCTCCACTATACTGAATGGGAAGCGTGTCAGCAGAGACCACGCCAGCGTAATGAACACACATCTCACTTCACCCCCCATCACATCTCCACCGGCCCACAGGCTACAAGCTGTCATACACTGATGAGGTTCATAGCTGGGACCATCAACCAGGCCTCCCCACTCATGCCCGGCGCCCAGGGGCATCATTAACGCACCCCATCTAGAGGCAATAGAGCTGAAAACTGATTGGCTAGTGCTAATGTTACGCCTCCCAGTCACTTGGGTGTTAACCCTTTTAGAATTGGAAGAAATATTCGATTCCACCTCTGCCGGAGCGCAGTCATTTACGAAAAGTTCTGCAGTAATTCCGTTGTGTCACCCAGTTTGCCTTGTAGCTGGTATTCAGCAATCTATGCTGCTATCCGGACATAAGAATAAGTTACATTTAGGAAAATATTAAATATTACCTGTTTTCATATTTACTTTGCCATGAGGTGGCTACCATGGACACTTTAATGCCGAAGTGGCAGAGCTCAGCTTGTCATCCCCTTATTTCTGCATTTTACCGTCCCTAATATGGCAGTAAGACAGGACAAACCCCCTCCTCCCACCGTGTTTTATCGAACCAATCCTCCCAAAATTATATGCCCTCATTGAGACCTTAGGGGTTTTTTGCCACTTACATGAAAAAAAAAAAAAGAGGATTTCCATCAGTGATTGGATATTGTGTCCATTTTATGATCAGTGATTTCTTCGTATGCCAAAAAATACATTTTGGAAAGTTTCTCCTTCCCTTTACTATGTTCAAACCGGGCAGCAGCTGGATGGTAGCCACGATTTTCATCAACCTGTAGACTTGTACGGCTGATTTTCATCCATAACATTTCTCTTGTGATCTTTTTTCTGGACACACTGCTCGCAAAACAACATGCGACATATGAAGAGCCCCATAGAAAACATACCCATTTATAGTCTATATGTCACGTGAACGTGACAAACGGACGTCTGAATGGGGCTTTAGTTGAATTTAAGGTTCCTCTGAAAAGGCCGACGCTAGGGGTAGATGTGCACGGGCCGCGTTCATTCACACAGTATGAGTAGGATTTCAGAAAATCCTAGCAGCACTGTCATGTCTGAATACACCCTGCAGGCAACATTTCCAATTATCGCATTATATTAGGATATTACTAATGATGTATAATTCCTTAATATTTTATATACCATGGCTTCAGATCATTTTCCATTATTATCTAATGGATATGTAATCTGCTGCTATAATACTGCACATTAGGAAACGTTGTGTTATTCTAATGATTTGGGCTCTTAAAGTGAGATGTGTTTTTTCGGGCCCCTATATAGTCCTATTATGATTTCCCACAGTTTAGGCTGGTTTCACAGTCCGTATGTGAACAGCCATGTCCAGACCGGATGCGATTCTCCTCACCTAAAGTCAAAATCATTGACACATACAAGTCTGCTGATTTTGGGATAGGAGACCCGTTTCCAGGCTTTTTTGGATTGTGAATTTCAGCTGTAGAAAGTCGAACTCAAAGGGAAGTGATCATCAGAAAATGACCTATTTTTTAAATGAAGTATTTGCCTTACAATTTTTTTTTAAAACTGTGTCCATTTTTTTTTTCATATCATGATATGTATTAAAAAGTCAAAATTCGTAAAATTACAATTTTCACACTGGCCACTGGGGCCTTTAGGAAGCGTTTTCAGCAGGCTCCTTATCATCAGAGGCAGGATTACAAAGACCGGTAACAACTCTATACACGGCTTATAACACTGGATCCACCAATCACAGTAGGCGATTTTACAGCTGACTGAACAGTGACCTTTGCACATGCTCATCAGATGCTTCAATACAAAAAATACTGTCAGGGTCTGAACATTGTGGCTACATACATGTGTTGTTTCCTGAAACAACAGCAAGTTAAAGACTAAAAAAAAACCTGTGGCCAATGTGAGAACTGCAAGATTTCTATTTTTAATACAGATTGTGATATGTAAAAAGAAAAATAAAATGAATAAGAATTACCCCACAAATTTTAAAACTACATTTATCACAAAAACTTGATTTAAGCCCTTAACGCGCGCCGACACATTAAAACGACGATCGTTAAAGGGTCTTATTCCCTCATCTTCATTGCGTTTAGTCAGGGTTGTCCCCGCCCACACAATTTGAATTATGTTCCTTGGTTTTCACCGACACCACAGGAAATCCCGTGCTTCCGCAGTGTTTATTGTGTTGCTGCGCATGCGCAATGTGTAACTGGGGAACTGTGCTTGCTGATCACAAACATTTATAGACTGATGCGCAGCGGCTCCAGCGCATGTGACACAGTCAGTGAAACTGGGAACTGCAAACAGCTTCAGTGCACATGCGCCGGGAGTTGCTCATCACAGCGCATGCGCGGCTCACTGATCGACAATTACGCATTGCGCAAGAGTGGCTCCCCCAATACACACTGCGCCAGCACGGCAACACAATAAACACTCGCCAGCACGGCAACACAAAAAAAACCTGCCAAGCCGGGATTTCAGTGACATGGGCAAAAGCCAAGAACATAACTCACTTTGCATGGGGGGACATCCTACTGAAAGCAATGAAGCACACCCCTAGACTAAACGAGGTAAGAAAAACATAAAAGTGTTTTTTTTAAAATGATTACACGGTGTTTTTAAAAAAAAAATGTGTTAGTAAGCACATGCATCACTACAACGTACTGTGGACCTTTTTTGGGTACAAAAGTCATGCATGTTCCCTTTAACATTTGTCACCCAAAACACGCGGGCTAACATAAAGGGGGGTTTCAAAATTTTGGGGGCTCTACATTTTTGGGCACACGTATGGGCACAAATACTGGCATATCTCTAGTGATACGAGTTTCTCGTTCTCGGGGGACTCCGAGAAAATTTGGAAGGCTGGGGATTTAGTTTGTTTGCCAAAAAGCATATTGCCTACTTACGCCCAATACTGTAGAATTGCCTGTTTTTTTAGGGGAATTCCCACATAATCAGGGTGTCAAAACCGCAAATCATGCGCTACGGCAACAAAACTATATTCTGAGCACTTTTTAAAAACTCGGAGATCACCCGAGCTGCCCGGAAAACCCCAACACGGGGTATACTCGCTCATCACTACTATCTGCAGTTCTCCAAAAAAAAAAAAGCATGGGGTGGTGTTTCAAAATGTTTACTTCAGCCTAAATGAAATGAGAGGTGCAATTTAAAAAGGGGCACTTTTGGGGGTTTTTTCTGCTGTTTGGCACTCAGAGGGCCCCCAAAAGTTTTCCTGCAAATATTTTTAAAAAAACTGGCCCAAAAACCAAAAAAGCCCCCTCCTTCCCTTTCCCGCCCCGATATCTGACCAAAAAGTTATTTCGTCAAAATAGGGGGGGAGCTCCGCGTTCGGAAAAATAGCGCAATAAATTGTGGGTCCAG